>JANZLQ010000095.1:40426558-40491442 GCA_026212715.1 Elanus axillaris
GGTGGGTGGGTGGCCGGTCGCGTCAGGCCGCAACGCGGGGCCGGTGGCTGTGGTGGTTCGGCCTGGCCGGGGCCTGCGGCTCGGAGGAACGGGGCCCGGCAGCCCTGCCGCGGGGAACGGCTGGGGTCACCTTCATCCCTGGCTTCGGCGTTTTCGGCCCCAAACCGCGGTGGGGCAGAGCGGGCCGTGAGGGAGGAGGGTTCGGCGGCGGCCGAGATTGGAGCTGGGACGGTGGGGACCGGGAAGGGCTGTAACTAACACCACCCCCCCCCCCCCCCCCCCCACACACACACACCGGTTCGCCTGAGGATTTACTCACCGGCGTGTCCTGAACCCTCCGGGGCTCTCTGGCTCGACCGGGGTTTAAGGCGTGGGACCGGGGAGGGTATAGCCGTGCCCCGGGGCTCGGCGTGGGTCAGGTGCGAGGGAGGAGACGGTCCCTTCCCCGGCCCTGCTGCTGGGGAGGGTCTGAGCCGCCGGGCCCTGCCTGACACGGCTCTCCCCTGGGCCGCTTTCAGAACCGGCTCTGGTTTCAGAAGGGTTTTCGCTGTCGAGAGCTGGGAGGTTTTGTCTTTAATCGCAGGAATACCTTTTTTTAGGTAGTCTTTCAAACCCACGGGTGTTAAAGGGGGGTGAAGCTCGGAGGTAGGGCTCTGTGTTTAAAGGGGGTCTTGTAAAACACAAGATAGGGACAGAAGGATGTTGTGTTGGAGGTCGCAAACTTGTGAAAGCCGTGGCTGATGCGAGTTTAAGCCCAACGAGCTGTTTTGGTGGGTTAGGTTAAATAAACTGGCTTAGGAAGTTCTTCTAGAGAGGGGTTTTAATTTTGGGTGGTGTTTACAGCTGTTTTATTGAAAAAGGGAAAGTATTTATTTAAAGAGAGCTAACTGGATACATAGATGGTCTGTCCCGTAGGCAGTCCCATAATCTACCTGTTAGCTTTCCCATCGGAAGAGGCAATAGCGAGATAACTGGTTCGAGTGCAGACAATGCAAATGATGGGGATTTTTGAGATGTGTCTGGTATTCTGGGAGTAAATCAGAATGTACCCTTAAGACAGCCTCTTTTTTCCAGCAATCAGACAAGCTGTATATTTCAAAAATACCCCAGTTCCTTCCTTATGCATGGTTTTACATTAGGAGCCTTGGAAGAGACCAGCGGTACAGTTTTAACTTGGGAGGGTTAAGTTCCAGCTGGCAAGCGTGTACAAACCTGCCTGTGAGCAATAGAGAAATGGAAAAGGTAGTTGACATATAGCACTAATAATAAATACGTATACAACTTTGGTCCAGCAGTTCCTAATTTGAAAACATTATTATAAGTACTACAGTAAAGCTTCTTATTTATTTATTTAAATAATATTCTGCTTTTTGGGTTGCAAGTGTGTTTATAATCTTAACTCTCCAATCTTTGCTGTATTACTACATGGTAGGGTAATATGCTCTACAGTTTATGGATGGAGAAACAGCAGTGATGCACAAGATGTCACAGCCAAGTCTGGGGTGGTTTATTTTTATATTTTTCATGCAGTGCAAATACTTTGTAAAGTATTTTGCAGACAATTCGGATGATAAGGCCCCTAATTCAAAAGGTTTTCAGCCACTTTGATGTTTGACTCCATTTTCTGAGAATGATTAGATCACACAGCGCTACAGTGCAGATGGAAAACAACAACTAACGCAAAGGCCTGCATCAGTGTGGCTCGAAGGGTAAATGCACGTACAATAGTTGCATAAGCAAACAAGTTGTTCCCTGAGCAACGGAACTAATGAAGTCTGCTTTCTTGGAGATTTGTGTCCTGCATTCTCTACAAACATGTCCCATGATAACACTGCTCTCCAGTGACCATATTCTCCCCATCTCTGAGCCCAACCATACCTAGGGTTTTTTTTGTGCCCCGTATCTTTCTCTTCCCTTTACTTCTTTTAGACAATATCTGGTAAGAGGCTGGGGGAAAGCAGCATATGGTATGAGTGTAGGTGGCTCAGTAGGCAAACTGGGTGGATGGTTTGAGTTCATGCTTAAAGCATCCTTTGGATAGAGGCGCTGAGTTTTTCCTCCTTAACCCATCCTCAGTTTTCATAAGTCTTTTAGGAATATGATGTGTGAGAACTCTCTTCCTCTTTTACATGTGACTGAAGTTAGTTCGTGAGTTCAGAAGTAACTGAGAGGAGTAGAAGCAAGGGTTAAGGAAAGGAGAGCTGACCACATAAAACGAAGATACATATATCTTGTTTTGTGAAGAAAAACAGGTTTGTGTGTTTTTTTTATCACTGTGTAAACATAATGCAACTTCTTGAAATAAATCTCACACATGACTCATGCACGTCAGTTCATTAGCTGTGGTATTTAGGGTGGGATTTACCTCACCCAGTTTTTTAGTTGGTTGCTTCTACTGACTGAGCAACTTACTTTGAGCTCCTTTGTGATAAGTAGAAAACTAATCACTGCAGTCACTAGAGTTTAGATTACACTTCCTCCCTTTCTAAACTCTTCACCTGAATTTGGGGACTGCGTGTGTATTCTGTTGCCTGCTGATGATGGTGAGAGTTAGAAATCTAGCTGAGATCTCTCTACCTAAATCATCAGGTGGGACAACTTTCACTTTGCATTTCTTTAGTAACAGCCTTTTAAAATAATTCGCTTCTTAATTCTTATTTCTGGCTCATGCAGATTTTTTTGTGCTTGTAAGCTCATTAAGAAACTGGTCCCTTGTTCCACCTCAACCCTGTGTTAGTTACTGATGTTGAGAGACTTGGTCTAGAAGGAAATTTTGCTCCCAAGAGTAGGAAGTAGAAAGAGTAAGTGTAGCAGGGCAGGGCTGTGTCAAAATTGGGCAACTACTGCATCTGTCGGCTATCCCAGTGTGCCCTTGTGCTATTTTAAAGAGAGATAGTACACTAACTGTGTCTCTGAATAATCTGTAAAACCCGTAAGCTTTCTTTCTGGAGGTCAATTTTGGGGTGACTATCTTGCAGAATATAATTTATGTTGATATTGGTAACATGTAAAACCTGTTCCTGCTGCCTTTGAAGTAATGAGGATCTTGAGGTCTGTTAGTGTTGACTTCTGTCCGTTACCCTGAGTGATCTGCAATGGTCCTGGGATGCTATCACTGTGCTGCCTTTTATCTTTGCATGGGAAGTGTAACAGTACGAGTTGTGTTTTCTGTTTATGTTTCGAACTGAAGGAGGAGAGCATAATGATACAGCAAACTAGGCTTTACAGGCCAGGTTATATATGCTTTTGGCATTAAAGAAAACAACCTCGGTGAGAGATTTGCCCTCAGTTCAGCAGCACTTTCACTCTAGTGAAAGATAACAGGCATCTGAGATGTTACTGGAGGGGGCTGGAGGCTTATAGACAGGCTTACTTTTGAGTCCGTATCTCTGTTGGCTTCATTGCTTAGATCTGAATGACTGAGGTGGAGAACTGAAGTTTAAAAATTAATATTTCACAATTAGGTATTTTTATGTTTATTGAGCTGTTGCTATAGTAGGCTAGAAGCTGTCTTAGAGTCCCTTCTACTAACCTTTCACTTCACAGGATGTTTTCCTGTCTCAGCAGTTATCCCAAGAAAGACCCAAAAGTCCTTTTCCCAGTTTCCTAATACCACTTCTGAAAGTCAGCCTTATCCAGAATTGCAAAGCTTTTGACTTGACCAAAGTGAATGTAATTTTTCTTAAATAATTTTTTTATTCAAGTAGGCAGCGAACACTATAAGAATGCATAATTAACTAATAGTTATCTTAAATGGTCTGTGATCTTTCTGTACAATGCTACTTTATTCTGGTCTTGATTGTTAAAGGGCCGGAGCGCTGAAGCAGTGAACCATTCAGGTTTGGTATCCACATCGTTTACTATAAACAAGGCTTAAGTTCCAGCTATTTCCCTGGTTAGACTCTATCTTGAAAACCAACCTCTGACATCAGATTTAGTTTCTTCATTCAGTACTTCAAGGTTGTTACCAAACTAGTTTGTTCAAGAGGCTTTGGCGTCTTGGGATTTGTTTGTTTGTTTTTAAAAAGCATGCCTTGCAACTTTTTTCTTGGGGGTCTGATGAAACTTGTCCATAATGATGTTGGAGGGGTTTGTTGTTGTTGTTGTTTGTTTTTTTGTTTGTTTGTTTGTTGTGTTTTTTTAAAGTTACTTTGAATAGCTTGGTAACTAGGGATGGAGGAGTGTTTCTGGCAGTTGCAATGCTGTGCTGCTGGACATGGAGCCTGTTTCTGCTGAAATTTAGGAATTTATGTCTAGTAGAGATTTTGCCAGTAGTTTGAACAGGAATAGCTTTGGGCCTACTGCTGGAGAATCAGTCTGAGATTTTTATTTTCCTGAAAGCTGATGTATGTGGTTTTTTAAAACCAGGTTGTCTATTACAATTGACTGCTCAACTTTGCTTTCCTTCTGGGATCAAACCTGCCTAGCTTTCATACTGAATTGTTGATTAATTCCCCTGTCCCTGCAGAAGAAATACTATAAAGAGAAGCTGTGGAAAAACACTTATTACTTTGCTTAAAACTGCTTATTGTTGTCTTGGTAACAAATTTATGGGATGACTTAAGCACCTACTGCATGAAGAGAAGATACAAATTGCTGAACAGAATTCAAAAGCATGAAAAGATTGAGAACCCTCCCAACAAAAGAATACATTTTGTTTCGGATATTCTTATTATTTTCCTTGATCCCTGAGGTGGTTAAAAAAAACTGAGCTCAGATACCGTGGTGGCATTTATCACTTAAAAGTAAACTGAAGTAGAACATGAAAAATAATTAAGTGTAATTTTCTCTAACTGTGGAAAAATCTGTATAAACCCTTTTAATCTTTTTACATTTACAATTATATTAGCCTTCTATTCAGTTGTTTATTTCAGAAACAAACCTCCTATTTGTTTTAAATTCCCCCTAAGTTTCTATACCAGGCTAACATCGGCATCTGACATTGCCTTCCGTTAAAGGGAGTTGTGCAGAAGCCTCCACTACTGGAACCCCTTAAGCACAGCAGACAATGTGCCAGTTTATTACATTGCTATTGCTCAGCTTTGAAAGCAGTAGAGTTTGAATAACTTGGGTCACATCCTGGTTTGCCAGGATGTGTGGAATCTCCTGTCTGGTCTGTGCTGGCAGCACTAATTACAAATATTGCATTCTGTATGAGAGCTGGTAAAAAATACAAAAATGTTTCTAAAACGCAAACCACTGCTGGATTGTGGATGTATACTTCCAGCTCTGGTAGATCTATATGATTATTTAACACTTCAGAATGCTTTGCTGTTTATTCCCAAGCTTCGCTTCACTCTTTTTTTTTTTCCAGTGCTCTCGGAATAGGGATCCTGTGTGGATCAGGGGGTTGTCTGGGGGCCAGCTTGTGGCCATTTGCTAGTGACTTACCTAATTCTAGTCAAAATGATGAAAGGCACAGGTAATTATGCTTTAGTGTATAGATGCATTTTGTGGCCTTGAGCCACAATAAAAGCCTAGAGGTTTTACTCTTGAAAGTAGTTCTTAGTCTGTGGAGTTGGGTTGTATCTTTTGACCTTTCCTTAAGGTCAGCTGTATACATTCAGATTACTCTAGGTAGTACTTTATACTGTGATACAGCAATTGGTCATAGGTACCACCTCAGCGTGCTGTATTTTGCCTCTGTGCTCAGCAAGCAGTGAATAAGAACCAGGATGTTGTATTCTGCATTTATCAGATAGCTTTGGCTGTACTGGTGACTTGTATGTGGAGTTTCAGTGTTTGAGTTTTATTTGTCCTGTTGTTTCTCCTTTCATGAAGAAACCACTGGCCTGGCCTGTCGCACACTTGCTTCCTTGGAAATACCTGTCTTAATTACATATTTAGAATACTTAAACTGAATCTGTTGCTCTCCCAGTTCTTTTAGCCCACAGTTGGTTGGGATGTGCAGCAAGACAGCTTTCTGGCTTACTTCCACTTCGGCTGCAGTTTTTCATGGGGCAAAGAGGTTGCTGCTAGTTGGTCATCAGATTTCCTTTCCCACTTCTAAAAAGTACATCCTTGATCTTTGAGGCACTGTGTGCATTAGCTTGTTCTTCCAGAAAGCAATTTATGAAACGACTTGGATATAGTGCCAAAAAATCCCATTGGGCAATAACATTGCTTCAAATCCTATATTAGTGTTGCCAAATTTATTTTTTTTTTTATTGCAGTGGAGCAAATTTTTGAATAATCATTAAGACGTTTGCATAGAATTTATTTTTAACCCACACAGCAGTGGTCTGTGTAAAACCACGAGGAGTCAGACAATTGTAACTATTGAACATCTGTCTCTACATCAATTTTGTAAGGCCTGATTGTTGCTGGGTGATTTCTTGAAGCTGTGACGTGGTAATTTTATAGTTGGTAAGCTTTACGTACAGTGACAGAAAGAGTAAAGATCCTGTGCTTTTCCTTCTTGGCAGGGAGGCTGTCTCAGCAGTAGACAAAAGAGGATCCCTGAAGTGGAGGCAGTCTTAAAAAAAAAAAAAGTTAAAAAAGAATCCACCTGTACAGAGAGACAGTTGTTTTGCATCATTGTATTGCCAAGCAGGCTTGCCTTTCCATGGGCTTCTCCCCTGAACATGGAGGTCTGGGTGTATGTTTTTCTGACGTTTGGTTTTGAAAGGGTCATCACTGAGACTTCTGTTGTGCTTTGCAGGCATGGTGCTCTCAGTTTCCTTCTTGATTTCTTACCTGTGCTTAGAGTTAAAAAAAATATTTCCCTATTCAAAGTTTTTGCTTTCCATCTTTTCCTTTTATTGGTGCCTGGATTCATATTACTCTGTTTACCTTCTAGTTTATGCTTCATGTTATTGTTCACTTTGCCAGTTCTCTGGGTTACCAGTTCTACTAAATAAACTGTCCAGATAGTCAAGACAGGGAGATTTGCAATCTTGAGAAAATAGTAACAAAAAGGCCTAAACACCTAATCTGAAAAGAAAGTTTAGGGCAAAAATTACTAGTGTAGTAAATTACTCCTGTCAAAAAAGTCTAGGCAAGAGCATAAGCTGTGCTCTTACAAGTGTGTATTTCCAGGTTTTCCTGCTCTCTTCTGAAGCACTACCATTTCCTAGCTATTATTCTTTTCCTATCTTCCCCTCCCTGCAACCATTCTAAATTACTTCCTCTAATCCACTGGCATTAATTGCACAATCTGAGATGAGGTAGGTGTGTCGCTGGCAACTATCTAAAGAAAACAGACTCTGTGGCATAGACATCTCTTACTTCTGTAAACGCTGAATGATGTCTAAAGACTAGTGTTACAACTGCAGTCGTGGTAGAGGTAATATCCAGAAGCTCAAGATGGCAGAAAAAAATTATGAAATACTCTTTCAGTCTTATTTTGTAATCATATACCAAGGAATATTCCCCCCAGTATATTTCTTAACACTGAAGCATGCTTTATTAAAAATGACCTAGTCATGAATTCTGAGTGTAGCTATATGTTATAGTGTGGTTGGACAAAACTGCATTTAGAAAACTGAAACAATTACCTTTTCTTAAATAAATAAATAACATTGTTCTTTGCCTTCCAGTTTGCAGAAGCATGGACATTCGCAACAATCTGACCCGGCTGAACATGCTTGAGAACTGCACTGTGATTGAGGGCCACTTGCAAATATTGCTGATGTTTAAAACCAAGCCTGAAGATTTCCGTGAGCTCAGCTTTCCTAAACTGACTATGATTACAGACTACTTGCTTCTTTTTCGTGTGTATGGCCTGGAGAGTTTAAAGGGACTTTTCCCCAACCTCACTGTGATTCGAGGAACTCATCTGTTTTTTAACTACGCCCTAGTCATTTTTGAAATGGTTCACCTAAAAGAGATTGGCCTCTATAACCTGATGAACATTACTCGAGGCGCTGTGCGGATTGAGAAGAACAACGAATTATGTTACTTGTCCACGATTGACTGGTCAAGGATTTTGGATTCTGTAGAAGATAATTACATCGTGGCCAACAAGGATGACAAAGAAGAGTGTGGAGATGTGTGTCCGGGAACTGTGAAAGGGAAGAGCAACTGTCCGCCTACTGTGATAAATGGCATTTTCATTGAACGCTGCTGGACCCACGATCGCTGTCAGAGAGGTGAGTCTGC
The DNA here is from genome assembly GCA_026212715.1 of Elanus axillaris. Taxonomy (NCBI): domain Eukaryota; kingdom Metazoa; phylum Chordata; class Aves; order Accipitriformes; family Accipitridae; genus Elanus; species Elanus axillaris. The sequence continues at coordinate 40,434,659 of JANZLQ010000095.1, forward strand.
AGCGTCACGTATGTCAACGCCTGTGTGGTTTTGCGGTCAGTTTTTAACCTGTCAGATGTGTTGGAGGATTGATAGATACCTATTAATTGCTACCTTTAAGCACAGGTTCCTAAAAGTAAGGTTCAAAATTGACGTTAGACAGGTCAAGAGAGGACCTTTGGGCGGGGGCTGTTCTAGCAGTTCTTTAACCTACTTGAATAATGTGTTTGGTTTCCCTGGAAAGTTAGGGACTGCCTAGAACTCGCAAGTTTAACGGACTGTGGGTGTAACTGGTATCTTGTATAATATTTAAAGTGGTATTAGTATCTCTGGTGGGCTTTGGGTAGGGGATTAAAAGTCCAGGTTGACTGAAAGGCTATGGCAGGGCAGAAACAGAACGGTGGGGAAAAGTCTTTATGGAATAAACCCAACTCTAGAAAGGTGCAATTACATTTTTACTGAAACCTTCCTGCCATAAAAAGGTGTAAGATACATGGATGAGCGAGCAATGTTTGGACAGAATAAGAAGCTGGAAGCCAAGTCAGACCTGAGGGAAAAGGAGGAGGAGAGAGGACCTGGACGGGGGTTGCCCAGAGCGGGAGTCCTGGGGAGGGTGAAATAACTGGGCTTTGAGCCTGGGGTTTTGGTTCAGGGGAGAAGGTGTGTTCAGAAAGCTAGCTGCTCTTGCAATCCCTGAACTCCAGTTCTTAAACTGTGTTGAGGTTGCTTTTAATTTCATACCGATACGTGTTTTCCAAACTTGGAACTGAGCTTAAGTTTAGTTTTAATTATATATTTACTTTGATTTATGTTAAATCTGACTGACGGGGAGCAAAGTGAATTGAGGTAAAACTGACACATTTAGAGCTGTCTTTCTGGAGGTAGTGCATCCAAATGAAGCAGTGTGTCCTAAGACGAAATTAGGAAACTTGCGGGCTGGAGAGAATTTCTTGCCAAGCTTTAAAGGGCAATTCAGAGCAGTAAGTGCCAAATTTGAGAAGAAATTCCTACCAGTATGCATAAACTAATGAAATTAATGTGGTTTCCCCTCTGCTACTCCTCACCCCAAAATCGTCTAGCTTCCTTTTAAAGAAAGTGGTTATTTTTTGTCGCCAGAATAACAGGGTATGAGCAAGAAGATGCAAACGTGTATGTGTGTTCCTTTTTTAAAATGAAAAATAAGGTTATAAAGCATTTTAGTTCGTAAACTCTTTTGGTAGACGGTTATCAGCAGCACTGAAACCTGGTTTCTTACACATTTGTGGTTTGTTTTCTGCTATTTCATAAGGTTAAAGATCTAACTGAAACTTCTTCTGTGGCTAGACCTTTCACAGTGTCCCTAATTCCTGTGAATTTTCTGGGGCTGTGCTACAGCAGGCTGGAATGTATGGTTTCTCTCCTTTATATGACTTTCTATTTCCATGAAACCTGTAGGAATGTAGTATTTTACCACTGGGGTAGAAATCTCAGCTCCTGAGCCTCTAATACAAATTCAGCTAAATTTTATTGGAGAATACCTGGACACTATCACACACTATCTTAGCTTAGTTACCGAAGGAAGCCAAGCTACTACGTTCATTTCACATGAATTCAAAATTGAAGTTTGAATTTGAAAATGGTTTCAAAAGTAATTATATACAGATGCTCCCATCTGGCTTTCTGTGTTCCTTCTAGACAATTTAGAGAAGCAATGCTTCTACATATTTTGGCTGTAATTGGTATGCGTTTTCAAAACCACTTAACAAGCCACGCTTATCTTTGTTTTGAATGCTAAGATTTGTACTTTTATTTATTGGTAGCTGGTATTCTCAGCAAGCTGCTATCTGTATTGTATTGTGCCTTGTGACACCTGCCTGTATGCTTCTAAGGTTATTTTAACAGCTTGAGTAGTGTTTTAGATTTTTCAGACTTTTTTGAGTAGTCTTTAGACTTTCAGCACACATGCACGCTAGTAACTATGGTAGAGATTAAGTGACATTTATTTAGTGAACCTGTTGTTGGAATCGCCGTGTTCTCTGTTCTCATGCCAGCCATAATGTATCCTTAGCATGTGTATTTGTTTTGTCAAGATTATTAAGAGCTTGTGTGAATTGTACTCTGGCTTTCCTTTGCCTGAAGAGCCTCATAGCAACTCCCAGTACTGAGCGTATTAATGTCATGAAGTCTTTCCCTCTGCATTTTTGCAGCTTATCTGGGAATCTGGAGCAGCTAATGCTGTGCTGAAGTCTCCCGTCTCTCTGTTTTTAAGTGTGTTCCCCTCTTTCATTTTTGTTCCTTGGCTTTTAGCTGATGCTAGAGTGAAATGTAGTAATTTCAGTGTAATTTTATTGGGGGAGGTTTAGGGTTTTGTGGTGTTTGTTTTAATGCAGGTTACTTGTATCCCTAGTTTGTTTTATAAAATTTGCTGTAGAATCTCCTGTTTGCTGTGTTTGGTTTTGCATCTCTGCATGGGAAGTTGTTGCTGTCTAAACTGATAGCACTGCTGCCCTAGGACTGCAGGTCAGGATATTTTGTTTGCTGTTTTGTCTACCGGAAAAAAGTCTTAAAGAATATGTAAATATTGATTGTTTTGATGTTACAGAGCGTGTGTCCATTGACAGAGACAAGTCCCAAGCTGGCAAGCTTTTCCAGCCTGCTAAGCTTTGAGTCTCCCTGGAGAAAATTAGGAGATGGGCAAGAAGTTTGAGAGCGTGCACGTGGGAAGGCTGAAGGATGTCGCAGAAAGGTCTTGGAGTGGGAAGGGAGATGCCAGCAGTTGGGGTTGGAGTAGGGTCCTGGGTGTCCCCCATCCCTTCCACACCAGTCCCTGCCCTTCCCCTTCCTGCTCGCTGTGGTCAGTTCCTTCACGTTATCTCCGCCACATCTCATATTGGTCATGCATCTTTGATAGTTCTTTATTTTAATCAGCACAGATATCCCAGTTAACTCCAAAACTAACTTTCAGTTATAGCATGTAATTATCTCTGAGGCGCACATCCAAGTCTCTGAATCATCCTTGCAGCTATAACTCCAGCCCAGAAATTTTTTCAGTTGGTGATAACATGTTCAAGACAACAAAGTAAAGGATCTTCTTACAGACATTAGAGCGAAGGTTGTGGATGAAACTGGTTGGGAGGAACTGAAATGATTTGTGGGCAGCTGCACGCTTTGAAAAAACAGTTGCAATACTGAGGAATCTGTGTCTGAGTGCAAAGATGTGTAGGTGGCTATACCATAGATCGAGATTGGTTGGGATGTGTTTCCTGAAAGTTTTCTTTTCTTTTTTCTAAATTATTTGTGTTGGTGTGAAAAGCAAGTCGGTTCAGTTAAGGCCAACTCATGTTATATTTTGGGTAGGAAGGGAGGGAACTATGTAGTCGGTTTGGAATTTGGGTCTAGTCTTATGCTGTTTATGGCAGCCAAGTGCTGTTCCTGTTCTGGAGGTTTTGTACCTTTTCAGCCCACATTTTTATAAGTTTTTTTTTTGCATACATACTTACTTTTATTGCCGTAAAAACGTAGTTCTTGATTTGGTGCAGCATGTTCATGCAGAGAGCGTCTTTGCTGAAGAATGCAGACAACAAAAATGCTGAAATGCCACGTCCTAGACCTCAGTCTAGATCTGCCAAACATGATTTTCATATTTTGCATTTTTTTCCACATGTGTTTTTTTTATGTAATAAAAATGCTATATGTCTGTCACTCTACTTGCGGAAGGAACAATTCCCTCTGAAATAGGATTTCCTGCCAATTCTCTTTGCAGTCGCTCTTCTCTGTCCGTACATAATTTGAAGCTGTCTGATGTTTTTGATGGTCTAATTATAAAGGCGGGTTCAGCCTTTTACTTGCATATTGGGTCATCTGGAGCTGGAGTGAGGTAATAGCTGGGAAAAGTGGGATGACCAAATAAAAATGACCAGGAAAATTATCTGCAATGTCAGACAGTCCCTTGGTGAATATTGTAGGGCCACATTCCTGGAATATAAGGATGGATATCTGAAATACAGGCTTTGTTCCTTAGAGGATATGATGAAACTCAACGTTCTCCTATTCATACTGAATGAAATTTTTGTAGGAGTTATCTTCTTGATCTGGGGACTTCACGCTACCAGGAAATTTGAGTTATTAAGAGTGTGGGCCATTTCAGGTTTGTAGATAGACTCTTTCTTCAATATATTATCTGGCTTTATGCAATAAAATCAGAAATTGTGTCTCTCAATTAGTGCAATCTAGAATTTGTTACAAAGTGTTAATCTCTTGAAAAGAAAGTGGAAAGTATGAAACTATTTGGGCCAGTTGAAGAGTATGGTAAAACAGAGCTGATAGAAGGGATGACAGTATGGAGTAATTGACGTTCAGAGGAGCTGCTGAAGAAAGGTACTGTATGAAAATAATAATGTTTGTCCAGATTTTTTTAATGATGTTGGGGAAGCAGGTCTGGAGATTAGGGATGCAACAGAATCTCTCTTTATTTTTCCTGTGATTTATCCAGGGAAAATTGTGGGACAGGTAAGGAGCTGAAGAGTAGTTTTAGTAGCTTGCTTTGTTTCCTAGTACATGCAACACAACAAAGCTCTCAGAAAAACATTGCTCAGCCTGAAATGTCTTTCAACTGCTGTGAAATAGCACCGAGTGCTTTAAAAGAGACCAGTGCCAGAAGAAATTCTGCAGCTATGAACATCTTCAAGGCAGGTTTGAATAACAAAGTTCAGAGGTGTGTGTGGGAAACATTTTGTGATGTTTACTTAGGTAGAAATATTACTTAGCAACAGCTTCCTGTAATTTTTATGTGCTGGGAATTTCTGTAACCATAAGCTTAGTTTTATTACCTTTGTATGGGAAAGGGTCTCAAAGCACTGAACAGACTTAGCCAACCTCAAGGGCGAGATATTTTTAAAGCTTCAAACACAAAAGAAATTTTTCCAGTTGCTACCACATGAAGTGGAAGTGCTCCTTTTATTTCGAGATCTGATAAGAACTGCCTTTCCCCCCCCCCAGCTCTGACAAATGCCAGATGGAAGTTGACACCCGATAATCTCACTGGGGCGTCTGTTCTGAACCTTGCCAAGCGACAGCTTTATTGAGTGCATGTAGTGCTTGTGGCTGGGGCTATTGTGATGCTTGCAAACGGCTAGACATCCTAAACTAATTCACTTTAGCTTATTAAGGGTAGTTAAGAGATTTATGGTGCTTGATGGTGTGACACAGCCCAGAATTGGGGCAAAAGGGGTGGAAACAATCACTCCGTACAAATGGCTGTTTAAGAGTATACTACTTACTTTAAAAACACCAAATAAAGCTTGGGAGTGTGATGAAGCATCTAGTTAGGCTTTTTTCCACCGACCTGGGGTGACACAAGGCTGTAGGATTTCGATACTTACAGTTTCAACTTGCTGAGAAATCCCCATGCGTGCAGCTCTTATAGTCTCACCACATTTATGTTTCTTTGGCTTCTTCACTGCTGCACCTTTACTTTAAATGCAGGGGGCTTGAAGATTTTCTTCCCCTGCTCCAATTCCCAACCAGCACTTTAGAGAGAAGCCACTGTCTGATCCATTCCATCTTTAGTGCATTTGAACAAGAACTAATTCCTAGCTCACCCAACAGTTAATAAGGAGTAAATTGAAAGAATTCTCCCCAGAGTTAAGATACCTTAGTTTCTGTACGGAGGTCTTGTCGAGGCAAAGGTTTTGATTAGTTAAAAAGGAGAATGAGGTATGTTGCTGCTGATACAGTGAAAATTGGAAGAGTTTTCATCTTGTTTGGTCTAAGTTGCCATTTTAATTCTTTTGTCCTTAGCCCCTTCCCCAAGACACTTTTATTAAGTCAGTGTCTGGGCCATTGAGGAGGCTGAGAGGAGTTAACGCTTCACATGCCGTGGTTCAGAACTTACGTTACTGGAAGTTGTTTTAAGATCTCTGTTCGTTGTTCACTGGTGTGACGTCAACTGCTTGTGATTTCCAAGGGTGGCATGCCAAGGGTACTTCAGGTAGAATCCTCCTTTTTCCCGCTTCAAGAACAGTTTCAAGTTACCTTATTTGCTTAAACAAGGGAACTTGCACTGCCCTTTGTTAGATAAAATGTAGAAGACTGACTACACTTGGCAGACACCTTTGTTGGAAAATGCTGTTGTCTGGGCCTGGATGTAGAAGTGGGAAGTTACAGAACGTAAAAAAAATAAATACTGACCAACAGAGTTAACCTGTGTTAGTAATGCATGAATGGGAGAGCTGCAAATGGTTCACCTGGTATGATGTGTTTGCTCAGGAAGGAGGAGACTTGTTTCATTCAGAGCAAATCTGCTGAATGCTGGGCGTGCGTTGTGCCCGAAGTGAAGATAAGGAATAGGCCAGCCTATATATGCTGTATGTTTTCCTCCCTTCACTCCTCCTTAATGAAGGCAGAACAATCATTCTATCTTGAAAATTTTAATTAACTGTAAAAGTTTTCTAAATCGCATGCAATTCTGATGCCCCTTCCCAGATTTAGGCAAACAGAGCAAAATAAATTTGTGTATGATGGTATAGCGTTCTTTCATTTTATGATGAAGAAACTGGAAGTCTTTGTTGTAGAAGGCTTTGAAGGGATTGCGAACAGTTGAGTCCATACAAAGATGTGTATTCAGTGTGTGTGAGAAGACCAGCTGAAATATGTCACTTGGCAAAGCTCTCTGAAACATCTTTCTCTATCAGGAATTGGATTTGACAGGGATTGCCTCTGTAAATAAGTTCTGTGTTTCAAAAAAAAAAAAAGTCACCACAAAACAAAACCACAAAAAAGGTCAAAAAACCCCAGGTGTGACCAGTACAAAGATTGTTTCTAACTGAAAGGTTGAGGATTTCAGGACCTTTTGATTAATTGCAGAGCTGGTGAATAACCAACTGTGTCCTGGAGGAAGCAACACTTACCCTTCGCTCAGTTTGTAACAATGGCTGGTTAAAAGTTCAATGATCATGCTTCCCAATTATATCCTATAATTGTGTGCAAGTTCCTATTGGAGGGATGTGAATGAACTTGCTGGGATGTTTATGCTTCTTAATGAGGGCTGTTGGTTAGCTGAAAATAAAAAAAAAGACATTGGGTAGGGGGAAGCTGTGAGGGTACTCGCTGGGATTGTCTGGCAGCGGGCTGAGCTGCTTGGTACGTGCCTGTAGTTATTTCAGTTGCTGCTTTGATCCGAAATTTGTGGCTGGCATTGCATAAGCATACAAACCAGCGTGCTGCGCCTTGGTCACTGAAATACTGTAGGTTACAGCTGTGTGGGTTCATCGTCTTTATCTAGATTTTTTTAGATGAGGGTACTGGGGCAGCACTGTGCTGGCTGGGCTGACATTGTTTGACAGTTGCTTTTATTTTGGCTTGTGACATTTAAAACAAATAGAGAATTAACTTTGGCTCTGTGTAGTGCTTACGTGTTGGCTAAGCGAGTATAATGTTTTCATTTGAGTCTGGCTTCCTTGTGAATCTGTATTTAAATGAACTAAAAAACCTAGGCAGAATGCTCGGCACCTGTTCACATCCAAAAAATTTTCTAATGTGTAATTTCCTTTTCCCTTCTTCAAAATAGGGTCAGAACTGCTGTCGAGGAGAAGGACACAGGCAGGGCAAGAGGATGCTCTGTACTAACAAGGAGCTTCTAGCTCAGTACCCTCAGTGTGAATTCCTTAATTTAAGAATGCGCTTTCTTATTTACCTGACCAGAGGCTGGCTCATGGGCACCTTGAGAGATTGGAAGCTCTGAGGAAGAAGATCTTTTGAAGGAAATCCCACAAAAGAGTTGGAAGGGAAGTCTGGTTAGAATAGCGTTCAGCAGAATGCTGGGATTAATTTTCTTCTACATATTTTTAAAACAACTCGGGGTGTATGTGGTTTTGCTGGCATCACTTTGGTGCGCTCCAGAAAAATAAATGTGATGTATCAGGTTAGAGGTGCCCTTTTTCAAGGATGTTAAATACTGCTCTATTGTAATTGTAAATTGGGCAATTTCAGCTTCTGCAGACAGCTCCCACACTGTAGTTGCTGAAGCACTGGCAGGTGCTGGACAGTTGAGCTGTTAAGTATTATGACCCTTGTTTATATGCAAGCATAATGAGGGTGACAGGTATTTAGCGAGACTGATCTGATGAAGACTGTAAAATTTGCAAGGTCTTTTTAGTTGGGGAAGGGGAATTTCATTCATCTGTTCATATATCTCCAATCTTTTGTTTTCTGTGCAATATGAAGGCTTCTGGAGATGTACACATCTTATTGCTGGTCACTTGGGACTCCTACAGAATTGCTGCTGGTATGTGGCCACGCTGGAATTTCAGGGCCCTGACATGAAGAGCTGAGCCTGAGCTCAAGTTACAAGGGTAGACCAATGTTTTTTAAGTCAACGTGCAGAGTTAAGGCAACTTAGGTAGCAAGCTTGTCAGAGACCAGAGAAAATGTCTGCAGACTGAGCAGCAGTGAAGTCTAAGGTTGCTGGCTTCCTGGTTCTTCATGGTCCTCTCAGTTCACTTTAGCCTGACCCCTAAGCATGGTTTCTCATTTAGTGTTTTTTTAGAAGTGAATTGTCTGGGGTGGGGAAGGAGGAGGTTGGTCTCAATTTGTTCGTCAAAATAAAGCCTGCTGGACTGTAGGGTGGTAAGGAAAGGAAGGGTTTATAGGCCAAGGGAACAGGCATGGCTTGGAGTTGTGTAGCCATCATTTCCAACTCAATTTTTGATATTTTCTCCGATTTCGTAGCCATGGGGGTTTAGTTATAGTAACAGCACACAGCATTATTGCAATGTAAGGCTTTAATACCCGTGGGCAGGGGCAGCGGTCACAGCGAAGGAGCCACATGTATGGGGAGGGAGAGGTCGGTAACAGAAGGATGTAATCCACAGTGTTTCAGAGATGCAGGAACAGATGGACCTTTCCTGCCAAGAGGAAAGAGTTCAGTGCCGAGATGTAACATTCTCGTGTGGCAAAACCGCAAGCAGTTTGCATGACAGAAAATGGGGTTGCTCGTATGCTGGCTGATTTTTTTCCCCTATTGATGTGAAGAGGGACAAGTCTGATACTCTGTGTTCAAGGCAAGGGTTATTTAGTGTCTGTGGGAGAGCTGCTGAAGTTGGCAGCTTTGCTTTCGATAATGTGAGTGAGATGCCGTTAGCTTCAGAGTTGTTTGTTCTGAAATAGCTGAGAATAGTAACTGAGATTCTACTAAGCAACCTGTGGCAAAAAAAAAAAAATCAAGTTCCAGCTATCGCACTGATCTGAGCATCTGGAAATCTCTCACGCAGAAACTTTAGACATCATGCTAAAACTCTTGTCACATAGGCAACTTTTTGTGATTGGGAAAGTACATAAAGAATGCTAGCACTCAAAGGTGGGCTTGAACCCTGCTGCACTGTTAAAGACGTGATTAGAAAATCCTAGGAATGATGCAGGAAGCTTTACCAGCATATTGGGTTTCCTAGGAATAAGGCACGTGCGATTCAGCAGACGCCACGGGTTAACTAAGCGTTTTTCTGTTACCATTTTAAACTTCATTAGGCATCCATGTTGCATTACAACACTGCAAGGATTTTAATATTTTATGAGCAATGAAAGTATTCATTAAAATGTGAGTATCAGGCAGAAGCTTTTCTTGTCTTTTCTGCAAAGACAAACCAGTTATATTCTATGGGTAGTGAAAACTTAACAGCAATGATTTAATAAAACTAATAGGACTTGGTTTTTCTGATCTTCAGTCTTTTCTGAATGTCATCTTTCTGAAGGAAGGCTGATCGCACTGGATGTATTTACACAGCTTCAGTTTGAGATGAATGAGTCCAAGAGTTCCCTTGTAAGTACCCCTGAAAAGCTCCTAAAAGCCAGAGAGGAAATGGAGCTCCTCGGTGTGATGTCTGACTGTCTGAAAGTCTCGCCCAGTGGAGCCTTAACATGGCTTAAAGGAATAAGGCTTTTGTTTTAAAACTGTATTTGAAGCGAAGCCTTTAAAGCTCAATAAACCATTTCTCTGTTCATTCAATTCCGTGGATTTTAGGGCCGGGGAATCTGCACACTCTGTGTTTCTGGCAGAAGGGAAAGTGTAATGGGCAGTAGCAGTCTCACCTGGAGAGCTAATGAAAAAGCATTTACGTGGAAACTGGTGCTTTATCTGGAACAACTTCTCACCTCATCGGCAGGTTTCTACAATTGTTAAATTAACAAAAGAAATGTCATCTGTAGATTACCTTTTCCTTAGGCTTCTCTTCCACACTCCAATAACCCTATCTCCAGGGCTGCTTAAATAATTTGTACAGTGTTTGGCTGCTCTTTCAGTGCTTAGATATCAAGTTTCTAGTCCACAAGTCTATTAGAACTCGGTATCTGCATCAAGTGTCAGTTTTTGTTCTGGGGAATATAAAATGTTCTCCTTTGAGCCTGTACAGTACATGAATTTAGTGGGTGTGATAAGAAAAACGTCCTCGTGTTTTGCATGGCTCTGTTGGCGAAAGGAGGAGTTGCTGCATGACGGTTCTTGTTGATCAGCAGTGGGGAAGAGCGTGTTGTTTTTCCACATGCTCTAATCTGTGATAACAAAAGGAACTCCAGATTGTGTTTTTCAAACACGCTTTAGGTCTCTCGGTACTCAGATTTGCCAGTGACTTAACGACTGTGGTAATACATCCATCCACCCAAAGCCTAATTTGAAGTGGCTGGGTTTCAAATACGAGCCTTGCTTTGATACTGAAGGAGGCTGAGCGGGACTCAGCAATAAACTGCCAAGTGTTTCACTTCGTGCTAAGTGTTTTGCAGAGGATTGTGCACTGGATATGGACTTGGATACCACCGGTCCCTTCTCAGTGCTGCGGTTGGCCTCTTGCGTGATTCTGTGTCCCTCTCTGTGCCTTAGTGGTTGTCTGTAACGTGGAGCTGATCAGAGCGACCTGGTGATGAGCCAGACTTCAATAAACTTCAAATGGCAAATGCAGGAACTGCCTCGAGGTGAAATTCAACTTCAGGATGGGTTTAGACAAACAACTGTCAGAAACATCTTAGGTAAAGTATTTGATCTGTCCTTGGACAGGTGGATGGACTGGGAGGCATCTCAAAAACTTCTTCGGCTCCCTTCCAGTTGAAGATCGCTTTCAATAATGGCAGCTCTGTGCTGAGGTTTGAAACCTCTATGGTTTGCTTAAGAAAAAGACTCTTTGTCTCTGGAGAAACCGATACGGCTTCAGGTTTCTTGCAGAGGAGAGTCCCATCTCTTTTTCTTGCTAGATAATGCTAGTTTGTGTAATTTTTTTTTCCCCAGAGGACTCTATCCTTTGTAAGGTTATTTCCATAAGTTGCCCCACCACACACAGAAATTACCCCATTTAGGGATCGGCAGGTGTCATGGCTCACGCTAGGGTATCAATTAGACCAGCTCTGAATAGTCTTAATCACTCTAAAATGGACAACGCTGATGGTAGCTGGTGATTAGACCGTATCTTGACTCCCATGCTGATAAACATCCACGAAGCTGACGCTTTTTAGCAACCGTGGCACACGCCTGCACAATTTGTGTTATGTAAGCAGATCCTGTTTCTCTTGATGGCCAAGCATAGTTTAACGGGTAGATAATGAGACTTTTGCTACTACTGTACTTCCTTATTATTGACCAAAGTGACTTCAGTGACGGTCAGTTTTATTTTAAGAGCTTACCAAAGCAGAGGCATGAAATAAAACAGAATTTTCACAATTCTGAAAAATGCCAGTTGGATCCATTAACTGTTGTAGAAAGATTGAGAATCCAAGATCTTCCCTGAGTTTAATGTAACTTCAGAAGATTCAGTCCCCTCGTTGTTGGCCTTTCCTTGTTGGGATGGCACAGTTAGTTTGCAATTCCTTCAGATTACAAGTTTTGCTTGCATAATTTACAAGGAGAAATAGATTAATAGCCTCTGAGGGTAGCTTGTGCAATGTAGTTAATGGGTTTTGTACTAATCTGTAAGCCATTTGTTTTTCCTTAGGGTTGTATTTGTGTAGCTTTTGGTCATTTTTATCATTTCTCATTTGGCCCTTTGATTAGAGAAGCAGAGTGATGTGGCACAGCACACATCCTATAGATCAAAAAGTCTAGGGATCAGTATGTTTGTAATGAGAAGCCATTAAGCAGATCTATCTCTGGGTAGAGCTGAGTTGGATAGTTTGTGCGGGACCACGTATTATTTTACATTGAATTACTTGAAAATGGGTATTCCTGGTATGCTGAAGATGAGTGGGGCAAGTAGTAAATAAAAATACATTTATTTCATAGAGAGGTCTCAACTCCTTGGCTCTGGGACTGCAAGCAAACAGTATCTATTTCAGTACAGCTAAGTAAATTCTTATACCTAGAAATAAACTGTGGAGAGTATACTTACAGCTTTGCTCAAAGAGAGAAGGGTGTATAAATTAGTGGGCATGAGCTGATGAGGCCAAAATGACTAGAGTGGTTGAGAGAATATTATATGGGTGCATATAACCTATGCATTTGATACTTGTATGCCTAGTAATGAGATACTGCATACATTTCTCCTTTCCACAGTTCAAATATGATTTTGAAAAAAATGACTGTAGGTTCAGGGAAAACCATGACACCTATTAAATTACTGGAAGACATGCTTTACGATATTTAGTTTTGCATGTATCTACGTGGGAAACAAATCTGGTAACAGAAGGATGTATGCGTTAGCCCTTTGGTGAAGCCTTCCGTGCCTTGGCTGCTCACATGGGGTATAACTGCTCCGTTTTGATGCCTGCCAGGTTGTCTGCTGCCAGCCTCGGGTTATGTTGGGGAGCAGGCAGCTGACCAGCAGCGCTTCTTCCAAGGGCGCTGCCTGCTTAGAGAGGCTGCTCGAGACCCGGAGTCACCTTCCCTCTGCTTCTGTCTCTAGTAGTCAGCCTCTCTTGGCACAGAGCGAAACCCTTTACCCTTGGAGTGGCTGCAGCGGGACAGAGACCGGCATTGTGATCAGATTCCCACCACAGCCATTCTGTGTCTAGCATGGATTTGGGCAGCATGCTAAATGACCATGCACTAAAACACTTTATGTGTCCTGGTAACTTAAGAAAAAAAGCATCTGGTTGGTAGAGCTAGTTAGCTCTGCTTCACAGGAAAATCAATCCTCCAGATATTTCTTTGCACAGCTAGCCTTCAGGTGACACTTTACCTTTCTCTCTCCTCATCCTCTTTGGGCAGTGAGGTGGGAAGAAGGGATCTGGAATAAGGTATGTTCCTTCTTTCTCTCTGCTTCTTTTCAGTATCTTCATCCAGAAACAAGTTCAGTTTCAGTATCTGTGTTTATAATTCATGACTATGCCGTGAAATCTCTCCAGATTAAAATCTTAACCTCTGTCTGACATTTCTGTGTAGATCATTAGTTATCAGCTTAATCTCCTTGTGGTTAATCTTATACTTCCGCCCGTTTCATTACCTTTCTCTGTTACGGACAGCTCCACTTTCCTGTTAGCTGTAATCTGTACGTCCTTTTTAGTGTAGATGTGCTCTTATTTTGTGTGTCTGAATTACATTTTATGCATCTTTTCACATAACATATCTAAAATGCAATCTTCTTTATCCCCACATAGCTGAATGCGTCAACTTAGCTTTCATTCTTCCGTGCCTTGTTTACTACAACATCCTTCTCTATGGCCTTGAGAAAAGCAATCTTATCCCTCTCTTATCTTTGCAGAAAGCAAAGGTTATACGTTTCGCCTCATGCTTTGATCGCATCGCTCCTCATTTTCAGGACAGGGCTTGCAGGTAAAAGTAATCACTTGTCTTAGACCTATGTTTGGAAAAACTAGGTGGACCTTATTCTTAGACCATCACCATACATTGAAGCGCTTCTGCATATCCCCATTTGTCTCTGTTTCTCAGTAGGGCCGATACCAACTCCCATCCTTCTCTTTTATGGCTTGTCCTGATGCAGCATCTTCTCTCATTCCGCACTAAGCCCCAGACTTCCTACTCTGGTCAGTCTGTGCTGCTGATCACTAAGAAATAAATTGGTCTGATGAGAAGCTTGCCCCCAGCACTGTGCTGATACGGTCACCTGGCTGGAGAGGGAGGTGGGTCACATCCTGCTGGTTCAGAGAGCAGAGATCTGTATTCAAAATACAGTATGGATAGAGACTTTACATGCAATTACACTTATTTTTAGGACATCTGTGGCTGCCTGGACCACTTCACTGTGATTTTCTTGGGTCTTCTGGAATCGCAATGTGAGTGAGCAGGTTTGACGGGAGTAGGTTAAAGTGAACAGGGATGTTTGCAAGATGCTGTACATCAGAAAGAGTAATATATAGTTAAATATTAACATGACGCTTTCATGAGGCTCCTAGGTGGCATGTCAACCACTGAATGATAAAAGCAAATCCTTATGTTGTAATAAGGATTGAAATTTAACAAACCATAACAACAAAAAAGCACCCTCATAGCTGTGAGTAAAACAATGAATAAAGCTTTACAGAAAAATTCCCCGAATTAACTTTAAAGATTCTGGTCTTGGTCTAAATTACAAATCCTCTGTTCTGATGTACAGAATCAAGTGTAATATGAGGTGGCTGATGTCCAAACTGCTTTTGAAATTAACTTCTCCTTACAAATCTCCATGTTCCCCAGAGGTTAGGTACTCTGAACAGTTCTGCCCCTTTTTATAGGAAGATAGGTTTCTCTAAGTGGCTCTTTAGCAAATTACTGTCAGAAGGACTGAAGCGCAGAATCTTCTGGCCTCCCAGTCCTCAGGTTCCTGAGGGGTAGGAGCGGCTGTGGTGGCTTCTTAATCTTCTTCAATTATAAGTCATTAAAGGCACTGGCAGTAGCAGAGCCTGGAGTTAGTATTGGTTTGCATGAGGGCATTATATTTAGTGATAACTGGCTGGGGACTCCAGGTATTGCCTGAAGATATAGTGTCGTCTTGGGGCTTGCATATTAAAGAAAAACAAGCAAGCAAGTGGAGGTTGGTGGTTATTTCCAATCCCTTATGCTGCACTAAGCTCCTGTGTAATTTTGAACACAAAGTACAAGGAGCAGGCTTGATCTGCTTGCCAGAGAATGGCACAACAGCAGTGTTGTAGACACTAGGTAAAGTATTTACAACTTCTCGCTGCTATCCTTGTATGCACTTTGTGACACTTGTTCCGCCTTTAACAGTGCTGCTGTGTTTTCAAATCAAGCTCCTTGTTTTGGTATTTTGAACTTGATTGCCAACAGTTTAGCCGGATTTCTGCAAGTTGTTTTTACCTGCTTGGGGAATCAGCTTGACTGAAGGGTACTAGGAGAATGAAAACAGACCTAGTCTTGAGTTTTAATTTTTTGTTGTTGTTTTTCAGCTTTGTCCCCTAGCTGTCATCAGAGGGAGATGCTTTGCTCTGTAAGTTCATAAGGGGCTTGCTGCCATGGTGTAGACACCACACGAACTGCTTAAAATGCATGAAAGGAAAATGTTTCTTTGATCTTTATTCTGTCTGGGCAATATTAGGCATACTCAAGTGGGAGGCATCCACGTGTCCGTGTAAATAGATGGGGTGACAGGAGGGCAGAAGTGAAAACCTTCAAGGAAGAGAAGCAGAAAGGTCTAGAAGATCTGTGAAATAAGAGCCTGTCCTGAAGGTTCAATGGGAGAAGGTGAGGAACTTTCATAGCTGAGGTTTGTAGCCTGAGAAGTGCTATCCCCCAAAATAAGAGGTTTTAGTTGGGTTGTCTTACAAACTCCAGCCATGGAGGCGAGCCATCGAATCTGAAGTTACGCAGGGCTTTGTACACCTGGGCTTGGGTACTGTGTTGTGTCCTTGGTGTGGTAGCTGGAGAATCTCGTTTGCAATTGTTTTGACTTCTTAAGAAGATAAAGAGCAAGTGACCAAAGGCATTGTGGATCCGTTGCAGTTGATGACTTGCTCCAGGCTTCATCGTATTAAGATGATTTATACATAAATATATTTTTATATATTACATAAATAAAAGTATGTGTGTGTATATGTATGTATGCATGCATATATGTATGAGTCCCTCCTAGTAAGTTTTCTGTATTCCTTGGCATAATTCACATGCGAGCAAATTTCTCTGTTTCCAGAGAAATACTCCACCAGCAGTTGTAGCACAGAAGATAATAGGTTACTCCACAGTCTGAACAGCAGAAGGTTGGCATGGAAGAGACTGCATTTCTAGAGAGATCTCCCTTTATCTGCTCTTTCCCTCTATCAGCAACAGAGCTCAACCTTTTTCCCCTATCTCCATTCAACAACTTCCTTCACAGACCTCCATATCCTCCGTTATCGCAACTGGACAAGGTGGCACACAACAACTCCAAAACCTTTTATCTTTTCTAAACTCACGTTTGCTGATCCTAATAGGTCCACACAACAGTACCAGCATCTCCTTCAGTTTTAGCTGTGGCGGCTCTTCTTGTCTGGGAGGATGCCTTGCGGGAAGCAGCCAAATACACAGGGTTTGCAAATGGCACCGGTCCTGTTTTGGAATATCCGAGACATTCCCCGTAGCTCCAAATGAGCACGTAACTTGTGAAAGGGTTGGGAGGCGAAAGAAGTCTTTCCTTATCCTTACTGATAGAGGAGATAAGAGTTGTAACGTTGTCCTGAGAAATGTTGATGGGAAGAGTTTCCTTTATGTTTTAGTAACAGCGTGTTGTTTTTGGAAGTCACTGTCTATGGGAAGGGAGGCACCTGCAGTTAATTTTATCTGTTCCTGTGTAAATACAGACCTCCTAATGTTCCCAACCTGCAGTTCAGTGGGGTTGTGGCATTATGTACTGTAACACCTTATTTTATAAATACCACTTTAATTTTAGCGCTGATTGTAAAACCTTGAACTTATTTGGCACTTGCTTCTTCCTGAGTTGGTGCTAAAAATTGAAATCCTGTGTGTGGATAACATTTGAGTTGATGCGTTTTGGGAGGGTTATTCCTTGGATGTCTTTGGCGTTGGGGAAGAGGGAGGGGTAAAGGTTGTTAGAGCAATTGAGCACTGTAAGTGACATAAAGTTTGCTTCAATGTCTTGTGATTATTTCCTGAATTTTTGCTTGATAACTACAGCCAGTGTCAGGCATTGCTGGCACTCTTTTTGTAGAAGGATGTTAACCTCTTATTTTTCATTCTGTTCTAGCTTCTGCATTTATTTTGTAGATTCAGGAAGGTCTGGGAGAGCTACTGTTGTTAGTCACTGAGGCGATCAAAAGTGCTTGCGCTCTTAACAGTCCAGTGAATCTCTCTAACTATGTTCTTCCCAGGCACGCTACTGCTGTCGTAATGCCCTGGGAGCAGTTTGCCCTGTGCAGCCCAAGAACTGCCACTGGTGGGGTTTAGGGTTTAGGTTTCTGCCTCTCTGGTCTCAGTGACATGAAGAAATAATTGAAGGACGTAAGCCACAGCGCAGAGGGGTTGCCAGCACACTGTTTTTCTTTCAACAACCCTCTGTCAACCCACTCTGCTATGGAGCTTTGGATTTATACCTAGTCCTCACTGGACACAGTTTTAATTAATTTTTAATAGCTCTTTTCAACCTTATGACACATTAATGCACTCGGATTAGGTGTTGTCTTGATGTGTTCAGATCAAGTAAATGCTCACAAGAAAATAGAAGATCACAAGTAAAAAAATCAAAAATTGTTTTACAGGTAAAAATTATGTTATAGAATTCTGTAACAAACACTCCTTGACGACTTCCTGAATTTGGAGTCTTTCTGACAGGAAGAGAATGAATCTTGAGGAAGAGTGATCAAGTAAAAAATGCTATGTATGTATAACAATATTTAATATATAATTTTATAAGGAGGTCAGATTCATATGGATTTCAATAGTAGTAATGCTGCTCAGCACTTGCAGAAATTCAGGAAACAAGCACAAACTCTGTAGTGCTAAATTAAGGTCACGTGCTTGCAGCGTGAACTCAGAGGAGTTACTGCTGTGGGCGATTAGTCCTCGGGTTTCATTTTTTTTCCTCGTTGGTTTTGTTTTTGTTTAGAACCACAAGAAGCCATTTCTACAGAGGTCATTATCGTGACTCTACAGTTAGGAAATTAAATTA
The DNA here is from genome assembly GCA_026212715.1 of Elanus axillaris. Taxonomy (NCBI): domain Eukaryota; kingdom Metazoa; phylum Chordata; class Aves; order Accipitriformes; family Accipitridae; genus Elanus; species Elanus axillaris. The sequence continues at coordinate 40,452,643 of JANZLQ010000095.1, forward strand.
CAGTTCCCACTGCAACTGTAACTCAAGTATTATATATGTGTGTGTGTGTGCGCGTGTGTGCAAGACTATTCATGGATAAATTTATATGACAGATGTTACAGCCGTTTACAGTAAGAGGGGAAAAAAACCACAGGGAAATGCAGAGCACTGTGATACTGTTTCTGCGGGACTCTGACTTTGAATTATACGCTTGTGCACGTCATATAACATTACACTAACCTAAGCTCTGGCATTGAGCGATACGTATTGCGGCCAAAACAAGCCATTTTAAGCTGTGTCAATGCCGGGTTCGTACTGCCTTCCTCCTACGTTTTTCTCCTGGTTATAAATACGCCTCAAGTGAAACGCTCGCCGTGAGAAAAAAAAACCCTGCAATCGCCAGTTAAATTGCGTTAGCCTAATGAGTTTTGCAGCGTTGCGGGCAGAGAGCGGCGTGGGCTGCCATGCAAGCGGTGGGAGGCGAGGGCTTGTTTGGGGAGCCCCGTTCTGGGTGGCTGGCAAGGGGTTAAGACGTATTTGCCTTGTGCAGATAGCAGAGCGGTTGGATGCCTCCCTGTGCAGGCAGCAAATGCATTGGCTGAGGTTGAGGGCGGTTCTCCTGCCGCAGTTGTTTTCTGTCCTGGACTTTGTTGGATCTGGAGCCTCTTAATTGCCTTGTCTGTAATCAAAATAACAGCTCGTGTAATTCATGAAAAAGGACCCGTCGGTGTAAGGCGAGTTTGCTTCTTGCCGCTGGCTTGTAGCAGTGGCCAAGGGGAGCGACTTGCGTGGGATGGGGCTGGTGGCCCCGGCCGGCCGAGAGGACCTGTGGTGGCCCGGGCTGCCACTGCTGACCCACGTTCACATGGACGGCGCTTGTTATTGCACGGTGGAAAGATCGTGTCAATTCATGACAGATCGGTCCCAAAACCACGTGCGAACATCTGTCCCTGTACAGTATACATGCAGCATCTTGATGTTCGTATGTGTGGTTTAGAATTCTTGCTGATGAACTGCGTACCTCTTATCATACCCAAACCACCGCGGATTTGAATACCCAATTCGGTTCACCCAAGACATTGCTATTTGAACCCATACAGTGGCAGAGCATCCCAAAGGAACAGCAAAACTTACCCCGAGTTATTTTTTATCTTTTTTCTCTCTTTTTCTGACAGTTAACTGCTATGCTTTCGTTAGCAGAAAGCAAGAAACAAGACCTAACCCAAACATGTTTAATCATACTTCAGTATTCAGACACACTGTGTTTATTAGCTGAACAGCTTAATGCTTAATTGACGTGCCTGTTAAATGTGGATCTCCTGGTTACCTGTGTTGGCTCGGGAATATGTTTACAGTATCAGTGTGTTTTGTTTCCACCTGAAGCACGGGGAAGCGGTGAAATGACGAGAGCGATCCACAGAGGTAGAAATTCCATTGCGCTGACTCTGCTGCCTTTTGTCCCCCCCAGCTGGGCCTCAGCAGCATGAAGAAATGTCAGTTTGAATCTATAATCAGAAAGGTTTGGGAAATGCATTGTTTCCTAAGTCTTTGGAGCCACTCTAGCTAGCTAGTTAAATATTTATTCACCTCTGGAACAACAGGTTTGAACCTCTCTGTCGGCTCCGTTTCTCCCCCAACCAGGGCAGGTTAGTTAAGTGTTATGCTGTTTGTCTTCATTGGGATTTTCAAAGCCCTGTTCTTAAAGGTCTGATGAAGCGGGTTTGTGGCAGTGATGAACAGCTTTGCTGTGGTGCTGGTGCTGAAGCCCTTTTCCTGCAGCAGCTTTTATGGTACAGTGTGGTGGCTTCTGCCCCTACCCCAAACTAGCTGTTCCCCTGTTTCTAACTAGGATTTATGAAGTACCCTTCTGACTTTCTCCTCTTCTGTGAGGAATGAAGAGAACTGACTTGTTGCCTTATGCTGAGAGGGAGGCACTGCATTGTCCAAAAGTCCTGCAGCATTAACCAGAGGCTGGGGCTGCATAGATGCTATGCCTAAGCGTACCCTGTGCCTCCTCGGCTTGTACCAGACCATGCCACAGCTCCCTAAAGTGCAATCTCATTGCAAAGAGGTGAATCTACGTGGGCCAATGACAATTATTGGAGCCTGCAGACCTCAATCACGAAGGGTTAATGAGGTGCACTTGGTCAGCACAAACCTATTCACTATCATCCTGCAGTGAAAGCCTAATGTGGCAGCAAAAAAACCCATCTGACCCATCCAGAGGCACATAGCATGGATGCTGTAGCGATGGTTACAAGAAGAGGTAGTGAAGATATGCTGGAGAGGTTTCTACATAACTTCCAGGTGCTTTCTAGCATGCATACTTTGATAATGCCAAGATGACATCTATTCAGGATCTTGCATAACGAGGATTTGCACAAAATAGTGATTGATAATTTCTGGTCTTGAGTGCTTAATGGAAAAAAAGATGTTGCCTTGGCTGCTTTGTTTTCTTCAAGCTGTCTTTTAGACATCAAAAGCTCATAGAACAGGAAAAAGAGAAACATTAAGAACAGTTTAAAAATAGTTTGATTGTATCTTCTAAAAGCCTTTAGAGTTGAGAATTTAAAGTTTCTGCCCTGTGAATATTTGCAGCTGGGTTCAAAATGTGTAAATAAGCATAGGACTTTGAACGTTAGTTTCCATAACAAATTAAAAAAAAATACACTCTAGCGTAATGTTAAATAGGTGTCATGTGTCACTGGGTGTTTTGCATGAGGGCCAACTCTTCTCAAAATCACCTGTCTGCTCCGCTGACTCCATGAGAAGCAAACTTTGTCATTTGAATGTTTTAAACTGTAGTTCTCAAACATGAAACAGACCTGGGAAAATACCCTTTTGCAGGAAGCACCGACGATGAACAACTTGACTTGCACTGCCAGCACTCACCCTCCAGCTTGCACAAATCATTGCTGCATGTGTTCGCTGTAGCACTTTACTTTCCAGCTGGATGCTAACCCTACTTCAGGGAGGTGTGTGCTGCAGCCAGCGCTGGTACTGTCAAGCGTAGAACTCCTTGCAAGACATCGATACGTCAGTGCTCACTTAGGAACATGGGGAGGTGTGTGGGAAATAGCCCAGACTTTTTTTGCCCCATAAACCTTGGTATTTTAGACTGGAATTAGTAAGTTTGATAGTGTTTTGGACTGAATTCTGGAATTTTCTGTCTTATGTTTTTCTGTTGCCAGTATTTCTCATAAACTGCAGCTGTGACTTCTGTTGTTGAACTGTGCTTCATCTGTGGCCTGGTAAAGAATGTGAAACCATGCTTTTATAACAAGCTTCTCATTTTATATTTAAACTAATACAAGGTCTCATCTGCAGGTTGCTTCTATTTGGCAGTTGCATTTTGATCAGTTACCATTTGTGACAGGTTTACAAAATAAGACCTATTGCTAGAAAAGGGCAAAAAGTTGGTCAGTATAAAAGAAAATTAATTTGAAATACATGCCTGTGTTTCTTGTTAATGGATGAATCTTGAGGGATGCACACAGAAAATACCTGCAGTGAGTGACTGGCATGGAAGCAGTAAGTAAGATATTTGAGATTAAATTGACCTTGTGATAGAATTTCAACTTTATCCATTTCGTATTTCTTCAAAGGATTTACCAGGCTGGAACAAACCTGACGTTGCTCCTCTTCACTATCCTGTCTACTGCAGCTATTGCTGTTTATTCCAAGAACAGCATTAACCACTTTAACGCACTTAATTCTGCAATCCTTTAACATGGGGCGGAGCGTGGCGCAGGGGGATTTTCTTCCTAACCACAGCAGGGGATTTGATGATCAAAACATTGATAGCGCTCTGTACTATGGATCCTAAATGCTGCTCATTTAGTTGAATAAAACTAGACCGTGTTCCACTATTGGTCTGCTCACGCACATTAGCCAGAAATTAAAAATGACACTAGCCCCTGCACGTCAGTGTGTCTGGGACCTCCCCAAATAAAGCCCCTTCTGCTTCAACACTGAATATTAGACAGAAAGCTTGGGAAGTTTCAAGGCAGATGGTGGTAATTCAGCGTGAAGTTACTTGGTCTGGCCAGCACAGATTTACAGGAGGACTTACCTCTGTCTTCCTTCACTGAGGGTGCTCAGGCAGGACACCAGCAGCCATTCAGGTGTGCCCTCAGACAAAACTCTCCTGTTCGGCGAGAAGAAGGTGATGTCTTGATCTGCGTCTTGGCAATTCACAGCTGTAGCCCAAAGGCTGTATGTCACCATACAGATAAATCCAGGCCCATGTCCCCTGTCCCCCGTCTAAAGTTCTTCCTCCTGCTGTTTAAATGGCTGCGTCAAAGCCGTACTTGGCTGTGCTGCTTGCTCTTGTAGCGGTGATTTCAGCTTTATTATATCTTTTCTGACTTGAAGTTCTGTGGTGTGTTCTGGTTTGAGCAGTTGGATTTAATTGGTTCAGCCTCATTTGAGCCGTTAAGACTGAGCATGAAGGTGCTGAGCGTGGACTTCAGAGTCTTTCCCTTCAGAACTTCTCTGGATTTGCTCAGCCTCCCCTCCAGCTCTTTACTCAGTATTAGTCATGGTGTCTGCTCTGAGCTATGCTCCTGCTTGGTTTCTATTTCAAAGCCCAAACCACTCATTAAAAGTATCGTGAGGCACTAAGTAATGGGTAATTAAAAAGTAAACCATAAAAACCTCAAGCAGTAACACTCGTGGGTGCCCTTCTTTTTGGACTTGCCGGTAGAGTCACCGAAGAGCTTGTGCTGGGTGCCAGGGCAGCAGGCTTCCTCCAGGGAAACCAGTGACAGATTGATAGACAGCTAGGAAGCAAATCCTGACAAAGCTGAAGGGTTATGTAGAAGTATCGTTGGGCATGCATTATTTGCAACATTACTGTGGGGAAACTTAGTTTCTTAAACTAAGAAAGTAGAATCTTCTGGCTGAAACTGGCTATCGCAGGCTGGGAAGCTCTCGCTGTAGAGTCTCATCACTTCTGGACTTCAGAAATAATGTTGGAGTAACCAAAGCTCTCCTGGGAGCCTTGTAGTCCTGGACTGAGAGAAGAGGAAAACTCGTTTTTGTTTTTTCCTTTTTGAAGATAAGCATTAATGAATTGTGAGGGCAAATGATAACACCCTTCACAAATGTTATTAAAATTTTGAATTTACACTGAAAAGTGTAGATGAGGCAGACGTCTGCACTTCATGGATGCCTCTGAAAAGAAAGGTGCCAAGCCAAGCAGGATGAAGTGGTGTTGCTTGTAAGCCTTTCACAGTCATACGTCATCAGGTTGTCCTGTGATACTCAGTTGCCTTTTATCTTTTCTCTTCACAGTTTGTCCACCTGCCTGCAAGTCCCAAGGCTGCACCTCTGATGGTCAGTGCTGTCACAGCGAATGTCTTGGGGACTGCACGGAGCCGAACAACCCTGAAAAATGCGTGGCTTGCCGCAACTTCTACCTTGAAGGCAAATGCGTGGACACCTGCCCACCAGGTTACTATCGCTTTGAGGGGTGGCGTTGTGTGACCTTCAGCTTCTGCCAGGAACTGCACAACAAATGCAAAAATGCCAGGGAGTCGGGGTGTCACGTTATCCACAATAATGAATGCGTTCATGAATGCCCATCAGGGTACATCATGAATTCCAGCAAGTAAGTACAAGTATCTGCAGGTGAAGAAACCATGCCGTAGTCTTTGTACTGTGCTTTTCTCTCGCTTGGACAGAGGGTCTGTGTTCTGTGTCAAGACCAAGAAAAGTTTCCGGCATTGGAGCGTCTGTGACAATTACCTGGTCTACTTTAATATGATTTGCAAACTAATACCTTGCTAATTCAAGCCATTAAAAGCAGACAGGTCTACCTGCCATGGGCCAGTATATTCTTCCCTTGGCTTCCCTTGTTTCCTCTCACATTTGGAAAAAGTGGGAAAGGGAGATTGAGGGAGAGGACAAGGAAGAGGAGCATCCTCAAGTTGGAAGGGTCCTTCTGTAATTGAGCGGGACATGGGAGATGGACAATGGAGAGGCTTTAGTAGCCCTGCTTCCCCTCCCCTCCAAAGCAGACCTCAGACTAGAAAGCCTCGCTATTAAGCAGAATAGGGACGAGTCGTGTCTAATGAAAAGAGCATAGCGTATTTTGAGAGGATCGTTCTCAGAATATCTGTTCCTCATCCCTGTAATTACTTTCAATGAGCAGGTTCAAGCTGTGCCAGACATAAACGGACAGTGTAACAAACAAGTGTAGCATGAATCAAAGCAGGGAACAGCCATTCTGTCTATTCCCAGGGTTTTTCAACAAAGGAATTAAATAATTTGTTGCTGAGCTGTTTATCACTGAAAACTTTGTTGCTTGTCCCACAATAACATAATATATTGTGATGAGTCAGATTTCCTATGAATACTAGTAGCTTTGTGCTCACATGTATTTGCTCGTGCCATAATAATTTCAGGGAATTCACTCTTAACAGGACTTTTAATTCCATTTCCTGTTTTGCTTTTCAAAAGAAGTAACTAGCAGCCCCCAAAGTAGATATGCTGCTTGTGTAACAGCAGCTATCGCCTCTCTCCTATGCTTGTTCCAGGCTGCTGCCAGTAGGACCTCACAACACTACTCCGTGCTTTTCCTAGAGCATTTATTTCTCTGAACTAGTTGGGAACACATTCTTGTGGTGTTATGACCAGGGCAAGCAATCCTCTTGCTGCCATTTAAGAAGTATTTCCTCAGAGCACAAAGCACATGCTTGCTTGCCTTTTTTTTAAAGCAACTTTATGTACAGTCCTTAATCAGAGGATTCCCAGATGAGCAGCCAGCTCTCTGCTCATCAGTTACATGTTTGGTTAACGATCTTGGGATGGAGACTGGGCCTAGGTTTCTTGATCTTGAAACCCCTGGTATGTATAGCACTGAGCAGCATCCTGGTGGTTGGGCTATTCAAAATAATCAAAATCACTTAATTCTGGTTTCTGTTATGTAGGAAGGGATGGAGTGATTGGTGTTCGAAATGTGGAAATGACAATTTAAAGAATTGTCAGCAGTTACTTGGAGTTCCAAAGAGCCACATGCTACTCACTGCAAGTGAATCCCATGGCATATTGTCATGACACTGTCACTTTGAATTGGTTACTCTGCTTTTGAGAATCACTGGGGTGCCCCAGATGATGTTCTGCAAAAGCATCACATCTGCATTCCTGACTCTCTTGTTTTTCAGCTTGCACTGTACACCCTGCGCAGGGCCCTGTCCAAAGGTTTGCGACTACGGGAAAGAGAAGACCATTGATTCAGTGACATCAGCACAGGAGCTCCGTGGCTGCACAGTCGTTAATGGAAGCTTAGTTATAAATATCCGTGGAGGAAGTAAGTTCTGCATGAGTAAGGGGGTAGGCAGCACTGGATGTCAGATCAGTGAATATGACACTATATGTGAGCTGGGGCATTTCTCTTTTGCTTTGACCACTCTGAATCTTAGGAGTGATTCAGAAAAACAACTACAAAGCAAAGGCTCTTGTGGTGTTCATTTGGGGTTTTTTGCAAACTGGTTTTTGTAAGGTCTTATGAATTAATGTGAAGTACTTCTATTTAATATGTTTGGGCTCCGATATCAGTGTTTCTTCCTGTGATATCAGAAAACTAAACTGAATGTTTTCCTCTCCATAGATAACATAGCAGCTGAGCTGGAAGCAAATCTTGGCTTGATTGAAGAAATCTCAGGTTACCTAAAAATTCGCCGGTCATATGCCTTGGTTTCTCTTTCTTTTTTTCGTAAACTACATCTGATTAGAGGAGAAACACTAGAAGCTGGGTGAGTTCTTTCAAAAGATACTTTATTTTAATGCTTTGAAGTGTAAGGAGTGCCAGTGCTATCAGGGTGATTTGTATTGGTAAACAATTGCTAAGTTATTTTTAAATATTCCCCTGCCAGTGGCTTATGGCCTGCCAGGGAAGATAGTTTGCATTCATTTTATTTTGGCCTCTGGATTATCACATGAGAAAGAAAGTGTTTTCGGTGGATCCCCTCTCAATCCACATTTTCATTCTCTGCTTTCAGGAATTACTCATTTTATGCCTTGGACAACCAGAATCTTCGCCAGCTCTGGGACTGGAGTAAACACAACCTCACTATTGCACGAGGCAAACTTTTCTTCCATTATAATCCCAAACTGTGTTTGTCAGAAATCCACAAGATGGAGGAGATCTCTGGGACTAAGGGGCGTCAGGAAAGGAACGACATAGCCCTGAAGACGAATGGTGATCAAGCCTCATGTAAGAAAGTCTCAGAATGCAGCAAGATTTGCATCATTTTCCTTTTCCTCTGCCTTGCTAACCTCGTACTCTTATTTCTCTCAGCCTAGCCTATGATATTTTTCCAGGGACTGTCTTTGTCCTTTTGGTAAAGCAGCAGACATGTGACTTGCTGCTTGCTTGTGCACTGCAGTGATGCTGTCAATATGCCATGAATAAAAGTACTTACGGGTTCTCCATCTGGCCAGGAGCCTACCTTGCCAACTTTGGTCTTCAGAAATTTGCTTTTTGTGTGCCCAGCTGTGAGTTTTTCAGGGTTGAGTGTATTGTTGTGTCTTTTTTGAATAGTTTAGTGCAACATAACCTTAGTCCAGACTGGGACTTTGTGTTACTGCCGAGTACTTGATTAATAGTCATAAACTTCTTTTCCCGTGTCAGGAGGCGACAGTATGCACACAGAATAAACACAGTAGAGAAACAGGATTTTCACCCATCTCTGGAGCCGTGTGGGGGAATTGCTATGACAACAGTCAGAAATTTTTCCAACAATTTTTGTTATGCTTCTCAGAGGTTTTTAAACTAATAGCTTTCTTCATGAACAACAATAAGACCATGCCTGTGTCAGCATGGCTAAGGAGCAAACACACAATCTTGCTTTATGCTCTAACTAAAGTCGCACTACTGAAGATGTAGTTTTGCAGACGCTTGTTCAGGCAACAGTACTGCCGTAAGTGCATCCCTTTCGCACCCCCAACCCTGCTGTTTGTTCCCGTTCTATGCCAGACACGATCCCCTTTCCCGGTTCGTGCCAGTAAAACTCTTACAGGGCCATGTGGTGAACCAGACTGTTGAAGTAATATGGGGTAAAAAATAGCAAGCCCTTTCTGCTTTGCTGTTCTTGGGTTGTGTCATCTCTCTGCTCTGATTTATCGTATAGCCCCACAAAGTTTTAATATGCACACAGGAGCAGGAGCACATGGAGGCTGATACACTAGACACTTAAGCAGGTATTGCCACCAAAACCCCCAGGATTAATTTAACTATGATTTCAGTTCCTTGCAGTTCAGTTCCTTGTTCTTTTCACAGCTTGCAATGCGGCTTAGATCATCCTGTGGCTGCACTGTTTCTCTGTATTTCATGACAGCACTGCTTAAACAACGCCTTCCCCAATTCTGCCTTTGTTACGCTGATGTAGCTATTTGTGTACAGACTTGAAAAGTGAAGATCTTTCAGCTGAATCAGTTTCCTGATCTGGTTTGCCACATATCAACACATGCAGCCATGCCAGTGCAGTGGGGAGAAGGGAACGTAATGACTGCCTGCCCAAAAACCGGCAGTACCAGTGAAAAAACCTACTTAAGGGCTGTACCCTTAGGGATATCACAGCTCTAGCCCGGGCAGAGTGAAGCAGGTACAAGGTATTAGCTGAATTAGCTGCCTGTAAAGGTCCTCTTCTCCCACGAGACACTAATGAGCTCTTCCCACATTTGGGGATGAGACTGGATTTGGGGTTCAAACCCAGCTCTGTCGTGTGGTTGTGTGCAACTCTCAGGCCTGCTGGTTGTTTTGCTTAAAGGCAGCTGGAGGAGATGGTTGCATTTCTTCTTTGCCAGCTTTAACTCCACTGTGCTGAGCTGTTCTCTGTGCCACCCCCCCCACCTCAAACCACAGGTTGCCAGTGTGTTTGGCTTTTTGTTTGTTTTTACGTTTCAAGTCTAGTTTTCACATTGGCAGCATCCTGTGTACAAAAAAAAAAAAAAAAAGCCCTGTTTGTTCTGGATGTGGTACCAGTGAAATGAATGTTTTTCATTTCTTGTGCAGCTACTGCAGGAATGGCAAATCCAATCAGAGCAACAGTTTGTCCTTCTTGGGCTGCTTGGACGTACCATATCATAACATGTCCCTTGAGCCTCAGAGCTCCACCCTCTTGCAACTGTTTTGTTGTCCTTCCCTCCTGTTTGCAAAGGGACCATGCTACTTCAGCGCAAGGCTGGGAATTAACATGCTTAGTTTTTGTAGCCTCTGTCTTCTATGCAAACCATATTACTGGGTTCAGCTGTGTAGATCATCATGAATTTCAAAATATATTGCCTTTAGATTTTCCACTTATTAGAATTGAGTTCAGCTTTTTTCTACAGGGTCATTTTCATAAAATCATAGAAAAATTTAAGCTGGCAGGAACCTTAGGAGGTCATCTATTCCAACCCCTGGCTTAAGGCAGGAATAGCATCAAAGTAAGATAAGTTCTTAATGAACAGCTCTTCTCAATGCCAACATTCTTATATTTATCTGTGGAAAAGATAAGCTTCTAAAATAGTTAGAAATAGAAACCTTTATTTTTTTAGCATTCACAAAATCATTGTCGCTTCTCTTTTGTTACAGGTGAAAATGAATTGCTGAAATTTTCTTCCATTAGAACTTCTCATGACAAGATCCTGTTGAAGTGGGAGCCGTACTGGCCTCCTGATTTCCGTGATCTCCTGGGATTTATGCTTTTTTACAAAGAAGCGTAAGTGATTCACTGTTAAGTTGCAAAATAATAGCCGATTCACTGTTAAGTTGCAAAATAATAGCCATCCATGCTGGGCTTCCATAAACGGCAGTTGGCATTGAAGAGTAGATATTAAACCTGCTGTGGGCATAGCTATTTAAGCTCTGTGATTGTCTGGCTCCTACAGCTAAGTTTCCAATGTTACCCTTATATAAAAGTGTTCTTTAAGATCCCCGATGTACTGAGTTGTGTACAGTCAAAATTCCTCATTTAAGAACAATCCAAACATTACTTGTTCCAACTATTCTGGACATACATACTCTTAACCATGGAGTTTATCATCTCCCCACTATCTCCATGGGAAGTTGAGGTTTCTGTTCCCTTTGAGGTGGGAAACATTCTTACAGAATCAAGGTTACCGAGCTGGTTTTCATAAAGCTGAAAATAATTAGCCTGGATTTAGTTGTTGGGATCATCTGTGGAGCAGTACCTGATCTGTGATGCTGTTAGGAGACTGGGTTGCAAAGCTCCCTACGCTTTGTTTTTGGAACACATACAATGAGATAGTTATACTTTCTCCAAATGGTAAAGGATTATAACTTTCAGTGATGTACTTAGAAATGTTGTTTTTAAAAGCTTGAATAAGAATTCTGTTAATATGAGGCTTTTTTTTTTTTTTCTGAAGTCCATACCAAAATGTGACAGAGTTTGATGGCCAAGATGCTTGTGGGTCAAATAGCTGGACAGTTGTGGATGTTGACCCACCCCCACGGTCAAATGAGCCCAAAGCCCAGGCCCAGCCAGGTTGGCTTCTGAGGGGCTTGAAGCCATGGACACAGTATGCTGTATTTGTTAAAACTCTGGTCACCTTCTCAGATGAGCGAAGAACATATGGTGCAAAGAGTGAAATCATCTATGTCCAGACCAACGCTACTGGTCAGTATCATTAAATTAATGTTGCCTTGCAGGTGAAAAAGAAAATAGAGCTAAATAGTCTTCTGCCTGGTGGTCATGATAGTCCCATATCTATAAAACTTTCCACTGCCATTGCTGCTCTACTTTGGTAGGAAGGCATTCCTAAACAAATGGGAGGGTCTGTGCTTCCCTGCATGGGGAGATGGTGCCAACGTGCTCTCCTTCCATCAGGCTCACGTGGCCATGTGTAAAAGCTTGTGTGCGTGCTGGTGTATCCTGCTGCAGGATTGTTGGGTGTCAGTGGACCTACTATGGAGAGTGCTCTGTATTCCCATGGAAATGGAAACTTGCCTGTGTTTGTCCTTTGTTCTGTCAAGCTCTTGCAGAGCAGTGGAAGTGACCTCTGTCTCTTTTCCCACCCACACAGTTCCATCAGTCCCATTAGATCCGATATCTGTTTCCAACTCTTCATCCCAGATCATTCTGAAGTGGAAGCCACCCTCAGAGCCCAATGGAAACATCACGCACTACCTGGTGTTCTGGCAGCAACAGGCAGAAGATAGCGAGCTTTATGAACTAGATTACTGCTTAAAAGGTCAGTGTGTGGTTCTCTCTCTCTCTGCCTTTCTTTCAAGCTTTCTCAGAATTGTCTGGAGATTTTCCACAAGTTTTGGAGGTACTCTGGATGCCTAATTTTGCTGTTTCCAAGACTGTTGTTCGAGAAACAGGCTGAGATGCAGCTGTGGTCTCCCATTGTTCCGTTACATTATACATTAGGTGCTATTGCCAAGTTACATGCAAAAGCTCTCCAAAAACATTTTTTTACAAAGTAATGAGATACTTTTTCCCTTGGGGATCTCCCTTCTGCACTTGTTCCTTTCAAACTGAGTAATAAGTTTAATAACAGCTATGGAGATAGTAAGGGAAAAAATTTCAGTGCTTCTGGATATCAGTGGCCAAGTTAATTTTTGAAGGCATCCTTTGCCTGTTTTGGAATTCTTTCAGAACACGGAGTTTCACTTGAGGACTCCCAAAATCTCATCTGCTGCCCTGCATTACCTAAACTGAGATGAACTGGGGTAGAACTCTGACTACATCAGCATCTGAGGTCCATTTCAAAAACAGCACAGTTTTGAATCAAAGGCCTGTCATAAAAGAGGGAAAGCTGCTCAGCCCTGGATATGAAAGCTCAGGGTGCCCAAATACGCTATAAATCTTGTGTACAGTAGTTTTGGGTCTTCGTGGGTTCGAACATCTGCTGCTGCCATGTCAAGCATGAGCGATACTAAAATTGTTTTTTCCATAGGATTAAAACTGCCCTCAAGGACGTGGTCTCCTCCTTTTGAATCTGAAGACCCTCAGAAGTATAATCAAAGTGAAAATGAGGATGTCAGCGGAGAATGTTGTTCCTGTCCTAAAACAGACTCTCAAATACAAAAGGAGCTTGAAGAGTCTGCTTTCCGCAAGACGTTTGAGAACTATCTTCACAATGAGGTCTTTGTCCCCAGGTACGAATATCAAACAATATTGCCAGCTTAGTCAGGGGTAGGGAAATGTAGCTGATTATTAAACAAAAATATTGGGCTGAACATGGCCATATTGTCAGTCTCTCTGGGCTTCCATGAGACTGTCTAGTCCAGCTGAATATGTGTGTCAGAGAATGGCGAGAGCTGAGCAGCTACAACTGATGTTATTACAGATTTGGGAGATCCTGCTCTTATTTCCTGCCTCTGAATTCTCCTCGGCTTGAGAATGAAGTGAGAATCCTTAACAAACAGCTAAATGCCTGCAGCTCATTTAAACTTGTATGATGCCAAAAATAGCTATTTTTTTTCTGTCCTCAAATTTTGTGGTCTAGCTTTTTCATCCAGTTGAAAAGAAAGGAAAAGAAAAAGGGAAGTTTACCATGCCACAGCCTTGTCCTTTAGCGCGGTATTTGCGGTCTTCCTTGCACTTAGTCTGGGAAATACCTCCAATACCATGAGGAATGCAACTGCTGTGGGTGGTGAATGTCCTGTTTTGAATGGCACACACAGTGTCACATTAAGTGGTGTTGAATGTCTTCACACTTCATATGCAACTTACAGAGGAAGCACTGGGAATCAGGTTAGAGTCTGTAATGATTTACTCTCTTCACTGTCATGCATTTTGTGCTCTAAATTTATTCTCTGCTTACTGCCCTTAGCTAATAAATGTTTATTTGCAGCTGCTTGACAAAAACTACGTCAATGCACTGAACATTTTTGTTATTGAGTGCGTTGGTAGTAGACAGTGTCTCTTCTCTGCGAGCCTGGTTTGATGCCTGCAGTTGTCACCTGGAAGCTTGTGTAGAGTCACTCCTTTTGCTGTTTCTTTGCTGTTCATGCTGATCAGAAGGGAAAGTTTCAGCATGCAAAATGATGCCAGGACACAACATATTCAAAAGCAGAGGAGAACCCAGCCACGTACAAAAGCCAAACTCCTCTTGATGTAGGCAGAAGATTCTGACAATCTGATTTCTTTCTTTTTTTCTTTTTCTTTTTTTTTTTTCTTCTTTTCAATTTTGTTGTGCAGCCAGCCCAGGATGCTTCTCAGGCCAGTTTCTGGGGTATGTATTTTAGGAAGAAACCAATCACCAGGATGTGCCACCTTGTCAGCCTGCTAAGGAAGAAATCTCCAGTTCCTTAGGCTAACTGATCCTTTTAATACAAGCCCTTTTTGCTGTTAGTCAGCAGTAAAGATACCTTCCTGCTGGTGTGCGTCCTGCTTGTCTTCTGACAGGCTCCAGGCTGTGGCAACGTAAATTTGAATTAGTTTTCCTGTGACTACTGTGCCTATTGCCTGCTCATAGGGCAGCCTGTCTAGAGCCTGGCAAATGAAGGTGACGTGTGTTTTACTTCAGGTGCTTTTTATGTGGCTCTCAATAGTCTATGGACCTCTCTTGAGGTACTGTGGACTTCCCTTGAGATAAGAAGTGTTCTGCCAGTCATGGGGAGGAATCTCATAGATGAGGCCGGCAGGGAATATGAAGTGGCACGGGTGCAGAAGACAGAGCAGTTGAGTTAATCCCCCCATGTCTTGCCTTCTTGTCTTCCATGTGCCATTTTTTTCCTCCTGTCCTGTTCCCAGCTATCTGATCCCTGTGCAGTATCCAGTCCCTACGAGGCTCTGCCATGCATCTGCCATGCTCTGCCTTAGTCCAGGTCTGATCTCACCTGACTTGCTCATAACCCCTCTGGAAATGACAGAAGCTGTTCCTTCCCCATGTGCACGGTTGATTGGATACTATAGGAGATACTGTCACAAGTCTTGTGGATTAATTTGCTCTGGCACTGGCAAGGCAAATGAAGTTTTTAAATGCTTCTTGCCATACCCACCTTCCCAGTCAGAGCTAGTGGGTATCTTTGCAACACGTGCTTTGTCACCTCCCTTTGTAGCTGAACAAAGTGGCCATCAGAAGCTGATGCTTTGTTTCTTCTTTCCTGTGTTATTTGCTCTTATATTGGAACGAGTTTTGCACAGATTGGAGCAAATAGGTGATTGCACACTGGAACAGGTTGCCCAGGGATGTTGTGGAGTCTCCATCCTTGGAGATATTCAGAACCTCGCCAGACATGGTCCTGAGCAACCTGCTCTAGCTGCCCCTGCTTTGAGCAGGGGCGTTGCATCAGACAATCTCCAGAGGTGCCTTCCAGCCTCGAGCACTCTGTGATTCTGTGGAAAGATTTCAAAAGCAATAAAAGTCCTGAGAGGCAGAGGGAAACTAAATGGCTGCTATTCAGGATGTAATTTCACGTATACTCTCCACCATCACTACTGCAGAAGCAGTCTCACTCTTCTCTCTATCTATCCTCTCCCCCCCCCAATTTGTGCCATTATAAATATTAGTGGGTTACAGAGTGAGCAAGATCTGGGAAATGGCTCACGTTAAAAATAACTTTTTTTTTCTGAGTTTCCCAGTTCAGTCCCATTAATTGTGCAGACAAATATATAAATGCTTTTGCTAGCACAAGAGGGAAAACTGGCCAGCTGATCTGGGCTAGTTTCAGGTGCATGGAAAAACTTGGTTTAAGCTAGCTAAGGCATTTTTTAAATCCCCCAGCACAGGCCATATTGCATGTGATGAGTTGTCACTTCCATCCTTCTGTGAACCTCACACGCGCTGATTGTCTCGGATGGTAGGAGGAGAAAGAACCTGAATCTCAGTATTTCACAGGGAAAGTCAGTGGAGCTACTGCAATGGCCATAATGAAAATTGCACTGGAACAACTATGGGAAGACGTTTGAAAATACAGAGAATTTGGCGAGAAAATTGCTGCAGATCCAAGATAATAAATACTGGAAGATTAGGGTTTACAGCTTCAAAATTTTTTCTTGCGTTCTGTTACTTGAGAAGGGAGAAGTTATTCTTGCATTTTACTGTGTGTTGCATCAGTGGTCAAATTACTGTTTTACTTGTGAAAAACAAAATTCTCTCAAACAGGAGGAACAGCTGAATCCACACTTTGTAAACAGCGGCGTGTAGCTTTGCTTTTAAGTCCAAACTAAGTTCTGATTGACCGTAAAGAATCCTTCCAAAGGAGGGAGGTGACATGACCCAGACCTGGGTCTCTGAACTCTGCCCCATTGTTAGGGGACACTGTTCAGAACAATGCACAAGCTGAGATAACAGCAGCTCCAAAATGAGTTAATTAATAATTAGGGAAAGAGAAAACTAAAAACTAGAATGTGCTCTACTGAACCTGCTGTTTGGCATACCATTTTTTCTCTCAGGTGGATGAATATGCTTACGTTGTTGGGTACAACCCGATGTTTAGTTTGAGAGTCTTAAAATCTGCTTTCCAGCTGGTTGCATTTGTCATTGGAGGAGAAATAACACCAGGGACTGGAGCTGGGGGTTGCAGACCAAGTTCTGATCTGTGCAATCCCCTGTTGTAGTCGTAGTTGGCCAATCATTTGCCTGGTAGTCAGAGGGTGGCAGTGGAAAGTTCAGTTCAGCAGCAAAGATTTGCTTCAACAGCTTGTTACATTTTTAGAGACTGGAGATGCCTCAAGTGTGGGTTCAGTTCAGGTCACTCTTTGTACCCTTTAATAGCTGCACACACATGCACACACAAAAAAAGATCATCATCACCTTAAAATACATGGTCCAATTTTCAAATGGCATTAATTCCTTTTGTGTAACTAAATACTATTACTGATTCACCACGTTGGGTAGTTCCCAACCTGGAATTCCTCATGGCAAATGTGTGGCAGGACATGAAGTGTTAGAACGAGGAGTTTTGTTTTGGTACATTTTCCTTTTTATTTCCAAGAAAATGAAATTTGTGAATGGTTCTTAATTCTGTTGAATTTATTCTGTTTATTTACTGACAAAATCTGACATTAAAGTTGGCTAGTAGCACTCACTTGCAAACAGGGGAGCTGACAGGATCACACTGCCAGTTCTGTTTTTACAACTGCAAAAAACTGATTTTCAGACTGGAGTGCAATAATTTGAGTGACAATATTTGGTTAACAAAACCACACAACTAATGTGTGATTTGAATCTGTGAGTTTTAAATGCTTCTGTTGAAAAGAACATAATAGATTTGGTCTCTCAGGAAAGGGTTACAATTATCTATCTATCTAGATTCAGCCTTAGGGTTCAGAGTGGCAGATGTATTCCAGTGAGTAGATGGATGTATTCAGATGTATTCAGCAGATGTATTCAGCTGCCATCATGTGAAACTGGTCTAATGCTTTATAAATGCAAGTTTATGACACTTGGAATATGTGGCACATCGAAGGTTATCAGAGTTGGGGGCTGTGATATGACCTCATTTGCTCAAAGCTAGGATGTGTAGGAGGTGAACTCCACAGCATTGCAACACTGTACAAGGTATCCATGAGGCAACCTAGTAAAGTTAGATTCAGCTGAGAGGATCTAGAAGAACTTGGAATTCTCAAGCAAAT
The DNA here is from genome assembly GCA_026212715.1 of Elanus axillaris. NCBI lineage: Eukaryota > Metazoa > Chordata > Aves > Accipitriformes > Accipitridae > Elanus > Elanus axillaris. The sequence goes on from JANZLQ010000095.1 coordinate 40,470,159, forward strand.
ACTTTAGAATAGGATTATTTACAATTTTTTTCTGTATATGAAGTTGTGCAGATACATAATTTTAAAAAGCTCTGTGTATTACAGGGGATAACACAGATTACTTGTTAAAAAAAAAAAAAAATCAAGAAGTCCTGAATTTCTTTGTTGCGTTGCAAATTTGGGGCTTGAATTTGAGTCTTCAGTGGCACCCTGAGCTCTCCCATTTTAACTCTTCCTTTTCAGATGAATGTGTTTCCACTGAATATAACAAATAACGTTGTAACCTCTATTATTTAATAGACCATCAAGAAAACGAAGAGACCTTGGCTTTGCAGCAAATGCCACTGTGGTGATACCCACGATTGCATCCTCTCCAAACAATTCTGCAGCAGCACCTGAGAATGCAGAGGAACAGAAACCTTTTGAAAAAGTTAAGTCTAAGGAGTCCTTGGTCATCTCAGGCCTGCGGCATTTTACCGGGTATCGCATTGAGCTCCACGCTTGTAACCATGATGCTCAGGAATCCCGATGCAGTGTTGCAGCTTATGTCAGTGCCAGGACCATGCCAGAAGGTAATTATTTTCCTGAGCTTTGCTTTGGGTTGATGACTGTTCTCAAAATGCTGCTTTTCCTATGGGAGCCAGCTGCAGTACCAAAACATCGTGTAGGACTGGTGCTATCTTTATGTCCTGATAGGAAAGGATGATGGATGAAGTATTGGCAGTTTTGAAGTTTGCCAAAGACATGAAATAAAACTATTATTAATCATGAACTTGGTTCTAGCTAAGGCTGATGACATCGTCGGTCCAGTTACCCATGAACTCGTTGAAAAAAATACTGTGCATTTGAAGTGGCAAGAACCAAAGGAGCCAAATGGTCTTATTGTGCTGTATGAAGTGAATTATGGACGTCTTGGAGAGACAGAGGTGAGAATTCCTGCTTGTCCCTCAACACAGCATGTTTGGAGAAGTAGCTCCACCTGCGAGTTGAGGGCTGTTTAGTCTTTAATAGTCCTCATGCATACAATATTCTGTCTGGTTTCCTTGTGCATGAACCAATGTGACAAAACTCTACGAGTGAATTTGTATCCTCTGGAAGTCTGTCTGGGGCACCATCAAGAAATAAAAATCTTCCTCTGTGGTGCCTGTTTGCCAAATAAGCTTATCTAATTTGCCAACTTTCTGCATGGAGGTTTTTTTAGGAATTTTATTTCACAGAAGGACAGACACCATACATCTAAATTTAAGTTGCTTAGAGAAATTAAGAAAGTGTTGAGCAGCCAGAGAGCTTGTGGGCAGCCCTGCTGCCTGTGCAGAATGCCAGTGCCGTGTGGGTAGGAGGGCTTGCCAGCCCAGGTCAGATTTCAGGGCTGAGGTCTAGTACAGCAAATGGCATACACTCTCTGTAATCCAAACTACTAAACTGTAAAATGCAAATCCAGGACAAACCACTATATTGGAAAAAGACCTGAGCGTGTGAAAGCCCTATTTGTGTACATTTGCCAGACAAGGAGGCGAGGTAGAAATCCTAGTATGCTGTTACAGAGCTCTGGGTTGTTGCAGAGGTAGCGTAATGCAGCTTTCCTCTTCCCTCCTCCCGCAGGAAGCACACTACTGCGTTTCCCGTAAGCATTTTGCCAGCGAGCAGGGCTGTAAACTCCGTGGACTGCAGCCTGGAAACTACAGTGTCCGTATACGAGCTACATCACTGGCTGGAAATGGCTCATGGACAGAACCTACCTATTTTTATGTGGCCGATTATTGTGAGTTCATTTTATTTTCAACACCTAATTCCTGATGGAAACACAGGTTATTTTTGGAAGATTGGGGTTTAGCAAGCAGTGCACAGAGATCTGTAGAGGATCATAAAACATTTACCTATACATCTACTTCAAGAAACTGAAATTACTTAGAAATGTGTGGCTTTTCTTCATGAGTCCTCATTCTGACCAGCCCCGCATTCTGTATCTGAAATAGGCTCTAGTTTCGCGTTTGTTCCCATTTATTCAAGGGGGAGATTTTATTGAGGAAAAGACTTGAATTTTGGACCTGTATAATAACTCTAACTCTCTCTTTCTCTTTAGTGAATGCTCAGCCTAATATTGCTGTTATAATTGTTCCGATTATTTTTGCCATAATAATTGCCGGAATTATTGGAGCTGCTTATGTGCTTGTGAAAAAGAGGTGAGTGCAATTCTTTGTTGTTTTCAGCAGAACAAGCAAAACTTACATCCAAAGGTTTTGTTTATTTGTCGGGAGCAAGTCTGTGTTTAACTTCTAATTTAGGTATTGATTACAACATTAATTTAGTTTAGGAAATATTTTCTGCCTTTGGAAATTGGGGCAGTTTGTATTTGCTGCATGCTTTGGGAATTAATCAAACTGCCTTCAGCACTGATGTGTCAAAGGCTGCAAATGCAATGGGAGAATTTTTGTGTCTCTTCCAGACAAACCGAAGGACCAACTGGACCACTCTACGCATCCTCTAACCCTGAATATCTCAGCGCCAGTGATGGTGAGAACAATGAGGCCTTTCTTCAGTGACTTATTTCTTGTGTAGGCATTCAGACAGTGCAGCAGTATGGGATTGGCATTGTCTCTGTGGAGTTTTAGTCTTTTAAACGTATATCCATAGTATCCTGTGGCAGTGGTATACAAAGCTGCTACAGAAATGTATTTCAAAAGGTACTTGCTCAATTCAGAAAGGTTTCCCTCTGCTCAACAGTCTATGTCCCTGACGAATGGGAGGTTCCACGAGACAAGATCACTCTTCTCCGAGAGCTGGGACAGGGCTCCTTTGGCATGGTGTACGAAGGAATCGCCAAGGACATAGTGAAGGGAGAGCCGGAGACTCGAGTAGCTGTGAAAACTGTTAACGAATCAGCCAGCCTCCGTGAGCGCATTGAGTTCTTAAATGAAGCTTCCGTGATGAAAGGATTCAGCTGCCATCATGTGGTAAGCATCACTGGGTGCCTCGGATGATTAGCAAGTCCCGTCGTATAACTAGTAGTTCTTTAGCGCTTTCAAAGCTTGGCGTTCAGCTTACAAAAGCAGCCCATCTGCAGAGGCAGCTGATCAAAAAGAGCTGGTGTCTTTCCACATCACATTTCATAAAATGCATCTGCCCGCATCATTTCACTTTTGCTCTTTCAGAACTTCCCAGCATGATGAGGCTTTGTTGTGCTGTTCTGAGCTCTTTTTTTGGGGGGGTGTTGGGTTTGCTACAACGCCCTCTTTCAATAGCTGGGCTCTGCCCAGTGTGTTTGGAGACAACATTGAGGGAATTTCTCACTTACTTTCCAGGTTCGCCTCCTTGGGGTGGTCTCAAAAGGGCAACCTACTCTGGTGGTCATGGAGTTAATGGCACATGGAGATTTGAAAAGTTACCTTCGCTCTTTAAGACCTGATGCTGAGGTAAAGACAGGAGAGAAGGGAGTCTGTTGTGTAACAGAGTAACTTAATTTGGTTTTTAATATTTCTTTCTTTATTGTAGAATAACCCTGGTCGTCCGCCACCGACACTGAGAGAAATGATCCAGATGGCTGCAGAGATTGCTGATGGTATGGCCTATCTGAATGCCAAAAAATTTGTTCACAGAGATCTTGCGGCTCGTAACTGTATGGTCGCAGAAGACTTCACTGTAAAAATCGGAGGTATGTCGTGTGTGATCAGAAGATAATTCTGTGGGTTGTATTTGTTGTTAAGGCAAATACAAGAAGCCCAAGACCAATGTGGCAAACACAGGTGATTTTCACTGGCTACCTTTGGAAAAGCAGCAAACTTTCCTCTTTTTCTTCCCTGTGAAAGAATTATATGGACTTTAGTAAGAAAATCATCTCCTTTAGAGCCAGAGCAGCTTTTCTCACCTTCTCTATTCTCAGACCTCTATCCAAAAAGTTTATTGCCTTTCCAGCCTAAGCTGCCTCGGGTTATCTCGCTGTTCTTTGCTTTCATGAGAATTATGACAAAGAAGGTGTTTGGTACAACAAGCCAAGTGTTGATAATCCTATCATTAGGTCAGGTGCCTTTTTAAAAGTCATTTATCTTCCACAAGAACCAGTTTTTAACCCAAACCCTTTTAGAAATAAGTAAATAGAACATTTAAAAATAAACCAAAACCCCACAGCATGGTGGTTTTTCAGACCTCTTTGGACTTAAAGCCAAGGCAGTGGGATTTCAGGGCAAAGGGACCTCTGTTTTACTTAAAGAGGGTGAATAAAAATATTGTTTAGAATAGAAGCTGTCACTAAAAATTTTAGCTCTGGAGTCTCTACCACAGCTCTGCAGAAAAAAATGCAGGGAAAATGTTTTGAATGTTAATCATAAGGTGACAAATGGCTGCAAGTTGGGCCATAGGAGGCTTACTGGGCGTATGAAAATAGCCTGGCGTCAAAGGAAGGAACATTCATCTGGAGATGTTGCACAGCAGAAGTAGCATGGAAGGAAAAACACTTAACACATCCCAATTGCTTTTCTCAGACTTTGGCATGACCAGAGATATCTATGAGACGGATTATTACCGTAAAGGAGGCAAAGGACTGCTGCCTGTGCGGTGGATGGCACCCGAATCATTAAAGGATGGTGTTTTCACTGCTTATTCCGATGTGTGGTAAGTTGTACTCTGCAATCCCAGATTCCAGCTCAAGAGCTCACTATTTTAACACACGTAGTTTATATTGTGAGTTGCTGACTTCAGAGTACAGACAAAACACAAACATTGCTTTGAAACCCTTTTCTTTAAAAATACAGTTGTGTTCTTTTAAAGTATGTGTTCTCCAAAATAAGGCTGTCACTTGCAGATCTCCAGAACACTTTATTCTCACCATTCTCTCTTTCTTAGGTCATTTGGTGTTGTCCTTTGGGAAATAAGCAGTTTAGCAGAGCAGCCGTACCAGGGACTCTCCAACGAACAGGTGCTAAAGTTTGTAATGGATGGAGGATACCTGGATCAGCCGGACAACTGCCCGGAGAGGCTGTAAGTAGTAAAGCAGGGGACAATCGACCAAGCTGCACTCTCCAACTAAAGTGTGGCCAACAAAGCTGGCCCCACATACGTGTGGCACCTCTTAACCCCTTCTCTGTTGGGGAGGAGCAAAACAGACTTTAGTGAGCCACCTCTCTCAGAAATTCAACTGGTGCATCCTTAGTGATCCAGGAATTAAAGCGAGAGCCCTGAGCCAGCCTATTTCCCTAGAAGGGAAGCTAAACCAACCTGACCCTTACATTGTGAGTACAGACTCAAGAGAAGGAAGGACAACGCACAGGAAAAGCTTAAAATACAAATAAGCACTGTATCAGTGGGCCCAAACAAAATGATGCTTCTCCACTACAAACTAGTAGATGGCAGTTGGCTTATGTCACGTGGCAAAGCCTGGCCGCCATCTGCATCCACGTGGCTACAGAGGCTGGAGAGCAGCTTGTTGATCCCAGGTCTGCTGAGGTTTTCTGTAATTCATCTCTCTGTACTATGTAGTCTTGAGAATTACAGCAACTTTTACGACTGATTTTCAAAAATCCAATTTACGGCTAATGAGGAGGGAGAGGTAGGAGAACGCAGTGCTGGGCCAAGAGCTGTTTATCATGCCCGAGGTCTTTTAATTTCTGTTGCAGACTCATTGTCCCACTTAAAGTACAAGGCTAGGCTGCCTGCAAGGTTAGGGAGAAAAGAGGGCACTGTGTGAAGACAGTGAAAAACACCTCGCAGAGATTACAAACTGAAGCCAGACATTCTCCTGCGCTGGGGTTAAGGGTTATTCTCTGCAGCTGCTTGTGACGTTTGTTGTCTGGAGGTTACTGCGTCCCCAGGTCTGCCAGCACGGCTGCATACCCAGATGCTCCTTAAGCTGCTTCTCTTAGAGTAATTAAAAAAAACCCTTTACTAAGCGTTTAACCTAAGCTAGGGCATTTTGATGGGTTTAAGGAGCCACTGCTGAAGCAGCGTGCAGCAGTGAGGGGAAGGAGCCCTGGCTGGAAAAGGGAACACAGATGGTAACTCGCCGGTTCTGGTAACCTCTTAACTGAGCCCACTTCTGGCCAAAACAGCACATCCAGAGTCAAAAAATAAACATGTTTTGTGAGTATCCTTATGAAAAAAGCCTGCTGTCCTGGACATTTGTCTCTCATGGCCAGTCACAAATCCAGTTTGAAACTTTATTTGTCCTTTTAAGTTCTTTCTCCATGGTGCCTGATAACATATGACCTCTTGCCGCAGCCTTTCTTTTGGGTGGGATGTTTACAGGACCTCTGTCCTCTGCACAGCCTCCTATTTTCCTTGAAGTTTTAGGAGATCTGTTATTTTTCAGGCCAAGCTGAAATTAAAATTGAATTAATTAAAAATTTGTGACCTGGCTATAAGTGCATGCATGCGTACACAGGGTATGTGAACCGCAGCCCTGTTTCCTTCGGAAGCCAAGTTAAGAACAATTGAAGGAATTGGAAGGAATTTTTGATCTAGACAGAAATAGAGAAAAAGGAGTGTCAGGACCTTCAGGCAAATATGGAGACTGGAAAGAGAACAAACAGCTCAGTTGGAGTGTCAGAGGAGTAGCTTGTGTGGTGGGTGGTCTGACACAGATACCAGTCTTGGTCTGTGGCAGCCCTGCCTACGTGAAACTGTTTTTTCCTACCCCTGACTCTTGTTTGTCCTGATCTAGGCACAGCCTGATGCAGATGTGTTGGCAGTACAACCCTAAAATGCGCCCCACCTTCATCGAGATCATCGAGATGCTGAAGGAGGACTTGCACCCCAGTTTCCACGAGGTCTCGTTCTTCTACAGTGAGGAGAACAAACCTCTGGAAACAGAGGAGTACGAGATGGACTTTGAGAACATGGAGAGCATTCCCCTCGATCCCTCCTCGTACTCACAGAGGGACAAAGTCCTGGGACGGGACAATGGACCCTCCATGGCTCTCAAGGGGAACTATGAAGAGCACATACCTTACACTCACATGAACGGTGGCAAGAAAAACGGGCGGATTCTCTCCATGCCCAGGTCAAGTCCTTCCTAACGCTTCCTGTTTGGCCCAAGGGTTGTGTCTGCTTTTTTTCCCCTCCACAAATCTCAGGACTGTTGTTATTGCTGCCACAGTGTATGACACACTTCTACAAACTTCTTCAGATTTGTAATCATCTTATGATTAATACTTTTTTTTTTTTTTTGCCAAGTTGACTGGTTGTCAGTGGACTTATCTGTGAACATAAATGGAAGAGGTTTCCATGGCTGCTGTCCCTTCTGTAACCATGGTTTCAAAACAGGAAGCGACTGTGTAAGTTAAACCGAAGGAGGAGCATCCACATTTGCCAACAAAAGACGTGAAGTTTGCTGGTATCTGAGCTACAGCGTTAACGGTGCGGAACAAAACTTCTGCAGGACAAAAGCATTTCCAGTAGAATTCCAGGCTTTCAGGCATACTTTTCACTACAGCTGAAGGATTCAGTACATCAGTCGGACGCGCCAGATCCTCAGATTGACCAATAGCTGCTGCTTTCATACTTTTTAAATGGGTTAAATCCCAGGGGTGCGTGCGTGTGTGTGTGCGTGTGTGCAGTATATATATGTGGGGTGTATATGTATAGCAAAATATACACTTCTTTTTTTTGTACATAAGTTTTGTATGTTCTCACAGAAGCTTTCCTCTTCTCGGAAGTGTGTACTTATCTTTTTTTCCCATTTCCCTGGAGTGACTGAATCCTAAACAGATTATTTTTATACTAAGGACTCTTGGGAGTAGGTTTTCTCTCATTAACAAATGAGGAAAATGTGCTGGGAGCCAAAGGAGCAGAAATCTGAGATTTGTGGGTACTTTCAAGACCAAACGAAGTAGGAGTCCCCTGACCTGAGATACGGAGTTTTCTGTCCTTACAGCCTTGAGTATATATATTGTTTGTTGTAACATATTTAAAAATGTCTTTAGTTTAACTTCATATAAATTATTGACTGTTTATGATCCTTTTCGGGGAGGGGAGAATTTGGGGGATTGTTTGGTCTTAAAGTGGTCCAAAGATTTCAGAATGAACTAATTTTAGCCGATTACCCTTTTAGGAGCTGTGAAGCACATGTTAAGTTTATACTTGACAAGGCTTTATAATACAGTTTCATGATTTATACAATGCAGTCAGCTGGCTCTAGTCGAAGCCCTGAGATAAAGTAGTTGGGACTTCACTTGGTTCTTGGGGGCTGAAGAATACCCGCACATCCCGTCCCAAGTCCTGCTACTCCTTCGCCCCCACGTCCCTTGCTTTGCCTTCTGTGCACCCTGTGCCACGGAAGCAGCTGGCAAGAGAGGACGAGCAAGAACTCGAACCGAAAACAGAGACACTAAAGCCAATCTAAAGGGGGGAGAGCACAACGCTCTTTGCTCTGCATGTGAAGCAGAAGCTGAACGTGACTGTGGTTAGCTACCCGCCGCCTGTCTGCTGCTGCTCAGGCCTCTGGCCTCGTGCTGCCTGCAGGCCTTCCACGTTTTCCTGAGATAACCTGCGCTGCGTCCTGCAGACTTCCCAGGACGCGTGTGCGTTAGCCACTGCTTTCAGCTCTTTGGGATGACAGCTTTTGTCTTCTGGACTGTGCTTTGTTTTGCTGCTGTTTGCATAAAAGACAGAGCTGATTAGCATAAGATGCCAGAAAATAATTGTGAAACTTAAACATGTCTCGTAGTGATGAGGGAGTGTGCTGGCAGGGAGAAGTGCTAAAGCAAGAAATTAAGATGAGCGATGTTGCAGGCCTGTATCATACAGGAGGTGGTCTTAAAAGGGGAAGAGAGATACTCAGTCCTCTGCTTCTCCTCCTGGAGAAGTCCAGGAGCCGGTTTGTGCTCTCCGCCAGGAGAAAATGACGTTCTCCTGACTCGGTTGGAGTGGGGACGCCAAGCTGGTGCGTGGCTTTTTATTCCAGCCTGGGCGGTGCTGTTTTCTCCCTGTAACCGAATGAAAGGAGCTGGAGGCGGTAGGGAAGCGCCTCTCCGAGCCCACTCCCGTCAGCCACGCTGTAGCTAAACCGGTCAGTGCAACACTGGGGGAGGCCGACGGACTCTGTGCACCACCACGAGCTGTCGGGCCTTTGTGCTGGTTGAATCTGGTCGGTTCGGACAAAGGTGGAGGGTACAGGTGGCTTGCAAAGTTAGATGGAAGATACACAGTCCAGACATGGGTAAGAACCTTCGATTTCAAAAGGCCTCGTTTACATTTCTTCTGCTTTACAAAGTAGTAACTGTTTAGCAGCTCTATACTACACTGCAGGAAAGAAGACATATTCTCACACTTTTCTAAGGAAGAGAAGTTTTTCTTATTAGAATTTTTTTATTTATTTTAATATATAAAACACTGTAAAAAAAAAAACCAACAAACAATTTGTTTTCTTAAACACACAGAACATGTAAATTTGTATCCGTAAAATCTTGGCAGGTGGATGTGGTGGGATTATTTTTGTCCTGTTCTGGTGCAGTCTACCTCAGTGTTTCTTAAGGATATTTTTAATACTACGCACCTCTAAACCTGTTTAAATATTCTGGTCTGGACCTATTGTGGATCAGGGAAAATCAATATCAGCTGATTCCAATACTAGGGACCATTCACTGAAGGGAATGGGTGGCAGAACGGCTCGTCACTGATTATGGCTAATCTGAGCAGTAGTGACCAAAGGAACCGATTTACAAATTTGGATCTGATATTCGGATATCATCCTCTTAGTTCTGTTGTGATTGGGGAAAAAAACAAAAAACAAACAAAACAAAAACAAACAAAAAAAAAAAACCACAAAAGAGCTATTAAAATGTTTGGACTTTAGTGAACTAATGACCTAAACGGAGTAGACTGCTTGCTTCTGGAGCAGTACTTGCCAGCGTGGGGCAGGGACTGTGACCAGCCCTTGTTGTTGGAGTTGGATCGGGGTATCTTGGTCACCGCCCTTCTCGCTACGCACAGGTAATCCGGAGTCCTGCCGGTAGGATGTGACCTCCTGAAATAAACCTTTCCCAGCGTGTCCTTGTTTTGGTAACAGTTTGAATTGCAGTGATCCTAACTGTGGGAATAGAAGATCTTTCTATAAACAACCATTGGAACCTTGTATTGGGTCTGGCTTTTAAATTTAGTTGATATTGGTTGGCCCTCTGAGTACACATGACTTGTAACACTCAGATCACTGAACAAGGGAATACGTGTTTTGTTTTGTGGACGGGCAGTCCATTCACATGGCTCATATTGTCATCTTCACTCTGCACCACACAGAGCAGTTGTTTATACCCAGTACTGTGTGTAAAGATTGTTCCAGTCATCCTTTCTACATTGTGCCAAGGGTGAGAAAAGGTGTATGGTACTCGTGGTGAGGATATCATTTTTCCCCTTTGTAAAAACAAATCGGTAACACTAGTGGTTGCCACTCGTGGCTGTTAAAGATTACACGCGCTTGACTACAGAATTGGGAAGAAGAAATGAACATCACCCGTAAAGCCGAGCTCTCACTGCTGGAAAATCCTTTACTCTCAGCCCGCAGCTGACACTTTGGTCTGTTGGTGGAAGATCCTCGCCCTGGGGATGCTGAAGTCCCTCACTGGGATCTCACGGATGCCTGTTCGGAGACACTGGGGTTTGCGTACAAGTTGAGATCGCATGTGCTAAATGAAACCTTCTCTATGCGGGGTGTTGCAAAGGTCTCCTGCCCAGAGAGGCGTGCTGTGCAAGCAGGTGCCGTGCCTTCGTCAGGGGAGCTGCTGCTCTTCGCTCCGGCAAGCTCCGTGTCGGAGTGAGAATACCTCAGCTGCAGCAGCAGCACAAGCACTCGCTGCTGCTGCTGAGGAGGAGGAGGCAAGCGATAGCGCAGGAAAGCAGGTAGAATGGCTGGAGGAGAGCAGCCGTGACCGGCAGGTGGGAAGCTCGCTCTTTTCTTGAGACGGTATTTGTTGGAGGGTTGGCTCCTGCCCTTTGTGGGCAGAGAGCTTCCCGCTCGCAGCACAGGGCACCAGGACAGACTCTTCAACCTGTTCAGGAGCAGCTGTAGCCTCCTGTGCGCGGTCTGGGGACAGGGAGGGTACCAGCAACCAGCCAGACCTTCACTGTCTCAAAAGCTGGTGAAGCAGGAGGTATACGAAACAGCTTTCTGCGCTCTGCTGTGTTTTCACTGAGCAAATGTTTGAAGCGTGAGACTGGAGAGGTTTCTCAGAAGCGTTTGCACGTTAAATTCAATTGCCACTTCCTGAACGCCTCTTGCAAATCTGGTACTTCTCTTGCAGTACAGTGCAGCATCGCAAAGCTTGGCTGCTAGGTTAGAAACGTGTCTTTCTTGGCTGCTTGTAAATACTCTATTGTGTTGTAAAATAGAAGAGCTAATAACATAAACTCTGTGCCAGCACTGGGTTGGGAAAGGTGATAGGAACTAGACCATGCTGCAAGGAAGGTGTTTTCTGTTGATCGTAAAGCAGCTGTGTTGGTATGGAAGAGGCTGCTTTTAGGTTGCTAAAGGGTACTCTTAATTTATGGGTAGCATATCTCTTTCCTTCTAAATTTGTATTATAGCGATGGGACACTTTGCTTAATTTTAGTATGTTGCATATAATGTTGGTATCTCTGGAAAAATCTCAAAAGTCACTTGCTGTGTTACTGACCTAACTATGATGAAGGCAAATAGAAGACAGGAGCAAGAAGGGTGCTGCGTCAGTTTTTCTTGAGCCTCTGTTTTAGGGGAGGGGGAGAGGCAATCAAGTTCTCTCTTGACATCGCTGCGATACGAAGATGGACCCCGAGGTACTCTGGGCCCTTCACTGTGAGCAGCGATTCCTGATACTGAGACTGGAACCTTGTTTTACAAGTCAAAGTAAAATATCTTTGTGCCATAAATACCTTACTCTCAAGGCTGTGCTAGGTGCTCCCGTGATCCATGTGAGATCAGTTCAGAGCCTGGAGGGAGCAAGAAACTGCAGATAAACCCTCCGATCCTCTGGCAGTGTCCCAGCCTCCCTCGAAGCTGCCCGACGCCGTGGGGAGACGCGCAGGCACGGCCACGGCAGGAACCCCTTCCCCTCCGCCAAACAGCTGATGCCGCTCGTAGTTTCCTGTGCGCGTGGTCCAGGGAAAGGAGCTGTCGAATGGATTGGAATCAAGAAATGGTTACTTCAGAAATACGTGAAATTCAAAATAAGATTAGTTTGGTATTTGTATGAACTTAATTAAATTTGGCCTTTTTATTACCTTCTGCTTGGCTCTGTGTTAGCTCTGCTTGGATTCTGTATGTGAATGTTGGTGTAAGAGCATTAACATGTTCAACCTGTTCTGTTCCAGCTTGCCGTGTTAGGAGCATCACAAGAGTGAAGCCTATCATACAATTGACTTTTGGAGGAACCTGACTGTTCAAAAGCAATTCTAAAGCTACCATTTTTAGCAAATCTGCTGTCATTAAATGTGTATTTCTTTATAGAATGAAATTGCTTGTACTTCTCGGAAGTAAGCACTTATTCTTGCAGTTTCCGCAAATTAACTGCAGCACAATGCAAGCTGTAAGGGGACAGATAGAGAAATGACTTTTTAAATATTGTATAATAAAGTTAGTATGAACTCCTGCAGTGGTGTTATTTCTTTGCCAACAGATTGGCAGTCGGCAAGAAATTATGTTTCTGGTAGTCCTATTTTGTTCTGAGTCCAGTGTTCCAACCGATGGTACTAAATAGTTTCTTTTTCTCAGTCCAGAAAAAGTCCCTTTGGGAGCAGGCTCCGGCCGGTTGGGAGGACCTGGGATTGTTCTGGCAGCTAAAGAGGAACCATCCACGGAGTTTAAATGTGGGCTCAGACGTGCTCGCCTAGCTGAGTCCCAGCCCCTCTTCAGTCCCAGCGTCACCAGTAAAGCTTGAGCTCAGGACTAATTACTAATCCAGAGATCGGAGCTGGACTTGATGCCTACCAAAGCGCTTCTGTTAATCCAGATTCTCCCAGCAGCATCCGGCAACGCTTCCGCCATCTTAGTTCCTGAATATTTTTCCCATAGCCAAGTCCCATGAAAACTGGCTGATGGAGAATTTTAGAAAAGCCACTTCTAAATCTGAAAAGGCAGAATGTTATTTAAGAAGGAAGGCATTTCCTATTGCTTTAGTTTGGGGAATGGTTTTATTCTTGGGAGTATCCAAACTGATTTGTGTTTGAGGACCTGCATGGATGGGGGTACTGGATATCAGCTTTATCAAACACAGCCAAAAGCAAATGCTTTCTGCTTGCACTTAAATAAACTAAAGACAGTTTCAGTTAGTTACATGTTAAGCAATGTTTTGTGAAGTCTTTTTTTTTTTCCTGTTTAATCTTGCTGCTCCCACCTTTTTCTCTGCATATCTGAGGTTCCAGAATACAAATAGAATTGCAGATACCTCCTGTTTGAAATAAAGGATCCAATGTGCCATGATTTTTTTTAAAAAAGGAAGAAAACCTTCCCCCTTGATTTTTTTTCAATGTTTTCATATATGAGCCAAGCAGTAATATGTACAGAAAATATCTTTGAATATTAAGGAAAAAAAACTTGCTGTGTGTCAGACTATTGAACAATTAACTGTTTATATTAAAATTCTGAATAAATTATCCAAGAATAACTGTTCATTTTGTGTCTGCTGTCTGTGCAGCACTGAATGCTGCTTTACCACAGAGAAAGCACTAAATTCGTATCTTGGACTAAGCAATACTTTCAGTTGCAAAATGAATGGTGTTAAGAAAAAAAAAACAAACCAGATCTGCCAATTATAGGATTGTGGTCTGAAGCCAGTTTAACTCCTCTGCCTGCTGGCTTGGGCGATCCACGCTGGGCTGTGTCCTCACCGTGGGGTTCTCGGCAGCCTGATGCCATCGGGTAAACATTGGTAAAGGGGTTCCTTCTGCCTGAAACAGCGAGAGCTGCTGCTCTGTAATGGAATTCTGTTATTTCCACACACGCGGACCCAGGCTTCCCTCCCTGTAGGCAATTTTTTAAAAAAATTCAAAGTCTGAGGATCTGCTTCATCCCTGTCCTGCGGCTGAGCAGCTGTAACCAGGTTTTCACCGGGAACTGTCTCACCGTCTGCTCTGCAGCAGGCCCCTCTGGAAGTGTAAAATCTTTCTAACTTAAATGTTTTGTTTCACCAGAGGTGAGATTTCCTTCCCAATCAGCTGCACCAACAAGGCGGGGGAACTGACTGTTGCTATTTTTCCTCTTATTGTATGTAGACGCTCGGATAAGATATCCTGCTTTCCATCCATTCAGCAAAACCGGTCCATGTTCCTCGTAGCCTTGGGATTGCCACCGTCCATGTCTGCCGGAGCAGCCCCTTCCCCAGCCACGTCCTGCGCGGGAGCTGCTGCCGTTGGAGGCTCCTCGCAGGGGCTGGCGGCCGGGCAGGATGGTGCCGCAGCGCAGCTGGTGGAATTAATAGTTTTGGCTTAATATTTTCTTCCCCGTGGCTCTGGCGCAGCCGCAGCACGACTTGCCCAGCTCGCCGGCTGACAGCCTGCGCTGTAGCCCTGGCTCTTTGCACCTCCGTCCTGGCGATGGTCTTTCCCTGCCCGAACTGTACATGCTACCGTGTGGGTCGGGGCTGTTCTTGAACCCGCATGGAGCTCTGCTCTCTGACCTGCACCTCGGGAGGACCCAGGGATGTGGCTTGACGCTCCTACGATGAATTGCTATAAAAGCGAGCAGCGTGATTTTCTTTTTGCAAAAAGTGCTGCTTTTTCAGAGGGGTCGAGGAGAATCCTCACTGCACTCCTCGTCCCTGGCCCTGCCAAGTTCCATCCAGTAGCTGTTTATTCAGCCACCTCAGCCCAGGGAGATGGTGTTCCTGGCTGAAGAGAAAGCGTGCGGTGCTGATGCCACCTAGTGCCTCTGAACATGGGACTGGACAAGGCCAGCAGAGCTGGCCCTGCTCTGTCCACCACCCCACGCCGGTTTTTGGGCACACCACGGAGCTCAGCTGGACTTCAGCCTTTTTCTAAGCCCATCTGGAGTTCTCTCACCATGGGAGTGATGAGATACAAACTGGTATTTTAAGATGTTTTGGAGTTGCCTCTTCTGGCACAGGCTTGTTCTCTGGGGATCCTAAAATGCAAAATTAAGCAAAGCCACAAAACTTGAACTTGCTGTCACGGGAGGGTTGCTGCCTGCTGGGCTCTCTGGGATGCTGTGGAGAGGCTGCTGAGGTTCGGTCAGCCCTCGTGCCATCATCCCTCATCGCTCTTCCAGCCTGCCTCCGTGGCTTCGCTTTGGTAACCCCCAAACCATGTCAGGCACCGGCCAGGAGGAGAAGATCTCGTCCTCATTTGAGCTGAGGATAACTCACCAGCCTGTCAGCTGGAGCAGCTGCCTGGTATTTAGGAGCAGCCCCGATCTCTGATACTAATCGAGCTCTTGTGGACTTCAGAGAAATTAAACCTTAATTCCTCTTTGCTCTTGTGGTTTCCTGGAGCACGGGGTAATTGCTGTTCCAAGTGCTGCCAAAGCTGCGGTCTCTGAGTAATTGGAGTGTGAGCGGATCTTGTTCTGATTAGGGCTTGGCCAGGGTTGGCATGTGCTCAGGGCAGAGGGATGAGGCGCGTGCGCTCATCAGCCCACAGGGCTTGTTGGGTAGGAGCAAATGGCTGTGCCGAAAAACCCAAGCCTGGGCCGTGCTGGGGGCTCTGCCTGCCAGATTGCACACGGCAAGGGCTGGGCAGAGGGATCACGCCACTCACTTTGGAAGTGCCCGTCTCTCACCTGCACGGATGAATATGGCCAGCACAGGCATTTCTGTGCTCCGCTGTTTCTTCAGCCCATGTAAGACTGAGAGCTGCTGGGCTTCACCATCTCTGTTGCTGCCCAAGGTCAACCCATGACAGCAAAGACAAAGGAATCGATAACAGGAGCCCTGTGTGAGGCCTCGCTGCCCCTGGCAGGAGGCTAACGAGTAATGGTGCAACAAGCCCACGGGCACAGCCCGTGTGTACCAGGCTCTCGTGGCACAAACCAAGCGGTTTTTCTCTGAACGGAACAGGAAGCAGTTTGCAGCAGTTTCTGCCCTCGCAGCCATCTCTGGTTCAGCAGCTCTGTGGGCCCCTGTACCAGGCACTGTGGGGTGCACAACAACCCGGGTGACTCTGCTGGACCCTCCCCGAGCCCCGACCCCTGCGAGGGTGGGAACAAGCACCGGGGCAGCACCGGGGCTGCTGTCGAAGGAACTGCACCATGGGAGAAGCAGGTTTGTTTGTGCCATCAGAAAGGGGAAGCGGTGAGATGGTTGAGCCAGAGGCCCCTGTGAGCAAACCGGCCACACAGCTGCTTCTTCCCCGATGAGTCTCCGCTTCTTGCTTTGCTCCAGCAGCTGGAGAAGAAGCCAGGGCTGTCAGGTGCAAGCGTGCATGGGGAACCCGCCACAGAGATGCCACCAGCCCTCCGGGTAAGTCACCCTCTGCACGAGCTCCATCCCACAACAACGGGATTGTCACTCATCTTCCTCTAGGCGTTGGGATGAAGCAGTTTGTCTTGAAGCCAAAAGTCCCAAGTGCTGGGTTTCATTCAGCCTTCCCCCTGTATGCGCTTGAAGGGAAAACATGGGCTTGGGAGCCTCAGCCTACAAGGACCTTCACTTTGCTGCAGGTGAAGAGGAGGAGATGGGGTCAGGATTTAACCCACAGTGTGTCCCGTGGCTGGCTCTGGGGCAGTGCTGGGGTGGCTGAACACCCTGTGGGTGCTGCTCTTGGCTCCTGCTGCTGTGCCGCAGCTGAAGGTTTGCAAGGACACCTTGGCACTGCCCACAGCTGCGTTTGGGCAGGACGCAAGAGGGGTCTGCGCCTGGGTCTCCTGAATCCCCCTCCAAACTTCCCACTCCAGGACTGGGATCCCGTGTTATCGCAGACATCAAAGCAGAGGGGATGTGGGGAGGGTTGTGCTGGGC
The DNA here is from genome assembly GCA_026212715.1 of Elanus axillaris. NCBI lineage: Eukaryota > Metazoa > Chordata > Aves > Accipitriformes > Accipitridae > Elanus > Elanus axillaris. Next base: position 40,487,006 of record JANZLQ010000095.1, read on the forward strand.
AGATGACGCTTTGGGGTTTGTGGCCAGGCAAGGAAAATGCTCTTCACCACCTCCCTTTGCAAAACACCAGCGCAGAGTGGGCTTCATGCCATGGAAGTGCCTGTGGCCATTCCCAAAGTGGCTAGGCTCTGCTCAGTGAGGCCACAAGAGTGAGCTGAACAGTGGGGAGAAGGTTCGGTCTGGCCCAGGAGCCCAACAGCTTCACAGGGGTAAAACTTGGCTTCTTCAGCCTAATTGAGGGGTTGGGAGCAAAGTTTGGAGCTAGTCTGAGCTGTGGGGCTGGTGCCAATCAGGAGCAGTGGGCTTGGAGACCTTGGGATGGGGAGTTTAGTCTCTTGGGGCATTTTGGAGATAGCTGAGATAGCTCCCACCTGCCTCCCTGTGTGGAAGAGCTGAGAAGGGCTTGGAGAGAAGTCCTTGCCAGGGAATGGGGACTTGCTGCGAGCTACGAGATGATGCTGATGCTGCAGATGGACAGGGTCTCGCTCTTTCCCTTGCAGAGGCTCTGCCATGGCACTTGAAAACAATGCCAAAGGTGTAAATATCAAGCCTGTCGTCTTAACTCTGACCTCGCGTTGAAGGTGAAGGTGACTCTTACCCAGGTGAAGGTTCTGCCCCTGCAGAACTGCCTTAAAGGCGATGGTTTGCCAGGCTGACAGCTGATAGTCATGAATGGAGCAGGGAAGTGTTGCCAGAGAGGGGAAGGGGGTTGTGGTGTGTTAACAGCTTGTTTTCTGTTTCTATCTGCAAGCCTTGAGCAGCGTTCAGGGGCTCTGTGTGCTCCGGGGCCACTAAACCCCAAGCCCTGCTGTAGGAAGTCACTGACCCGTCACACAGGTGGGAACGCCAGAGACCAGGAATTTCTCTCTGGCTACAGCTTCCATCAGCTGATACTTCTGACAAAACACTTGGCTTCTCCACTCCCCCCTTGGCAGCCCCTGGGCTGCAGCCTGCAGTGCTGCCTTAGACCGCGCTGAGCTCTGCCGTGCTCTGTGCTGTTGTCTCCTGCTTGGGGTTATACCTTGCACAGGGCTCGGAGGGCTCCCAAATGTCAGACTCGCTGCTCAACCACTCCTGGCCATCGTTTTCAAAGCGCTGGAAGAAGAGATGGTCCTTTAAGCGAGGTAATGGCCTTGTGTGCGGGGAAAGAGGTCTGAGCCATGTGTCGGGAGCTGGGCTGCTGCAGGGCGGTTGGGAGAGCCTGTCCTGGATGAGCAGGTAGCAAAGAGCGCTGGGGTCCTGGGGCAGGGCTTGGTGTTGGGCGCATCCCGCTCCTGTCTGCAGGGAACACTGCCTAAGTTTCGGATAACGCTTTTCCTTCCATTTTGTCTTCTCTTCAAGGCACATAAATATTTGTAGGAGCTGGGTAATGGGTTAAATATCAGCCTTCTGGTTTTGTAATAAATTTGTTTCGTTGCTGCCAGTGAGCTGGAGGTCCCGGTGTTTGCAGACAGCTGTCTCCGCACGGCTGCCTGGCGAGGGCTGAGCCTTATGTTGAGAGTTTGGTGTTTGAGCAGATGCTGCGGAAAAGATTCCTCCAGTCTTTTTCAGCATGCTGATGAGCAGACACCCCCCCCCCCCCCGTGTTCGGAGCACAGTCTGAGCCATGGCGGCTTGTGTGGCACTGGCTGGGCTTCACAGTGTCCAACAGCAGGGATGGGAAATGCCAGCAATGGTGTGAACTGGCCTCATTCCTGCATGCAGCGCCGTGACTTGGAAAGAGGGAAGTGAGAGCCCCAGGAAGCAGGACGTTTGCAGTCCCAGAGGGGCTGGTCACTGCTGCCCTTGCCTGCAAACACTGTCTTCAGACTGATGCTTTGGGTACCTTTATCTGTGGCATTACAGCTCTTGATACTCTTTCTCCCTCGTTATTCTCCTGCCTCCCAGTTCTCTTCCGATGTGGATGTGCAGGAGACCAAGATCCAAACTGAATGGTCAAAGGAAGGTGAATTCAGAGCAGGAGGCAGGGTCATGCAGGCTCTGATCCGTGGTGAGCCCCGAGCAGCCCCCCCAAGCCCCAGCTAGGACACCCCTCTCCAACTTCCCCAGTGCTGTGCCAGCTGGGACAGTTATGGGCTCACTGGGAAGGCTCAGGGGCTAATTTCTATAATAAATAAATTGGCCTCACAGTGTTTACAAGCACTGACTGCTTTGGAGAGTGTCTCGGCAGAGCCCTCTCCCCCCAGCATGTGCTTGCAGAGCAATTTGTCCCACTGGGGCTTGTGCTGTCAGCACAAAACATTCGGGTCTCGCTCAGCTCCTCTCCCAGCACTAGCTTTCTGCACCGTGGCACCCACCGGTCTGCGTGGGACCTTCCCTCAGCGCCCAGCAGAGTCACTGGAGGAAGAAGCCGCACAGTGACACTTTCTCGAGATGGGGAGAGTATCAGAGGGGCTGCAAATCCCCCTCAGGCCCACTGAGACCCTTCGACTGAGAGTGAGCTGAGGACTGTGCTGGCTCCCCGCTCCCCTGGCCCTTCATGCCCAAAAACCAGGCCCCAAACGCAGTGATAAGACAGCAGCTCGCTGTACAGTATGTTACAGTGTTGGACAGCTTATCTTCTCCCCTCCTCCAGCCTGGGCTGCATAAGCCAATCCCCACCGCTGCCAACGGCCGATGATGTGGGGCCCAGACCAGGCGAAGGACTGCGCTTCATCCGATTTTGGCACAGCGAGTTTAGCACTTGCTTTACAGAGGTTTTACCCTATAGCTCTGGACATCCTGCGCAGTGGTACCTAAAGGGCAGCTGGTGCGAGGCCAGCAGGGAAGGAGCCAGGAGGAGACAGAATTATTTTTGTTTCTTGTCTGTGATGCTCTCTGTAGTTTCCCAACAATCTCTACCCCATTGCTGGGAAATGCCCAGACGCTCTGGTCTTTCCTTCCTCCTGGGATTGTTTCATGTAGCAGAACTGACCGGTGCCTTTGTCCCGCCGCATTTGGTGTGACCTTTCCCCAGTGAAAATGCAGAGGGTGTTTGATGTTTGGAGGATGTGATCTGCATGGCGAGAGCTCGCATCCGTGTTTCCTCTGATGTTTCCCCCGCCAGTGCCAGCTTGGCTCTGGGGTCACTCAGGGACCTGCGGCATCCTGCACCGAGCCGCGGAGCAGGCAGGTGAGGATGGGCTGCTGCTGGCAGAGCTTCTTCCAGCACTGGCTGCTCTGGTGCTGTCTCCCACCGTGACGCTTGCGGGTGCGTCTCCAGTGACCAGCTCATTCAAGGGAAATCAGCAGAGGCAGTTGCAGGAGGGAGGGTTTTGACTGTAGGTCTGAATTGGAAGTATTAAAATCTTTGTTAGGCTCCCAGTGGCCTTGCATGCAGTTACAACAACACGGAGTTTTCTTCCTTGAGACAAACCAGCTCTGCTGGCTGATCCCACTGTCCCTATGGCATTAAAACCCCCAAAACTGTCCTAGACTGTCACATGCAGTGAACGCCTGTCACTACTTCCTTCCTCCCCGCGCAGAAGCCCAGAGTCATCATGTTTTGGCTGCCGGGAAGCTCTGGCAAAGTGCAGAAGAGCCCCACTCGTGTGCTGGGACCTGCCTGGCCCAGCCAGCGACACTTCCTCCCCAGCTCTGCCCTGGGAATTCCTGTGATGAGGCTGCTCCCTGCAGCAATAACCTTTTATGGTTCCCAGCCAGCGGTGAATTAAGCAACTGCAATACCTAATCTGCTTAATGTTCTCCTAAAGCAAACAGCATATGTTCTTGAAAGTGTCATTTTGTCATCCTGTCTTCAGCTTCAGCTGAGCAGAGGTGAACGCTGCTGTCTGCCAGTGCCTGGGGAGCTGAGATGCCCCATCCCCCTATCACCACGCTGCAGCTAGACGGAGCATGGGTCCTTCCAAACAGGCTCAAGCTCGGAGTCCAGGAGACTCCAGGGGCTCCAGAGTTTGCCATACTTGCGGGTCTGATGGGTCCGTGCAAACCTTGTGAAGTTCAACAAGGCCAAGTGCAAGGTCCTGCATGTGGGTCGGGGCAATCCGGAGCACAAATACAGGCTGGGTGATGAGTGGATTAAGAGAAGCCATTAGGAGAAGGACTTGGGGGTGCTGGTTGACGAGGAGCTCAACATGACCTGGCAATGTGTGTTTGCAGTCCAGAAAGCCAACCGTATCCTGGGCCGCATCAAAAGAAGCGTGACCAGCAGGTCGAGGGAGGTGATTCTCCCCCTCTACTCCTCTCTCGTGAGACCCCACCTGCAGTACTGCGTTCAGTGCTGGGGCCCCCAACACAAGAAGGACACGGACCTGTTGGAGCGGGTCCAGAGGAGGGCCATGAAGGTGATCAGAGGGCTGGAGCACCTCTCCTGTGAAGACAGGCTGAGAGAGTTGGGGTTGTTCAGCCTGGAGAAGAGAAGCTCCAGGGAGACCCTGTAGCAGCCTTCCAGTACCTAACGGGGCCTACAAGAAAGCTGGTGAGGGACTTTTTACAAGG
>JANZLQ010000095.1:40491659-40507070 GCA_026212715.1 Elanus axillaris
GGTGGGGTGGGTGGGAACTAGATGATCTTTAAGGTCCCTTGCAACCCAAACCATCCTATGATCTATGGGTGACCACCTTGATCATTGATATAGGGATGTTCACAGCCCCCCAGACCTGCCTTCCTCCCACGCGTACTCCACACTGGTCCTTCCTTGCTCATCATGCCAGAACCTGATGCCTGAAAGCAGTTTTTTCCCCATGAGCCCCTCCAGCAGCCCTGCCTTGCCCAAGTGTCCAAACAGCTTGGCTCCATACACGGTGCCAGCTCAGCAGCAACCAACGGAGGCGTTAGATGCAGGGAGCCCTGAATTGTCATGTCTGGTGCTCACACATTCCCTAAAATGGTCTCCCCATTGCTGTAGCCCCGTGCGCACCGCGTGCTGCTGCCTAACAGCCACTGCTGCTGAGTTCACCGGCGGCCAGCTGCAAACCTGATTTATCGCACGTTGAATGGGAGCGTCTGAAGTCTCCGAGGAGGATACAAGTTGTTTGGTGGGCCTGGAGGGGGTCTGTTGACTGCAGCCTGTGTCTTGGCCAAATCCTGAGCCCTGTGTGGCACAGGCAGAGCACAGGGAATATTTTCCAGGCCTCCGAGAAGCTGACTCTGTTCCAGGGATCCACTTCAGAGCTGCAGGCTGGAGGCTGGTGCAGGCCCAGCATAGCCTTGGCAGAACGGCCGGACTCTGCTTGGGAGGAAAAAACCTTTTTGTTTTAGCTAAACCTGCAGGTCAGGGCTCTGGCCTCTGTCAGGCCACAGCGCTTGTCAGCTCCTGCAGCTACATCCCTGCCGCCTCTCAGGGCTTTGCCGCTTTCTCTGTGGGTAGTTCACTGCTGCAAGGGATGGCGAGAGCAGGGAATGTCCTTTTCCTTCCTTCCTTGGACTTGTAAGGGGGGAAGATTTTGTTCTTGTCCCCCTGGGACCCTCCCCGCCACCTGCTTGCTCCCCTTGGGTCCATTCTACCTTAGCCTTCATCCCAGCCTGTCTTGGGGGTTCAGTGGCTTTTACTGCCCACTGACATCTTTGGCTGCTATTTCCTACAAGCTTATGCCAAAACCTGCCCTGATTCAAATGCGTATTCACTTTAAAATGCTGATTTTTTGATTGCAAGCTGAATAGAGGCAATCCAGGTGCATTCGAGGAAAGCAAAAGGTGATGTTCAATAGGTCAGTAAACCTTTGCCAGTTTTACAGATAGAGCATTATAGCTGTGGCCCAAGGACATCCTGGGCAGGAATTTGTCTAGTAATTAAAAATGTCTTGTGAAGTAAATTCTACACCCTTGCTAGAGAGCCTGCTCCAATTTTTCCCTGCTCTTATAGTTAGGGAACCTTTAATTAAAATAGTGCCTTCACAGAGTGTTTTCTTTCTCTATTATTTATAGACCCTCACTTGAAATTATCGCACACATTTAAACACACCACACAATCCTTAAAACAGAAAATCTGGCATCTGCAGTGTGCAGCGGGATCCAAGGAACAAACTTCCAAACTCTCCCTCACGTTTGCTGTCTTTTTCTACTTGGCACCACACAATTTCTGGCTGCGTTGTGTAGCGTTAAAACCCACAGCAGGATGCAAGGTTTCCAAGAGTGTGTTTTTTAACAATATCTTCCTCATATTAATGCTTTTATACTTGGCTTTCCTGGAGTATGATGGGTTTCTAGCAGTTTCTTGCTGTTTTTCCCATTGGATAGATATGGCCGTTTACAGTCTCTTGCTATTGTTCTCCACATCTTCAGAGATCCACCATGGTGCTTCAGCCAACAGCCTGGCTATTTTCCATTCCCCTCAGCTGTATGTATCTCGAAGGAATAAAAGGTCTCCGTGAGTCATGCGATGGTTTAGAGATCGTGGCTAACGTTTACAGTGTGTCTCGTTACATAGGAATGTGCTTCAGTCAGCTGGACGATCTATTGTACCGTGATACACGTCCAGATCTTGGTTTTGTTTCTCAATGAGTTATCAGATGGTGTACACACACTCAGGTTCACACTCGCTTCACTCTCCTGCATGGGGAAAATCCATGAGTGAGCCGGCATCGGGAGAATTATGCGCTCCCGCTATTGCTCTGCTGGAGCAGAGCAGTGTTGTCTGGAGTCACTAACGTGCCTCTAATTTGGCGTCCCAGTGGCATCCTTTATTCCTTATGGATGAAAGCAGAATTACTGTCAGTATTTTTATTCACAGATTTTTGCTTTAAAGGTCCATAATGTCACTAACAGCCATCAAAATGTGCTTAACTCTTCTGTTTTACTGTGGGAACAGCCTCTGCAGCGTAGGACAACCTATGGAAGTCTGGCTGGCTCAGTGCAAGCCTGGTCTCTGCCCTTGCACATGCTGTGGATGTGAGGATGAAGGGATGAAGCTTCTGCTGTTAGGGATCCCTGCACCAGGTTCCCAGAGTATCAAGACTGCCGAGGTCCTGAGATTGCCTGGCAGTTCCTGTCTGCAAGGGGCGAGGGAACAGAAGCCACGTGGAGCATTTTAGTGCCGCCTGATGTCACCTGTCTGTGTGTGGCTGATTTTACATCCCTCCTAGCCATCTGGTTACCTGCCGTGACCTCCTCTGTCTTGCAGGGTCCGACTGCAAGCCATGCTTACGGGAATTCACTGACCACAGTACCCCTGCTTTGGAGTATCCCAACCCCAAAAGCTTCCTCCCATCCCTGATTGCTGAGGATGACACCTTCTGCACCAGCATGGCTGAACAAAAGGCAAGTGTCCTCTTTTCTTTCGCTACCACCATGTGGGGCAGGAGCCAGGGTCAGCAAGCTGTGTGGTCAGCACCATATTCAGAGGGGTCTGTGGTAGAATAAGAATGGGGGAAAGAGGTTCTGATCCACACTACCAAGGAATACAAGGTTATATTGCTTCTGCTGCTGGGAAAAATCACACCTATGTGCTTTACATTGGTGTGAGGGGCAATAAGACAGAGAGAGATCTCGGGGACTGGAGGAAGCCAAGCTGGTGGGGCTGGGGCAGGTCTGGCTGCAAGGTGCAGTAGGAGAGTGCTACTATTAGAACGCCTGGTTTGAGAAACCCAGCTGCAGGCCTGGCCCTGCTAGCAGCGGTGGGCTGTTTGCCATGAGAAAGGAAAGAAAAGCAGCTCCAGCTCTGCACAGGAGGAGTCCCTTCACAGTATGGGTGCAAGGCTCCCAGATGGGATTTGTGTGCTCAGGCTAAGCTGTCGCTGCCTTTGCAGGAGGACTCATCTTCCACGGAGCTGGATGTCCCAGCAGTGGACTTGCACAGCAGCACAGAGGATCTCCTCTCAGACTCTGCTCTCCATGGCACAGAGTATTACAGAGATCTGGGACTCCTGAGCCCGCCAGTTGCCAAAACAGCACCAGAGATGGCAGTGCAGCCAGAACAAGCAGCCCAGGCTGTGTCTGCCATTTGCCTATTGGAAGAGAGACCCGGGGCTCTGAGCAAAATGTCTGTGGATGTTGCTTTTTCCAATCCCGTTTCCTGCTCGGTACGTTACGGCGAGGCTGACTGCCGCTTTCTGAACAAAGGCCACATTTGCTCCTGTGCAGCGGTGCCGGAAGATGGTACCAGCACTTCTGAGTGTCCTGCAGAGGCAGACAAAGAGATGGATCTGCAGAAGGCCAAGGAGTCCTTCCCCACGCTGGTGAGATCTATGTCTACCTCTCGAAGGCACAGCTGGGAAAGCCCTTTATCACCCGTGGACTGCAAGCGCAGGTACAGCAGGGCTGTGAGCAATATTTGATATATATCGTACAGTGATCCTGCGTGAGGCTGGAGCAATCACATTGCCCTGAGCTCTGGCTGCTGCTGGGTGGTCTCCCTCATTTGTCAGCATCTGCCAAAGCAGCTGGACGCCTACTGCTCACGTTGGGTGGGATGTGGAGGAACAGATGCTAGGGCAGCAAGAGGCTTTAATGTCTCCTTGGCAGTAGGAAGACCCTCTTTTCCCAGTCTTGGGGCTGGGAAGAGGATCTTTCATCTGGGGAGAGCTTGTTCCTGTCTGGAGGGAACCTTGAACAGCATCAGCTGCCCTGATGGCCTCCATCCTTTGGCTCAAAGGCAACTTTGCCCACCTCAGTGGGATTAAGGGAGCTCTGTCAAATCCTTTTTCTTCTTGTCTGTGAGTTGGCTTGGTGGGGCCAGTGCCTGCAATTGCCACAGTGTCCTCTAGCCCTCTGTCCTCCACATGGCTGCAGAGGAGAGTATTTTGTAGCGTGATGCTGAGCTCTGGCTGGGAATGGTTTCCAGACTGAGCGTTACTGCCGTCCTTCGCTCCTGCCACATGAATGCCTCAGGCTCCAGGTTCCTACACACATGGTCTCCCTGCTGACAAATGTATTGATCTCCCAGATGACTGGGAGTTAGGTGCAAGCCAGCAAGGACTATTTTTATCTCTCCTCCTTATAAGGTACCCTAAAATTATCTCAGCCTGAAATCTTGGCAGTTCTTTATCAAGCTCAGACTTCGGTTCTCAGACCTATTGTTGTTCCATGTGCCGTGGATCATTCACAGTTTATGCTGTGTAACAGGCACATGAGCAACGGTGGCACAGAGTGGCTGTCAGTGTTAGGGACTTGTTCGGTCCCCTCGCTGGGTGATTAAGCATGTGTGAGCACGGGGCCAGGGAAGGGGAATATGCCCCGCTGTCCCCTAAGCAAATGCTTCCTGAAGCCTGTCTCTGGCAGCAGGAGTGAAGTGACAGTGATCTGCAGACAGAACCCCTGCAGAGAGTAAGATTTTCCACTGAGCCCTATCCATCATTTTGCTCCTATGTTGTTGGCACTGCAACAGCACTTGGTGTTCAGGAAACCATGGGGCACTGGGGGAGCTGGTCCACCCCTCATTTCCCAGAAGAGGATTTCTTTTTCGTTCCTTGAAGCTGGGCCCCAATGGGAGCAGGAATTATGACATGATGCCACAGTGACGATTCAATAAATGACAACATCTGCCATTTCTAAATGCCCAGAGGCACTTTCCTGGCATTGCAGCTAACAGGGCAGCAGCTCTCACATGGGTGAAGCAGGCTGCTGCCTGGGTGGCTGCACAGTATCAAGGGTTGCTAAGAGATCAGCGAGAGCCATCCGGCACTAAACATCCTGGGTGACCAAAGAGCTCATGGACTCGCTGATGGCAGCCAGAGAAGCTGTTTTTAATAGGCTCAGGACTTGGTGTCCAGGCTGATGCTTCCTGGCATTTCCTTTTCCATATGCCTGCTGTGGTGACTCTCCTTGTCCCAGCTGCATGAGCTCTTCAGGACTGTCCACCCAAGGCTAGGACATTCAAGGGGCTGTGCCATGCCTGGCACAATGGGAGGGGTCTGCTAAACTGGCTTGTTCCTCTTTCCTGAATTAGGTTCAGCCTGGATGCCACAGAGATGGGCAGCGACCCAGAGCAGGAGGATGTGGAGAAGAGGTGTCAGTCCTCCCCACAGCCTTGCGTGTCCCTTCAGCTGCCCAAAGGGGAACTGGAAACCTGGAGCAGCAGCAGGGGTGGCATGGTGATCAAAGTGGAGATAGAGCCATTGTGCCCGAACCTCGCGGTCAGCTCTGGCTTGGAGGAGGTGGTGAGTGTGCGAGGGCTGTGTGCATATCAGCAGCAGGGCAAGCTGGGGGTGCAGAAGACAACCCATGCAGGATTCAGTGGCAGGCTGGACTCCTTCAATGCCAGTGTTGAACCAGGTATGCCAGGAGGTCTGCAGGAATCTCAGCAAGGATGAGTTTTCTTTGCTCTGGGACAAACTGCCCCTTCTTGCAGGATAAAGGCCCTGGGAGCTGGCTGATGCACAGCCCCCTTTTCCCATATATCTAGCTGAGATTTCCCCTGCTGCAGCCTGTACCTGTAGCCTCGTGTCCTGCCACTGTGCACATCTAAGAGTCTGGCTCCATCCTCTGTCAGGTGGTTGAAGACAGCAGTGTCACACCCCTCTCACACTGCTTTCTTCTGGGGAATATCTTTGGATTCAATTAATGTTAAAAGGACAATTGCATCACAGTGCTATGTGTCCTGTAAAAGTGAGAAGTGCCTAAGAAGATTTCAGCCACAAGTCTCACTTGCTCCAGCCTCCCTGGAGCCCACACCTGAAGCCAACAAACAGCTGGGTTTTATGGTGTCCTGTCATCATAACCCCAACAAAACAAGAGAGGGAAGGGGTGAGGAGTCAGCCTGTTCCCAGTGATATCTTGGGTCTTGATCTTATCCTGTGTTCTGATATACCACAGGTAGCAAACCACACAGCAAGAGAATCTGCCCTGGGGCTCCCAGGGAGGGCATGCAGGGTAGGAGGCTGTGGGAGGGCAGGGATGATCACTAGCAGTTAAGATTCCCTTGCCAGCCATGCTGTGCCCCGATGGAGGCTCCCTTGGTGCACAAAGGACCAAAGATGTCCATGACTTGTTACTTCTCCAGGAACGTGGCAGTAACGGGAAGAGGCTGAGGTCAAAGTCTGTCCCATCAGTCTGTGAGACGGTTGCCTCCCCGCAGATACCTTGCAGTTTCGACACTTCTCTTCCAGCCGTGGAAGGTTGGTATAGAATATATATATATATATGGCATTAAATGAGTTCAAGGTGTTTGTGATTAAGAAGATAAAAAGCTGGAGATGTAACCTCTGCAGGCCTACACATCCTCTGCCCTTCCTTCTACATGGTCCCAGGAGCTCCTGAAATAAAAAGTCAAGCTGACTTTGAGTCTGATCCTGGCTAACGGCGCAGTCTAAGCTCAGACATGCCTGTCCCCAGTGACACATTGCTATATAACCTCTCTGTGGCTGGTGCGTTGGTCACTCCCTACTCACAAAAGGCAAAGATGGTTACCTAGGAACAAAAGGCACTGCTTCATCTTCCTGGGTTTATATGTGCCCTTTCTGCTGTACCCCAAAGAATGGGGCAAACATCATCTGTGCGCAGGGCCCTTCTGACAGCAGTGCCCTTAACTAACCCACCACATACAGTTGGCAGGGGAGCAGGCTTTGGGACAAGGTTCTGGTTCTGGTTTCTGAAGAGCTTTAGAAAAACAGAGGCACCCTAAATCCTGTAAACTTAATTTTGGCCTTCTCTGTGCTGCTGGAATCCATTAACCTCTCCTACCTGTCTGGACTGCCCCAGAGCAAAATGTAGAGACTTGTTAAGAGCACCTGGGAAGTGGAGGGGGAGCTGGCTGTCGTGGGGAGGGTCTCTGGGATGGTGCCAGCTCCTACCCTCTGGCTGCAAGCAGGGATCCTCAGAAGTTAAACTAATACAGACTGGAGAATGGAGGGGTAACACAGAAAAGTGATGTAGCTTTCATCTCCCTCACAGAAATGCAGTGCAGCCTTTTCCTCCCTAACTGCTCCCAGCACTTCTCCCTCGCCATTAAAGGCAGATATCCCAGCAAGATTAATGGGGTCCAATTGCATAGCTTGGAACATGATGCTCTGCAAAGGCAAACCAGGATCGCTGCTGAGAGTGTTTTGTGTTCCAGGTGTTGAACCCCCTGCTCTGGAGATGCTGGAGAAGGACCACGTGTCCCCAGACCACGTGTAGGTATTGTCCTGGCTGTTTTGAGATGGCTGAGGTTCTTGAATATATCATCTGAGCTATTGGAGATGCAATAGCAAAGGAGATCCCACTCCATGCTGGGTCACAGCTGAGTAGTTGGTAGTAAACCAGTGCCTGATGCTTTGTGGGGTGCAGAATGTCTTTGCAAGGGCATTTTCTAATCCCTCGCTCTTCTTTTGCCCCATCCCTGGTAGGCTAATTGTCCAGCAGGTACTTCAGGAGCTGAAACATTACCATGGGTAAGTGTGTCTGGGAGAGGGATGTGGGTGGGGAGGTCATAGGTCTGCCTGGGACCCACCTGGCAAATGATGCTTGGTCCCCTGAGGTGCAAATCCCCAGGGTACCAGAATCACTGTATTTTTCCACTGAAACTAGGGTAGAATTGAAAGAAGTAGCATTTCATGTGCCTCTTCTGTAACTCTAAAGATGTTCCTGCCCTGTCTCCAAAGATGACCCTTTCCGCTGACCCAAAAGTTCTGCTCTTTTGTTCTTTGCTGTGTGTCTGATGTCTTCTCCCTGCACAGGGTGAAGCAGAGAGCTTGTGTGCAAGAAGGCAGCAATTCTTCCCAGCAGAACCTCACCTGGTTTGAGTTCCTGTCTAATGAGTAAGTGAGACAGATGGTAACCTACACACTTTGTGTTCCCAGAGTAGACCGATTTCAAGCCCCCCTCCATCTAAGCTCTGCTGCCCTGCTCATACTGTGTGCAGGACACTGGTATCTGCAGTAGTTCAGCCAGGATCGGGGCCTTGTTGTGCAGGGCACTGAACAAAACCACAGAGATAGCCCGAATTTGCACAAATAATTTGAAAATTCAGCTTCTTGTTTGCAAGTGTCCCATTAATAAATGACATCACTGATGCTGAGCCAGATCCTCCAGGAGATGGAGATCTCAGAGATGGGGTCCTAAAGTAATAATGCTTCGGACTAACTTCATCAGTGATCTCCTTGAACTGTGCTTGGCCAGTTAACTTCCCCTTAGTTAAGACATTTGCGGTCTTGTTTCAGAAATGAAGACAGTGGAAAAAGTGATAAAGCAGAGAAAGGAACGAAGGTGATGCGACGTCTGAGTTCCCTGCGGAGCCGAGTCACTGGATCCTGGCAGAAGGATAAGGTGAGGGAGAGATGCTGACTTTGTGGAAGGAATTGTGAATTCTTGAAGTAGAAAAGGGGATCTGACCCCAGGGACCAGTTAGTTGGATTGCTTTTGGATGGCTGAGGCCTCTACATTGGTCAGCAGATGCACTGTGACCCCTAACGTAATGCACTGGACAGAGTAATCCCTGATTTCAGCCCACCTTGCTCCAGGGCATGTTCTGGCTGCTCTCATGCTGTCTTAGCATGAGTTGTGCAGACCAAGAGAGGAGTGCTTTGGCTGGGTGACCGCCTGGATCACCCGCTGTGGCAAGAAGAGCCTGTGGAGGCACAGACACATGCTGCAGTTCTGTGTCCTGCCCTTCATCACACATAGACCTAGACTAGCGAGACTGGCCCAAGCCTTTGGAAGGTACTTAGGAAAAGCACTACCATCCCAAAGGTTCGGGTACAAAGGTGCCCACTGTACTTGCTGCACACCAGCTTTCTGCATGCTCAATTTTACCAGCAGGGAAAGGAATGTGTGGGCAGTGCGAGGCCTGTAACGGAGCTGTGTTTTTCTCTCCTTCCAGGGTAAGAACAAAGAGCAGCCAAAAGAGAGAGAGAAGGAGAAAGAGACAAAGGAGCCAAAAGAGAGGTCGAAAGAGATGAATAGGCACCAGCTTGTGCCAGGGGTTTTCTCCAGTTGCACCAGCTGCTCACTGTGTGCCAAACCTCTTGTGAATAAAAGTGGTCTGCAGTGCCTGAGTGAGTATGGCTGTCACTATCTGGCTCTGACCCAGCCTGGCTGCAACCCGCTCCCCAGCCTCCCCTCCGGCCCCGGCCGGCCATTCGCCTGCTTAACTCAGCCTCATGGATTGCTTCACTTTTCTGCCTGGCTTGACTGTACCCCACCACCCCGCTTGGCTTGGCTCGGTTGTTTCTCCAAATAGTCTAAATGATCTCTAAATCCTGCTTGGCAATAATTTATCCTCATTTTCTTTGGCCACTTGACCATTTCCTGCCCCTTTCCCCCAAGGAGGGCTCTAGGTCAACTTTTCCTTTAATAATTTTTTTTTTCCACAATGTTCTGCTTTGCCCAAGCAAATATCCCTTCTGCTTGAGTGAAGCTGGATCTTTTAGGCTGTTTTTCACAGCTGCAGTGATGTGTCAGCTCAGCATCTGCCCTCTGCATGGGTACAGGGCTTTCTAGAGCATCCAAAATGTTATTAACTAACACTAAAGTCAAATGGTACCTTCCAGGACCTGCATGGGTGAGACTCTTGCTTTTCAGATGTAAGTAGTGCATAGGAATGGCAGCTGCTCCTTTGCCAACATGCACGGGACTCTGTCCTCCCGCTGCATTCACTGTGACATTGCTGCATGGCTTTGGCTGATGGACAAACCCTGTCCCTCCTCTTTAAGGCAGGTACTCAGGGCACTGAAGAACATATTTAATTCCCAAGGGATTGTCTGTGGGCAGAGAAAATCTTCTAGAAATGAGAGAATTGCTCTCTTTCTCTACCGTGTATCCTCAAGCAATGCTCACTCTCCAGTAAGGGTCTCTCAGAGGCTCTTAAGGTCAGTAAAACCTTTGTGGGGCATAAAAGAACTGGCTGCCCTTGCACATGCACTGCATGAAGCGTATTTTCCCTTCAGGGCAGCTGGAGGGAAATTGAAAAGGACCACAGGCCCAGCTATTAGTGAACATTTTTCAGGCGCCACAGCAAAAAGTAGGAAGCAAGGAGCTGAATAAGAGCAAGTGCTTTGTGGATATTTAGAGAAAACCCAAATATTACAAGAGAAGGCAGAGTTATGCCTTGTCATTCCTGTCTGAGAACCTCCTAGCAGAGGCTCTGTTTGCAGTCTTGGAGCCATGCTCTGTATGGTCTTGGGAATGCTGTGGTCATTGCTGGTGTCGGTGATTCTTCTCTGAACAACCATTATGGAGATCTGTGATCTGGAGCACAAGGAGTTGGAGCTAGCTGCCAAAATGGGAGTACGGCTCAGCATAGCGTTGTCCATCATAAATGCACGGGGATTGGAGATGAGTGGTAGTAACCTTTACCTTGTTTCTCAGCCCTTCCGTGAGAAATCTGTGTTCCTGAGTCTTGCTAACATTCAGGAGAAAAACTCCAAGGTGGCTGAGGAACTGGTTTGTGTTTGGGATTCTGTGACATTTCCTTTGGCTTTCTGGGCTGCTCAGGGATACGCTGCCCAGGCTAACGTGGGTGGCAGGTCAGCAGAGCTCTTTTTTGTGTGCTCCCTTTGTGGTGGCTCGAATGGAGGCTGAACAATTGGTTGGGATTCCAAGATGTTCGTTAAAATTAACGGCCTGTCTGTGGTCAGATTTGGATTGGGACTTGTTGTGTGACAGGTGTTAGCCTGAGAGTGCCTATATTTGGATTATGTTGGGCTGAAACGTTTGCGAGCTGCTTCTGGGCAGCAGAGTTGATAGTTGATATCACTAGCTCCTGTTATTGCAGCTAGGAGCAGTGCATGGTCTCCTGACAAGTCACTGATAGGGCTCTTGAAAAGCAAGCTTCAGGACCACCAGGTAGCCAGAGTGGCAGGCCTACTTTTCAGAAGTGTGAGCTGCTCTATCAGGGCTCAGTCTGAGCTGTAGCTGCTGCCGGGATCTAAGGATATTTGGCTGCTCCTCTTGTTTTCTTATAATGAACTCACATTTCACCATCTATACACTTTGGTCCTCGGCCAGCGCTCCGTCCATCTCATGGTCAGGTGCTGCTCTTTATGTTATCTCCATGGTATTTTTAACTGCAGCACCACCACGTGGTAGAAAACAAAACAGGCTCATAGAAAGAAAAACAAGTAAAGATGGTGCTTAAAGAACGGGATGAGCTGAAGCCAGGGGCAGGAAGGATGGGGAAACGATTAGGAAGCCTGAGGTCTTTTCACTTCCAGCAGACACAGAAAGTCCGGCAGCTTCCATGGCTGTGATGAAATAGAGGGGCAAGAGCTCTTCTTACTAGAGAAAGTAACAGCAGGAGGAATTCTGCTTTTAATTCATAACAAGGAATCATCATACTGCTAGAAAGACGCACATGAGCTGTGACGAGGTTAGGCAGCCCAGGTGGCCCTGTACATGGGTAACCTGTTTCCCTCTCCCACCTGATTCCTCCCATCGATCCTGACACCACATGGTACAAAGTGTCCCAGGGAAGGAGGCGGCGGTGTGTGTCAAGAGTATAGATGCAGTAGAGTTTCTGCAGCTCCAGTTTTGGAGTCTCACTGATGTGATGTTAGGAGTCTGGCAGGGGATGAAAAACAAAGAGGAATGATTGCAGTCGCTGGGATCTCGACAACAGTGGCCACCCAAACTTCACTGTTACATAAACTTTCAGCTCTGGGTTTATTGTTCACCTGGAAATGGAGAAAGCTCCTTTTGAGCCTTTGCTGTCAAGGGTGGAGAAGGTTCTGTGCTTAAATTAATCCTCTCTTATAAACACGCTTCCAGAGTTTATCCAACAGGAGTTAGATGAGTCCCAGGAAAGCCCTGACAGGAGGAGAGCTCTCCAAGCAGGCTGTGCCATGGAGGCGAGCCAAGGATATGCCATGGAATACAGATGGCAGGAGGATTGCTTCCCTCCTAGCAACTTGAGCTTGAGCACTGGGGTAGAGATGGATCTTCTGCACCTTCTTTAGTTGAGAGTTACATCTCTATTACTTTACGGGAAAGATAGAGCCCTGGCCCCCATAGGGAGGTCAGATTGGCCATCTTCTTCAAAACAAAACCTATAGCTGCAAGCAAAGCATTTGGTAGTCTTCAGACAAATTCCTCCTCTTTAAGAAAAGGTGCTCAGTTTAATGAATCTTCCTGAATAATACAGGCTGTGCTGGACACCAGACTGTCCACCTGTCCTAGGCTGACCCTTGCTGGCTGCTTCAGTATACAGGCTGATTTATAACAAATTGCTGTAACAACTAGTCTCCAGGACTTATTTAAGGAACATTGTGAAAGAGGTTTGGAGAACCACTTCCTTTCTTACAATGGTTCTGCGGGTAAATGGAGGACACGGGTCTCTGCAGTTTGTCAGGCAAACAGCCTCTGCCTATGCTGCTTTATCTGTAAGGAAAAGAGGCCAGAATGGCTTTTGGTTTGGACTTGAAATTCACCTCTCATTTGGCACTGGTGCCTGCATGCTTTTGCTTTTAGGATTCCCAGTGCAGCACCAATAAGCCAATACAGGAAGATAGTTTTTGGCTTATAGTAAGGAGAAATTACTTGATTTTCTATCCTGAAATTTCTGCTCATAGCCCACACAGAGTCCTGAGAAATGTGAAAAGCAGCAGGAAACCTGAAACTTTGCATTTCTGGAGAGAGACACAGCTGCCAAAAAGCTTCTATTTTGGGGAGATAAAGGAGGTTTGGCTGCTGTAACATGATGACAGTGATAAATGGACTGGGAGTCCCACTCGGAATAAATGATTACTGACAGGAGTCCAAATAAAACAGGCGAAACCAGAGCGACTGCAATAGGCTGTGGGTTAATGTGGTTATAAGCCAATGAAGCAGGATCTAAAGCAAATGTGAAAGTGGTCTGTAGCGCTGGTTTCAGAGGAAACACTGAGCTATGAGTCTGCTGACATAGAGCTGGCTCTGCCGAACTCTAGAGGTTTTAGAAAAGGAAGCTGAAGAACATAATATTCTCAGTGCTTTTCCTTTTCTGCTTTTTACTTTCTTTTCATATCTGGGCAGTATCGCCTTCATCTGGAACATCTCCAAGGTGCTGCTCCTTCCATTCCCTGATAAAACCTCAGGATCTTGTATGCTTGGCCTGAGAAATGCATAAGGCTGCATGACAGTAATCTACCTGCAACTTATTCAGTAAGAAATCTTTTTGTTATTATAGAATTACACAGGATTAGAAAGTTGGTGCTATTCTCTTCTTTGCAATTCAAACCTTAGCTCTAAGCTATGAAGTCTTTCAGCTGGTTGCTGTGCCAGATTTTGCACCGATTTTTGTGGAGATGCCCTGAGGCCAGCCACACGAGCACAGCACGTTCTCTCCATGACAGCTGTAGTTGGGCAATCTGCAATGCTTTACTTTTATATTATAGCGAAGCACAAAGTCTAAGGATTAATTGGTCACCAAGTGACAGCCAGCTGTTTATCCCCAAATCGTTTTATTTAATGATTATTTCTCTGTAGTGCTAGGAGGCCCCAATAAATGACTGGGACCTTATTGTACTTAGTCCTGTACAGAAGCAGCACAAAAGGGAACATTTCTGAAAAGCTTGCAACTATAAGATGAAGAGAAGAATAAAATCGATTTAACAGGTCACAGTGTGGAAATGAGAGACAATATTGGTCCCATGGTAGTCTAGGATTTCAGCACATTTCCAGCCCAAATGGTGGCAGATTCTTTCAAAGCAGCGTGGGAAAACTGTAGGGTGGATTTTGAGAGGGAAGTTTGTAATCGCGTATGTCGCATTTTCAAGCTTGACAGGCAACTTGGATGTGCATGATTTAAAGTATGACAAACTTGCAATGGAGACCAGTATTCTAAATCCTCAGTGAATCATAGATCAGGAGGTAAGGTTAGGTCATGAGCTCTTCTGATTTTTCCTCCCTGCATGGAGTACTTCAGCAGCCCGGCGCTAGTACTAGGTCAAACCTGATTGGTGTTAGGGAAAAGATGTTTTTTTCCAGCAAGCAATTTAGTTATACAAGTCAGCGCATTAATCTGATAGTGAAGATAACTCCCCTTTGCTTCCACTATTTGTCTGCACAGGGGTCATTCACGTTCGCCGATAAGGAAGCTGGCACCCCAACCTCCCCTCGGCCCGAGTGGCTGTAAACACATCATGCTTCGAATGCCAAATCCCACCTGGCTTTTAATAACGAATTATGTTATTTAGAGTCAAGTCCCAGGCGCTGCACAAACACGTGAACTACCACGTTAAAGCTGTCACTGGGGATGTTACATCCCATCCGTTAAGGGCCTGTTTAGCCTTTGTTCCGGCCGCAGCCAGGCACTGATGGAAGGCAGGTCCCCTGCAGATGCCCTGTGGTGCGGGATGTTTTCATCTGCCGGCTGGGGCAGGGGGGGAGGCCGGAGCGGTTCTCAGGCTGGGGACGGGCGGCCTGGGACCCTCGTCAGAGAGAGACCTGGGGGCTCTCGACTCCGGCCGCTCCCCCTGTCCCAGGAGCGGGCTGAGGAGAAAGCGCGGGCCGCGGGGGACCGTGCTCTCCCTGAGGAGAAAGCGCGGGCTGGGGGGGACCCGTGCCCTCCCTGAGGAGAAAGCGCGGGCTGCGGGGGACCGTGCTCTCCCTGAGGAGAAAGAGCGGGCTGGGGGGGACCCGTGCCCTCCCTGAGGGGAAAGCGCGGGCTGCGGGAGCCCGGTGCTCTCCCTGAGGGGAAAGCGCAGGCTGGGGGGGACCCGTGCCCTCCCTGAGGGGAAAGCGCGGGCTGCGGGAGCCCGGTGCCCTCCCTGAGGGGAAAGCGCAGGCTGGGGGGGACCCGTGCCCTCCCTGAGGGGAATGGGACCCTCCCCTCAGCCGGGCCGTAGCGCGCAGGCGCGCACCTTCGCCTCCCTTTTGCTTCCGGGACACGGGGGCGTTTCCTGTTGCTGTGGCGGCGGCTCCCGGGACCGAGAGTGCAACCGGCGGCTCCCCGGGGAGTCCGGTAAGAGACCGGGCTGTCAGCGCGTCCGCTCGGCGCCCCGAGCCTCGGCCCCTGGCTCCCCGCGGTGCCGCCCGCTCCTGGCCTTAGCGAGCCCTCCCTCCCGGAACTGGGAGCCCCCCTCCTCAGGGCAATGGGAGGCCGCGGCCCGGTGACCGGCAGTCCCCG
>JANZLQ010000095.1:40507117-40532734 GCA_026212715.1 Elanus axillaris
GGTGGCGGGGGTTCAGCGGGGAGCTGGGGGGGGGGGCTTGCCTGCCGGCCGCTGCCGCCTAGCAACGTCCCGCAGCGGGCAGTTACAGAAGGCCGGCCTCCGCCGGCAGTTGGGCCAGGCCAGCGGGTTTATTTTCCTTTTCCTGACAAATCCTGCAGGGTGTATAGCCGTCGTAAGGCTGGCAGCTGAAGGCTTTGTCTGGGGGGTAGGAGGCAGCTTGTGAAGATCCAGGCTTTGCCTTTGAGGGGCTAAAGAAGGAGCTGAAACGTTACTGTGTGCGTTAGGGAGGTGAGCTGGTGCAGCCTCATGTGAAACTGGTTCACTTTATGCCACAGCTCTAGTCTGAGCATCCTGATGCTTGTGATAATGAAATCCTGCGCCTCGTCTTTTCAGTTACTTACACATGTACTGCTAGTGCTGGGGCTGCAGCCGTGAGAAAAGAGTGGGGTGTGCGTAAGAAGACCTTAAGTGTGTTAGGAAAAAAAAAATAATGAAAACTCCTTACCCGCAACTGTGATGTCTGGCCCATTTTAAATATTCCCCAGCCCTGGCATATTAGGGAGAGGAGCAGGAGATAATATGAAATTGTAGGCTTAGCTTGTGTGTGCTGGAAGGGAAACCCCAGTGGGAGCTAGAAGCGGTGATGGATTTTGGAGCAGGTGGGGGGAAACAGGGAGTGATTCAAACAAATAGCTTTCTGAAAGTTTCTGTGCTGTATTTGGTTTGGTGCTCTAATAAATAAGCAACATTTCTGAATACTGTTTGAAGATTTTGTGCTGTGGTTTTGTTACTGTAGTATCTCTGTGTCTTCTCTGTAAAACCAAGAGGAGAAATGGCTGCTTCTCAGTTCCTTCTCACTCCTCTGTTAAGAGTGAGTTTTGTAGGTGGCTTTTTTATTTGACACTTTTATGATTTTTTTTTAATTTATAAAGTTATAAGGTAATAGTTTTCCTTTGGTATGGTAAAAAAACCCAAACGTTAAATATGGCTCTCAAACAGGAGCCATCAGAGATCGTGTGTTGTAGTTCCACCTAATGTTTACCTATGAAATATTTTGAATACCTTTTATGATTGTCATAGTTGCTGCTTCAGTTCTGTAGTGTTCCTGTTGAATGGGGGAAGGGTTCAGTGTGAGACAATTGAAATGTTACTCATATTTCTTTTAGGATAATATGCTAATTTTACTTTGCATTGTTGAAAACCTAATGTTCCTGGGTTTTAATTTGTTCAGTTTGGGTTTCTGTGCTTAAAGAAAACTCCCAAGGCCACCAGAACTTACAGTATTGGGAATGACACAAGCTCCCTGCCCCCCCCCCCCCATCCATCTATCTGATATTTTGACAATAAAACCAGATACAGTGAGAAGTAATTATAGGTTGGTTTTGGAGACAGAGGAATGCTTTAACAGGGAATCTGAAACTTGATAATTTAGTGTTGTTCCTCTTGCGTGGACAGTCTCTGTTTCTGAAGTATCACATCACCCTGCACCCTTCCAGTTTTTAGTTTCTGCCCCTGCCTAATTAGGTGAGTTAGCAAAACAAGTAAACACCGGTCACCAAAGCCACTAGGACAAAGTTAAATCTGCTCTGAGTTCCTGCAGATACCTGACCTGGATTTACTGAATACGGAAACTTCTTCATGTTCCACTGAAACTCCTCCTCTTTCCTAAGGAGATTTATCACAAAGTCACTCTGCTTTTTCTGGCATGCCGTAGTTGTTTGAAATGTTGCTCAGCTGTTGTGTATCTCTATGTATAAATTAAGATTTTCTATTCTGTATTAATCATTCATATGCAAGTTGTTACCTGTCAGTCCAAGAGAGAGGAATTGCCTTGTATGGTGTAAGGGTGAGGAAAGAGGGAAGAGATTCTCTTTGATCCCTGAAGCAGCGGACATTTGAATACAGAAAAAAATGATTAATTTCTCAAGAAAACTATTTTGTCCATGGCTTGCTTCTGCTGGTTGGATTTAACAGGTGGTGAATATATCCTTAGCATTAAAATAGTGCTTGAGCTCCTTGTATCAGTAGAATCACTGTTAAAAGGTGTCTCTGCCTGAATTTAGCCGATTTAAAGGGTTTTTTTCTGTCATTTAAAAAACACTAGAAAACTAGATACTTGAGGGGGAAAAAAATTCAGTAGTTCTATTTTAGATTAATCACAACATACCTGTCTGTTGTAGTTGTTTGTAAATGGCCTTTTAAGAGTTATTTTATTGGGCAGTACCGTTCCAGACCAAAGGTCAGGGTCATAATCCTCGTAATATCTGGTGAGTCATAGATTTGTCCTGGAATCCAATTCTGGAAGACATTTATAGGACATTGCCAGTGTCTGATCCACTGGAAGATATTCCAGCTGGGGGAGAAAATGTATTCACCTGCCCTTTTTCAGCTAGGTTCATTGCCCTCTTGCATACTGTGAATCAGTGTTATGCTTTTGGGCATTGTAATGTGTTGTCCAATAAAATGCTCTTAAATTGTAAATTGGTTTCTGTGAGCCTTTGGGAAAGCATCTCATTAATAAGGGAAGGGTTTTTTTATTTTACCGGATACTAATTTAATTACCCTCAGTTGTGAACAGGATCTTCTATGATGTTTATGAGCCTCTTGGTCTTAAATACTTCTTTGCTGGATGATGCCCCTGTTTCAGTTAGTCTATCAATGAGCAATAGGTCATTGCTGGCACTGGCCCATGCAAAACGCTTCAGAGGCAGCGACAGTCAATCCCTGTAGTAAGCAGATGCGGGATAATGTGATGGTCCCAAAATTCTCAGTCTTAGTTCCAAAACTGTTGTTTTAAGCCCAGAAACAACCATAGCGGGTTTGCTTAGTTTCCATGTTATGTATAGTATCGATTGCTGTTGTACTTCTAGCTCTAGTAGTGCTGGTTCTGTTCTCACCTAGTCGAGGTAACCCAAATCCTTGGACATTCTAGGTCAGTTTAGCTGGTGTTCTCAGCACTAGCCAGAGCTACAGCCCTTCTGATTAGCCTGTGTCGAAATTTAATCCTTTCAAGGATCTGTTTTTCCCTGCTAAATAAATCTTCTTGCAATTCCAGTGAGTGATTGTGGGAGGAGAAGATGGGGAAGAGGAAGGGAAGAGCATGGGTGGCAGTCCTCCGAGTTTTTTAGCTCTCTCTTTCTCAGGAATACTTTCTGTGCCTCTGCAGTTTGAGAAGAGCTTACCTACATAACTGACAGTTTCATTTTTGCACCTTCCCAAATTCTTGATCTGAGAAAGACCAAATGCTACCAGTTAGAGATGGTTCATGCAAAAATATTTTTCTTTGTCAGTTTGGAGTTTACCAGTGCTCCTTTTCTTTGGATGGCCATCTGTGTTTTCTGAGGTTAGAAACCTGTTATTTCTGTACACCTATAACAACCCTTCATATGTATCTCTCTGCTCTTAAATATCAGTCTCATTGTGTGCAGGTTCCTGTCACTTCTTCGCTGCCCTCTGTCCCTCATTCTTCTCTTCACTGTTTTCTTGACACCGGCAGTTCTCTATTAGGCTGTCCAGAAGAATAAAGAATGCAAAGAGATCTTACATGCAGAAAAAGGAAATCAAATTCACTAGTATTTGAATGCTTGTTCTCGTCCTTAAGTGGAGTGTGCTTGGTTCAGCACTGTCTGCAGAAGTGTGTTGAATAGGGAAAGCTGGAGCCTGTTCTATAAAGTGAAGTATGCTTATAAACCAGTCTGATTTCTCTTGTCAGTTTTCCAAATTCTTTTCTCTTACATGGGCAAATATAATGCCACTTGGAAATCCTTAAGTTAATTGTGTTTCAAATAGTCTCTTAGAGAATCAGGTCCTTGGATTCAGCTGCAGTTTTTTGAGGCTTTTCTGTAGCGTTTTCCAGTTTTCTAGTATGTTCTCTCCTGTTGTGTAAAGAATTTTTCAGCAGCATAGGAAACTAACACACAGCATTATTAGATGTGTCAGCTGATTGAGTGAAAAATACCTCCCGAGAGTGATATAAGCTGTTATCTTTAACAGAGCAAGTGCATGATTTTAAAATTGAAATACAATTTTAAGTTGATGTCCCTTTTACAGCTGGCTTAACAAAGTACCCAAGCTTTTGAAGTATAATTGGTCCTACTAATCATTAATAGGAAAAGAATTATCGAATGTAATCACTGAAGATGTGTAAATGTCAGGGAATATGAAAGTCTAGTTAAAGCTTCATAAAGTGTTTATAGATGACTATATTACGCAATTCTATATGAATGAAGAGGACTTCAAGAGAAGGGGTGATGTTGCTGAGCCGGGTGGGAGGGCAGTGGCTGTAGAACACTTCCCTCCATTGCTGTGCCTGTTCTGCCTTGAAGGGAACGTGTCTGTAAGCTAGACTCGAATCCAGCCCAGCTTGACCTCGTGGAGAAATTTTTTCTATTTCCTTTGTGTGGTGATTTTTGTCCTACAGTTTGCTCCTTTGTTTCAGGAGGAAGGGGGTTTCCATTGTCAACTAGTTGTTTGTTGTTGTGGCACATCTTTTAACAAGTTCTTCATTTTCTGGTGCTGGGTGGAGGCCTTATCAATGCTGAAATAGCTAGTGTATTTGTTATTCTCTACATAGTTTTAGCAAGTGAATAATTTTGATACTGCAGTTGAATCCAAGGACCTGATTCTCTGAGAGACTATTTGAAACACAATTAACTTAAGGATTTCCAAGTGGCATTATATTTTTTATATTTCTTTTAATCATACATTTGCAGAGGCACATCCATTTGAAATTGGATATAGGGCCTTTTGTTTTGTTGCACAGGGTGTGGCATTGGTAGAAATATCACAAATAAGAGAATTTACAGGAGGTGATTGTTTTTGTGGAAATTTTTTGTGTGCAGGCGCTCAAAGTGCAGTATTCTGCTCTTATTTCCCATATTTGTGGAAGCTGCATAACATGTAAGCGTCTGTCAGGCTGTGCACTCAGTCTTTCTCTCAGTCTTGTTTTTATATCTTTATTAATTTTATTTGTGTTTAAGGCCAAATAAGCATTTTGCTCCTGTTCTTAGAGGTGTACTGTCATTATGGAAAAGAAAAGTGAGCATTTCTCTATGTTAGCCAGGAGCCTTAAAGCAGATCACCAGTCTTGGCGCCAGGCGTGGGTGATAGTTCTGTTTGGATGAAGATACCTTAAATAGTTTTTTTTCTCTGTGCTTTAAACATAAACAGGATTTTCACTAGCAAATATGATGTTCATCTTCCCAGTTTTGTTCTATTTCTCTTTTAACAGGCATGCCCAAAATATATGGGAAGAAACCAATCCTGGTTTCCTTTACTGTCTTGAGTTGCTGGTGTCCTGCTTCTGCTGAAGGATCTTCTTTTATAGATGGGCAGAAAGACTGCAGAAAATATTTGACACTACCAGTTGTCATCCTGTTTTCTCAAGCAGCAGTTATTATAAGGAAAAAAAATTGGATTTTACTATACTATTAATGTTTTTTATGCTTTTTTGGTAAGCAAGGGCTGCTTTAGTTCCTGTATCTGGAAGCAGTTCTTTTGTGAAGCTAGAAAAGTGGTGATGCTCTGATGGTGGTAATACTGTGGTGATTCAGTGGTGCATTTTGAACTTTACTGTAGTTACTTCAGCTCCTACTAATACTCTGTGCAGAAAGGCAGCTATTCCTATGGAGCCAGATAAATTGTTGCCTTCTTGAATGTTAGCAATTTTGAATTGAGACACATGGAAATAACCTTTGCAAATATGAGGAAAGCAGTGCCCTGGTTGAGTGGAAATTAAGCAGAGTACTGTTAGTGCATTCAATAGTGTCTCTTTGCGCTTGCACGCGTGCATTGCATCATCAATGATTCTGGGTCTTATTGAAGAAGCTTGAGTATTTGGTGTAAAACCAAGAACAGAACATGCACAACAAGGATGCTTGCTGAAACACCTGAGCTTACTCTGTATCTCTTACAAAATTAAGATCTTTTATGTGTCACTCTTCCTTTTCCCTAGGGGGGGAATGACAGGAATAATTTAATACTTTTTTGTGTGTGTGTTTCAGATTGTGCAGTGAATGTCCACAAGAACTGCAAGAGTTTACTGGCTGAATGCAGCAGCGTCAGACCCAAGGTGGGTTTTAAAATTTGTTCTTCTTTTATAACAACAGTGCTTGGCATGGTAAGCTTAATTTAGTGCTAGTGTTTTAACTTACATCAGTACAGGATCTTGCCCTACATCTTCAGGACATCGAATAGTTATTAACTTGTCATTATAGTAATTTATGACAATGTACGTAGGGAAAATAAAGTTGAAACATTTTATTGCTGTACTGAAAATTATTTACCATTGCTTGTGTCTGCCAGAACTGTGACTAACCCTTATAAGAATGCTGAAACCCATTGCTTTTTTGGGGAACATAACTGAATTATATGGTACTTCTGATTTTATGCCACTGTATTTTAATAGGTTGTGCCATCTCAAAGCAAGACAGAAGAGTGTGAGGAGTGGAGAGGAATTTGGTTAAAACAGTTGTGTATAAGCTGAGCAATGCAGAATAAGTGATTTCATTTTTGAACTGTGATGAACTTTATATATTGCTAATCTGTTCATTTTTTATCTGTGTCACTGTGCTGCCTGAGATTGCATGTAAGGTCGCAGGTTGGTTTCAGATAGCTGTCTATCTGACGGGTTTTTTTATTCTGGTATTGGTTTTGAAAACCATTTCCTCCTCCTTATAACTAATTATACTTGAGGGAGTTTTAGTTTGTTTTAACCTGCAAGTGTTGATGATTTCAGAGACTGATAGCAGATTAGGGAGTACTATGAGGGGGGAAAGAGAGAGCAGAACAGCTCAAACCTGGCCAATTAGGGGTTAGAGGAAGTGCTTTCAGCCATTGGCGATTTAGAATGTAACTCTTTTGAGGACAGAAATGTTCCTGTGGGGTTTTTGATATATACTTTTAAACTTCTCAAGGTATTGTGCATTTTCCTTTTAAAATGAAAAACTCACTTGCTCTGATGCTTTCATTTCCATTCTTTACCATTTCCCACACTTTTGTGGTTGAATCAGCCCTGACAAACCACTCCTGAAGAGAGCAAAGAGGAAGCGGTAGCACAAAATGATATGAGGAATGAAGTCAGAAATGAGATCCTCAGAGTGAAGCAAGACTCCCCAAAAGCCATTTGTTACAGACTATATTACTTATTTAATTTCTTTGCAGCTTCGTTAAATTGTATCCCAATGAATTGTAATATCCTAGTGTTGTAAGAACAAGAAAGCTGTATAGATTACTAAAGATGCAATTTTAAATGGGCAGTCTAAATTTTTGTTGAAACTGGCTGGATTAGTTTAGTTAGTATTTCTGTAAACTAAACAGCAACAAAGTGTAGGTGGACACAGTCTACGTAAAGGGTATGCTTTCATTTAGTAAATCATTTATTATCATAGCTTTAATTCAGCTGTAACTTCATTTTTTGTTCTATTTCAGTCTGATTTATAGTTTATGGGATTTTTATACAAAATGTTAATGCCTATATGCCATTCTTCTGAAATGTGGAAAAAATCAAAACTGTTACTATGTCGTATCTTTTATACTTCCAGTCTACAGCTTCACTTACAGTTACTGCTATATGATAGGAAAAATATGATTCACTTTGGCCTGAGTTTGGTGTGTATGTGTAAGAATATTGTATTTTTTCCTACAGCAGAAAGATTTGCAGCACAGACCTTCTGGATCTCCACAAAGTTCGCCCCAGTGCATTTCCCCAGGTTTGTACTAAAGAATGATTTCTGTGCTCAAGGCTTATCTGTTCAATTGTATTTTTTTCTTTAATATGTTTTAAAGGCTATACACAGCGTGTTATTGAAGTATAGAAAAGGTCTCTTTTAATAAGATGGTTTCATTTTTTTTTCTATTGGGAATGGCTTAGAGGCTCCTAGCAATCTCCTGTGTGTTTTTATCTTTTTATCTTTTTATTTTTCTTTATACCTTCTTGCTGTGTAACCTCAAAATATCATGGTGAAAAGGGATCAATAAGCTAGTTTTTCATTGATTGTCTATTCTCTGGCCTCTGAAAAGACTAGAACTGTGAACTTTGTTTTACATCAGATTTTCATAATTGTCTATTTAAAACTTGCCTGCAGCTAGTGGTTGCTAGAAATCTCTAAGACAAGCTAGCACTAATGGTCTGAACATAAATCTTTGTTGAGATGAAGTGGGAAAAGGGATCTGGGAGGAAAAAAAAACAAGAGGAAAGAACAGCTCTATGGCAGCACAGGCTTTGAAATAGCTTTTTGCTACTGGAAAAGACATCACGGCCGCAGGTGTATAATTTCAGTGGCATTTTAATTTGTAGACGTTAGGAAGTCTGCATTAAGAGAACAGGCTTCTTGGCGCTCAGGTGATTGACTGTAACTGGAGCAGAATTATTTTCTGCCTTGCAGTTGGCCCATTTGGTTGCTTTGATGGCTCTAAGAAACACAGTTGACATGAACGTCTGAGTATTACTATGTGTGTTTCATATGTTTTTGTTAGGTATCATTTGACTTGCATTGCAGGGTGTACTTCTATATGAAATGGTTCTTACCAAGATGTAGCGCAAAGGGAATAATTGTTATAAGAAGATAAGTGGCTGTTTGCATTACTGAGAATGGGTTTTGTGCATTTAGAGGAAAGTGCAGAGGCTAAAATAGGAAACAATAAGGAATATTGAAAATAGGAAAAGTTGGCCGTACGGCTTGTCGTTGAAACAGCTCTGTGGTATACAGTCTGGTCTGGTGTGATAGGTTAACAGTGATCGATACGGGCTCTCAGCAGTGTGCAGACAGTGCTAATTGAACTCAGAAAATGGCTTTTTGTTGGTTCAGACTCTGCTAGGCAGCCAGTACTTATTTTCCGTAGCCAAAAGCAGAAGCTGGAAGTTAAAGGAACAGCTAATAGCATGGGCATCGTATGTCTTCACCCACAGTAAAACACTGCAGACTGCAGTGCCCAGTAACAAAAAGCCAAAGGTATTGTATCAGTGTAAAAGAGAAATATGTTTTAAGAAAGGTATAAACTGTGTTGTTTGTGTTCTCCCTATCCGTCTCCCCATGTTTTCCTCTGGAGATTTTTAGATTTGGAGTACCATTGTGAAACAGAACTTGTTCTTGGCTTGTGGAGCACAGAAAGAGAACTTGATGGCTAATGATTTCACTATTCCCCAAATGGAAATGGGAGGACATATATTATTAAGCCTTTGTTTAAGAAATCCGTCTTTACAAATCTTGCTAATATTTGCTTAGTCTCCTGTTTTTTGGGCAGTGGGCTTGGAGCTCATCAGTTGGAGATGATGGCAGAGGACTCAGTTTACCCAGTTTGTTGTAGACTGATAATGTGCTATGTGTGTAACCAGGAGATTTCAATCCCAAACAGGTTTTGGGAAAGGTATTTCCAGCAGGAAGAGATGTGGTGATGTAATTTCTCTTAACTGTCATTGATGAAACCTTTGCTGCAGCCCTAATACGGTTCTAGTCAACTGTTTCAAGGAAGGTGAAATGAGAGACAAGCAGAAGTAGAGTACGGGATATCAAGAAATGTGGAAAAACCTGTTTCATAAGAAAAAAACATGAATACCTTTATTTAGCTGTGTTTTGTTGAGCAAGGCAGGAGAGGGAGAGGTAACTGTTAGTGGAGGTACACCGAGGAGTGCAGCCTAAGTAAGGGGAATTTCGGGGCATGGGTAGACACAAGTGCTTTTACAAGAAATTGGTGATGCATAAACCTTGGCTGGGAACTGGAGACCCTCTTGAACTGCTACAACAGTGTGATCCTGAAGCAACCTCCCAGACACAGTACTGGAAGAAGAGTTTGGTCTGGGTGTAAGACAAAGGTTGCTTGCGATGGCAGAGTCCTGGGTTCAAGGATCCATGGGATTTCTTCTGCCCCCATGTCCTTAAAAGCACTTTGAAAAAAGGGCAGCTGCAGCCCTTGTCAGTGATAAGTTTTAAAGATTGTCTGGCTGATTCTTCATCTTTGACTTCCCTGAAGTTCCTTTTGTAAAAGGATGTATTTTGTCTCCTGTTCCTTATCATTCGTTACAGACATTAGTGCTAAATAATTGTATCCATTTTTTATAAGTCTATTACAGGCTTCCATGTATTGTGTAATAGTGATTAAAGTTTTAAATATCTTTCCAGTTCACAGTCTGTCTAGATTTAAAAAGCATTAAAAAGCTGCAGTATTAAAATTAAATTTAGCTCTGGTATCTATTACATTCAGTGTGTGTGCATGCAGATATAAATCACTGTGTAGCAGTAAGCATTGCAAAGAACTTGTGGGTTTTATGTGATCTCAGATTTTTCTTGTTTGCCATGAAATGTTCTGTGCCCTTATACGGTAGGGTGTGAATAATTGTGTGTAGGTTCTGGTGTTTTACTAAAGGAGAAGATACTTTGCAATTTCCACACTAAATGGGCACAGTAGGGACCAATTTCCTGCACTTCAGACCTGCTGATTTAGCCAATACAGTAAGTTAAGTGGCAGCTTTACATTTCTAGAAGGATCACAGGTAGTATAAAAACAGTGCATCTCTGGGGCCACTTTACTGTGCCAAGTCTGAGGGCAGCCAGTAGTGAGCATGGGGAATACAAATTCAAAAAGCAGCGGCAGAAGCAATACAATTCCAGCTCATCCTGAGCTGTCTTTTTGTGGTTCCTTTTCAAGAAAATGGAATGAGAATGTTTTTTTGGACAATGAGCTCTTGACATCCAAGATCCTGTCTGTACTCCGTCCGCATTCAGAGAGAGGTTTGAGAGCAGGCGATCTGCAGTGTACGCCTCATTTTCTGAGTACCAATTCAATTTTTGCCTCTCTAGCTGCTTCTTTGAAGGAGCAGCCCCGAAGTCTTCTCCTGGGACCGGATGGCACCCCAGTACTATCACGGAATCTCGGTATGACTATCGCCCAAAGAGGAAATTCTCAGTCTTCATTGAATACTGCTGGAGCTGTTAATAAATTTGGGTAAGTAAACTGCTTCTCTTCTAATTCGCTAGCTTCTGCTGCACCCCCCAACCCTCCCAGTGTGAAAAGAAAAACAATTGCAGAGCTAAAGCAAGAACTCACATTGGTTTTTAAGCTCAAAAGAGATTTATTGAGCTTTTAACGCTGAAATTCATTTCCCTGAACACTAAGCTTGTTTGTTTAAATCACCTTGTCTTCAGTCCCTCTGTACTATGTCATGAAAGATAGCATATAAAATAGAGTAGTATTTGAGTATCTCTGTGTAGATTATGGTTTTCATGGGTATATATGTCTTCAGACTTGTTGAAATTCAGTAATCTCGTCTGAGTTCAGTTATTCTAGGTTGTGCTAATTCTGACTATTGTAGGAGACAGCAGTGTTATAAATTGTAGGATACCTTTATTAAAATAGTAGACAAATTCAGAGCTATCTGCTGTTTTAAAGTAGTTGTTTACTTTTTATGTGCCACAGTTATGCTCCCTTCTCAGTGAACATGCCCTTTGTACTCATGTCACCAGGTGATGTCTTTTTAAAATGTCATACCAGAAGTTGCATACTTATTTATGCTGCTCTAATTAAAACTGTAATATTTCAGTGATGGAGTTGCTAAATTGGTTAGAGTGTTTAAAGTTGGAGTGCAACAATACCTTTTATATATTTATTTAATTGCACTGTAGTTAAGGAAAGATGCTTGTTAAAGTAGTTGGTTTGGGTTTTTTTGTTTGGTGGGGTTTTTTTTGGTGAAGCAACTTAAAAAAATGTTAATGTTCTATTTTGGTCCCTTGGCAATTTAGACTAATTTCAGGAGACATGGATGAAGGGGATTCAGGCTTTATAAAATTTAAGCAGACTTCAGATGATGTTGTCTCGCTTGCACCTTCAACAACAGACTCCATTTTTCTGGAAGGTATGGAATTTCTGTGTTTTTCAGGATTTGTACGTAATTTCTTACACGGTCTTAAAGCAGCACTGAGATGTTTTTACTCTTGTTGGTGTTCTTGTTAATGATGGTAATGAGGGAATATGGTGGGGGAAAATTTAATAATAACTTAATTTAAATGTGCTTTTGGTCTAGATGCGTATTCTTTATCACTGCGAAGTGAAATAGAAACAGATGCTCATGAGTTTGAGGCGGAGTCTTGGAGTGTTGCAGTGGAACAGCCTTATGCAAAAAGGCAAAAGAAAGACGTTATAAAAAGGCAAGATGTCATTTATGGTAAGAATATTTTGTTATTCTTATAACTTTTTCTGTTTCATAGTGCCATTGTTTTGAAACAAAGCAGAAATCTTTTTTTTTTTTTCTCCAATTTTGACTTGTGCTTGAAAACTAAAATTGAGTGAAGATTTTCAAGTCTGTTACCTGTCTTGGTGTGCATAAGTCCTCCTACTAACGATTTGAAGCAACCCATAGTTTTCAGTATGCCTGTGTAAGCAGCAAAGCCCAACTATACAATTAGGGAATAGCTCTACTGCAACTGGGAGATATCATTAAATAAGTAGGGTCAGTCACTGTTTGGTTGGGAGATTAACAGGGCAAATTTACAAGCTTCGCATCAGTCATGCAAAGATTGTGGTGAAGAAGAAGGCGGTGCAAAAGATGGTGGCTTTCAGAGCCTGCTCTTTTAGATCTTCCTAGTTACTGTACAGCATATAAATGACTTTAATTTTTTTATTTCCCTTTGCCCAGAACTCATGCAGACTGAAATGCACCATGTTAGAACATTGAAAATAATGCTGAAGGTATACTCCAAAGCCATGAGAGAGGAACTGCAGTTCCCAAATGCAGTCATCAATAAGCTCTTCCCCTGTGTGGATGAGCTGCTGGAGATGCATGGGCAATTTCTGCTCCAATTAAAGGAGAGACGAAAGGAATCCTTGGAAGAAGGCAGTGACCGAAATTATATAATCCAGAACATTGGAGACCTCTTGGTAAAACAGGTGTGAATCAAAATCTACCAATGTTTTTGACACTGTTAAATTTCTAAAGAGTTAACTGTAAGGTTGAAGTTATGTTATGTAAAGATTTATTTAATACTGGGTTTAAGATTATCTTCCCAGTGTAATGTGTGAGCATGACTCCCAGGAACATGCCTGGTCACAAATAATATGAACTGTTTATTAAATGTTCGTTGCTCATGTGTGTATGCATGTTGTGGGATATGCGACTGCAGGTGGTTTGGTTCTATTTTTCCTCTGTTGCAAAAGTAAAGTACCAGATTTCTGGTGCCCAACCCAGACATGGCTGTCCTTCATTTCATGCCAAGCTTCTTGGTTCTGACCTTTTAAAAATGCAGTAAAGATCCTTTGAACTCACTACAGTTTTAGCACCCATTCTGTTATGGAGTGGATGCAACAATTTCTTTCATATATCATGACCATTTTTTGCCCTTCACCTTTTACAGTCCTCAGTCTTTTTAAGTGCAGAGGCCCCAAAATCCTTTTAAAAATTCTCATGATGACAACTGTCATTTAATATTAGGTATCTTATGGTATTTCAAGTTCTCAGATGTCACACCTTGTAAATGTCTCATTTCTGGTACAGAAGAAATTGAAATATTGAAGAAATGTCTCAGAAATCAGTTGCCATAAAACAGTGTTAAACGTGGGTCTTGCAGTGGAGGTAGGTTTACTCTGAATGATTCATGTCGTTCATTCTTGTATTTCCAATTAGTTTTCAGGTGAAAATGGGGAGAGAATGAAAGAAAAATATGGTGTGTTCTGTTGTGGACACAATGAAGCTGTTAGTCACTATAAAGACCTGCTCCAAAGCAATAAGAAGTTCCAAAACTTAATAAAGGTAAACCACAACCAGAAGTCTCCCATTTTGACTGTGCAAAATATACTTAACCACTTTAGGTTTTATTTTGTACTTGAAGATCTCTTAAATTTGAGTGAGCGGGATTAGAGACATATTCTCATTTGATGGGTTGTTGGCTTCTTGCATTTTAGATCTTTTGAGCTGTTTGGACACAAAGCCACAATTAGCAGGTGTTAAATTTGAGGCAGGCTACTCCTGTGTGGCCATCTTTGTAAATTGGCTTGATAATAAATTATATCAATGAGAAATGCTGTTGATGAACTACTGTAGAAAAAGCAGGTACTCTTAGTGAAGTTTTGCCCACTACATCATCTTTCCGAAACCAGAAGATTGGCTCCAGGGTGGTTTGTTTATCTACTGTACACTGTAATGCGCATTTAGGAGGAAGGGCTGAAGAGACATGGCCAAAGTGGAAGCCTGTAACCTGAATCTCAGGTGGCATTGCAGAGTCCTAACTATTCTCGTTTTCCAGTTATCAGTAAGTGATACTGTGTGAACTTTCCAACATAGCTCTATACTTATAGCTCTTCTTAACTAGGTGTTTTTAAAAGTGAGAGCCCTTTACTTTCAAGGAACTAAATAAGTAACCAGAGTTTTAAAATCTACAGCATCAGTCCCTGTAAAGAAAGATCTCAGTACTGTACTCTGCTGTCAGGATTGTTCTGTACCTGCAGTCAGACTAACTAGTGGGATTCTGATGCTACAGTCTTCCCTTTCTAAACAGAAATGTGTTTCTGTAGATCAGCCTACTGGTGAACATACAGTGGTAAAATAAACACTTATTCATTATTGGCCTAATTTGGCTGTTAGGTGATTGGGTGTGTTTTAAGAAGATAGTACTTTTCTATGTATTTAAGGACTGGTCTTATTATAAAAGGCAATCAGCTAGCAAATAGGCAGTCAGACAGTTCAGATTTGGAACTTTCTCTGCTTGGCTCCAGATTTAGTTAACAGTAGTTAAAAATAATACCTCAAATATTTTCCAGTAATAAAAGCAATTCTTATAGTGTCGTCAGGAGTTTTGCTTTAGTAAAAGAGTGCAGCTAATTTTGTGGTGCTATGCCTAATTGTACACAAATGTTTTGAGACAGAAAATTTGTGGATGGAGAGGCAAGGGAGTTAGAAGAGCAATATATACAATGGGCGTGATGGGCCTGTCTTGTTTTCTAGAAAATCGGCAACTGTTCCATTGTGAGGAGACTTGGTGTTCAGGAGTGTATTCTTCTAGTTACACAACGCATCACCAAATATCCAGTCTTGGTGGAACGTATTATTCAGAATACAGAAGGTAGGTTGTTTAATCTTTCCTGATTCTTTTTTCTCCCGTGTTTTGCATGTTCTTTCCTCAGACAAGGAGAGATGGGCTGGTACTGCCTTATACCTACCTCTCACTTCTTCGTTAGCTGAAGATGCCGTTCCAGATGTACATCCAGATCAGCCTCACCTCATCACAGGGTCAAAAGCAGCATTCATTTTAAAGTCTGAAACCACAAAACCATAGTATTTAAGCTTGTCAGTTCATTAGAGTTTAGAGCTTTTAAGCTTAAGCTCTTAGGAAATACTGTTAGATATTCAGTATGGAACCTTCATGTTAAAATATGTTTGGGTGGCTCCTATCTTGCATTCCAGAGTTGAAAGTGTGACTGACTGCTACTTTTTTCTCTTAGCTGGAACTAGAGATTATGAAGACCTGACCCAGGCCCTTAGTTTAATTAAGGACACAATCACTCATGTAGATGCCATGGTAAATGAGTGTGAGAAGGGGCAGCGCCTTAAAGAGATTATGCATAAAATGGAGCTAAAATCATCTGGGAAATGCAAGAATGGGCTTTTCTTCCGGAAGGATGATATGGGACAGAGGCGGCTTCTA
Organism: Elanus axillaris; assembly: GCA_026212715.1. Lineage (NCBI taxonomy): Eukaryota > Metazoa > Chordata > Aves > Accipitriformes > Accipitridae > Elanus > Elanus axillaris. The sequence continues at coordinate 40,522,747 of JANZLQ010000095.1, forward strand.
CTGGATGGGATGCTGTACTGGAAAGCTGCATCAGGGCGACTCAAAGGTAAAGGACCAGGAAGGGGAAAAGTACAATTAGGGAGCAAGATTTTTTTTTTTGTTTGTTTTGTTTAGTAGCTGTTTATTATCGATTGATTGGGTATAAAATAAGATGACTATAACCTGCTTGTTTAATAGGATATTGAAAGAAATAGCACTTGTTCTATTCTTGTCTTGTCCAATAAGCATCTCTGTAATGGTCCATGGTAAGTTCCTTATGCTGTTTGCTTATTATCTCTCTGATCTGCTTTCCAATTCAAGAGGGAGGTCTTTAGATAGATGACAGAGCTTTGAGTCATACTTAGTCTTCTGTGGAAAGGTATTATCTTGTGTGAGCTCTGCTTCACACTTTGAAAAATTGTGTTGTGTCAACCCCATGACACCTTCATTCTGCCTAATGTCTGTTTTACCAGAAAATCAAAACAGTGTCCATCAGTGAATATTTTAACAGCTTCATTGCTCAAGTGTTCAAGGAGAAGCTTCAATGGTGCATAAAATGCAGCCAAGAGTAGGTGGTACTGTGAATGGCTGCAGTTCCAGAAGAATCTTTTGTTGAGGCAGACCTCTTCCCCCGTGAGTGTTCGAGTCAGTGTGTTTCAAGCTTTAAATAAGCTCTATTTGTATTGTTCTTGTTCTGCACAACTGCAAGCTATCTGTGGACAACCCAAGCGGAAGGCATTAGCCAACCCAATATTGCAAATGTTCATGTGCTATTCCCTGACCCACAGGAAATTTAAGTCAAGTGATTTTTTTTTTTTTTTTTTTAGTCTGGATGAGTCTTTCTGCTTTAAAATCTTCTTTTTTCTTTTTTTTTTTTCCTCTCTTGTTGCTGTAGATATCCTGGCAGTCCTGTTAACTGATGTACTGTTGCTCTTACAAGAAAAGGACCAAAAATACACATTTGCATCAGTGGTAGGTATCGTTCTCCTTATTTAATACATTCACTTAGAGTATTTATGAACGTGACAGTAACTACAGAAGAGATAGAGATGTTAGATACTTGTTATGGTAGATGTTAGATGCTTGTTATGGTAGGTTCAGATGGAAAACTAAATTAGTAAACCAGCCAGCTATTACAGAACCACTTTTTCTGAAATAGTTCTGGTATGTGTTGAATCCCTCCTGCTGTCCCTTAGTGCAAAATAGCGGTCCTTTGCATCAGTCAGTTCTAGCTGCCAAATCTCCTGTGGCTTTCTGATGCCCTGAGCATGTTCACTGCTTCTCCTTTTCTTGTGCTGTGACTTTCCCTTTCACTGAACTTTGTTATGCTGCTATTTTATACAAGTCATATATGTTAAATGTGCTAGAACCATGCTTTGAAAGGCACTTGCAAGTAAGGTCTGCTTCTGTTTGTTAATGTGAAGGGAAAGAATCTTCTATTTTGGTTAGGGACATGGTAACCAGGGTCATAATAGCCGAAGATTTACTGGGGGCAGAGAACTTTCTTGAAGTAAATGTAATAACCACTAAATGCAAATTTAATTACTGCAGCACTCTAGAACACTCAGTGGATTTGCTTGCTTTTCTAGGGCATTTCTACAGGTATCCTCAGAGCAGTTAATTGTGTACATTTTGTCCTGATCTAGTTCAGTTATGGCTGTGAGAGAACCAGTAACAGAGAAACTATTTTATATAATTGTTTTCTTGGGTGTATTTTTTTCAAGACATTATCATTAGAGCTGAATTCTAATGGCAAAAGCCATTTTGATGACCTCAGGGCTGTAAAAGCAACTGCTTTTCAAATTACCCTTCTTCTAATGTACAGAATGGGGATACTTTCACAAATCAGGATGGCTGGAAGTTGTTTCCTCTTGAACAGCATTAGGTGAATCTTTGAACAATAGTTCATTTTATGACATTGACTCTGATAGACTAATTCTGCCCTGTTTTCCAAAAAGCGTCTGAGCAAGTTCATAGAGGGGAAAAACATACATATACAGTGTCTTTGCTGTTGTGGCAGTTTTCCATATGACTGCCGTTGCTTTGAGTTAAGCATGAGTAGCTTACATCAAGGCTAAAGCATTGTTCCCAAGAAGTAAGAGCATGCATACATGCACTTAGTCAGTATGGCTGTTCCACTGGCAAGGTCATGCCCTTGGTTATATGTCCCCTAGTAATTTCTTTCCTGTGAGCACACATTATACAGTTGCTTATGACAGTCCCCAAAAGCTGATCTACATGGTGGATTTCCCCACACTTCCCCCCCGCTCCAGTAACATGCTCTACAGCTACAGAGTGATCAATTTTTTGCATCTTTGTATGTATACAGTTCATCTGAAATTTAGATACCACTTCTCCATAGATAAATCAAGCCAGAGGAGCAAATGGATCTGCTCAGTGATTCTGTTTTTCCAGTGACCTCTCTTCATGGCTTGAATTGCAGTACAGCTGCTCAGAGAAGCTGGCAAAACCTAGTGTTCCTGATGTCCGTTTCACAGTTCAGTTTTATCATCACTCTAGATTGTTCTGAAGGTTCAGCAGTTACAAAGAGCTGTTTTCTTTTAGGGAGGATCTTTCTAGGCTACATATATTGGACCTATGCTGTATGAAGCATAGATAGGTTTTTAGTAACAAATATCCCTCCTGTAAATTTGTTTTCATTGCAAAGACTGAGAGCTAATCCAGTTAATCCCTAGTTATACAATATACTATTTGTCACCTTGTTTTATTATTCACAGGGCCTGATGGCACGCTGTAACACCTCTGTGTTATGTTTTTATTTCTTTTGTAGCTAACTTGCCAACTTAGAACTTCTAACGATTCTCCTCTTTCGCTTCACATGTGTCATTAAGGTTTCTGGTTTCTTTTTCAAATTTTGTTTTTGCATCTTTTTGAGAAAAATTTTTGAGCCTGTTCTTGACTTCTGGGACCCAGGGGGAGTCCTCAGGTGTTTAAATTGATACACACTTTAACATTCAATCGGGTACCAAGACCCATTGTTTTTGAAACGTACATTCTTCATTCCATGTTTTCATCTATGGTTGATGAGTAAAAAATGACAGTGTAAAAAATGTCATGTGAAGAGGCCCTAGGAATAAAGTTGCAGTGTTGCGAAGTTATGGCTTATGTTGGCCCTGTATAAGAGGAAGATGGGGGGAGCTAGGAAGCACAAACCCCAGAGAACATGTATAATGTAGTGCAATAAATTATATTTTGTTTTCCAGGACTCTAAACCACCAGTTATCTCATTGCAAAAGTTGATTGTAAGAGAGGTAGCTAATGAGGAAAAGGCAATGTTCTTAATTAGCGCTTCCTTAAAAGGACCAGAAATGTATGAAATTCACACAAGCTCAAAAGAGGAGAGGAATTCCTGGATGGCACACATACGCAGAGCTGTAGAAAGGTAAATTATGAGTGAAAGCGGGAGGGTTTGATTTCTTGCTCCTCTGTCTTCACAGGACTCACAGGTGTAAATTTATTGTGAAAATGCATTTGACCATCCCTAAACTTTTTATGTAAGACTAAAGCATGCAATTCTGTTTGTGTTTGTTGGGAAGAAGCCACTCATAAAGATGTAATAAAACCAGCCAAAGCCTTTATTCTGCTTTTTTTTAAATAAACAAAAAAATTTGTTCACTGTTGCCAAATGCATCAGGACATTGGATAGGGGAGGAAGACTGACACATAAGCCACATCCTAGGCAAAAACTTCAGGTTGAATCCTGAGATGTTTTTAAGTTGTCTGATGTGTAAATCAAACATCTGTCTGTCTCTTCCTTTTTACAGCTGTCCTGATGAAGAAGGAGGAACATTTAATGAACCTGAAGCAGAGAGGAGACTAGCTGAAGCAAGAGCTGCTAAGTTAAAAGACTTTCAAGGTAATGACTTAGTTATGTATTCCACGAACTGCTATATATTCCACGAACTGCTTCTCAGCATCATTTTTGATTTATGACTGTCTTATTCTTTTATCACATAATGTGATCAAGTTTCTCCTTCATAAGTCTTTCAAGGTAGTGCAAGATTATATAGAAATTGTTAAGTTAAATAAGTCTAATAAGCTTTGTATGCTCCATGAGTTTTCCTCTTAACTGTTAATTATATCTCTGCATTTGATGCTCTGACCGTAAAATGAGTAATAGTCTTCCGAATTGAATGTTGTACTCTGACAGTGATTAGGAAGGCAGAACTAAGTTTGCTTCTTCCTTCAGAGCGTTTGAACATGAAAGATGACCTGATTATGCAAAGTCTAACTGAGAAGCAACAGATTTATCTAGAAATGTCTGAAATGAATGGGTTTGAAGATCATTCCCAAGGATCCCGATCTAGGCTACTTCTTCGGGGGGATATCTCAGAAAATCTGCAAGGAGAGGCAATTTTGAGGTCTGCAGTGACAGAAGGTAAATGCAGTGTGGGAATGCGTATGCATTCATCCAGATGCAGGGGTGGGGATAAGGACATAGGATCTAAGTACAGATCCTGAAAATCATCCTGTAATAACATAATACTTTCATGTAACACTGTTCCGACTTCCTTATTCTCAAAACCAGTCTGCAAGATACGTAAACTGCACCTGTGTGTTTAGGTGGGGGACCTTCTCCACAGATGGGATTTTTTTATTTTTAAGGATAAGCCAGTGGAGTCTTAGGATGAGTCTATTCAGATGGGTAACTGAGTGCTCTAATAATACACCAATCCTGAAATACAATATTGTATGAGGGTTATATATTAAAATAGCCTATCTAAAGATAGTATAATTAGAAAGAAAATAAGCACAAACATAATTTTTATTTTGGGGAAAAAAAAAGAAAAACCAAACACAAACACACAAGGCTTGATAATCTAACTTGCAATCAAGGAAGAGGTCATCTTTATACGTGCAATCCTGTCATAAAGAGCTAGTTGCAAAGGAAAATTCATCTGTACTTTAGGAAATTTCTCAAACTGTCTGATCTTTTAATGTACTTGATAGTTGAATTTTTTTTTTAACTTGTTAGCATCATGCGCTTGTCTTGCTATATAGGCATGGCTGTTTACATGACATGTTCTCCTCTTTTCTAGCTGAAAATCTCCAGAACCTTCTCTTCACTCACTTAGGCAATGGATCTTGTCAGCCAGAAGATGGCTCTGGGTCAGGACTCCCCAGGAGAGCAGAGACCTTTGGAGGATATGACAGTAGTCCCTCAATTTCAAATAAAAGTAAGAAAGGGACTATTCAGCATTCTTCTGAGCTTCTTAGCTCTTTACTGTGTTTCTCTGCACAGAGAGTGAGATAAGAAAAATGAATTAAGCGAGGCTCTGTTATAAGAAACCTTCACCAGGCTCTAAAAGGAGGATAAGAGCAAATTACTACTAGCATGTGGTATTAGCATGTTTTATCTTTTGCTTCTGATACTAACACTGGAGAGCAGAGTAGGGCTCTCAGTGTTACATTAAGGGTATGACCTTAACCCATACTTTATAATTACCACAATTCCACACACAATTTTAATTTTGTTGGGGGGTGGGGGGGGAAGCTTGACCTGAAAACCTCGGAAATTCAAATTCAGCTGCCTGCTTTTATTATTGAATCATGAAAACTTTTTTCTCTACTTTCTTTTTGTACCTGCAGTGTCACTAAAGAGTTGCTGAATCCTTAGATAATGTAAATGGTCCTTTTGGCACAGATGATTTATCGGTTAATTAATGAAATGAGTGGAAATACTAGATACTATATATCTCTGGTTTTGCTTCATGCATTTATTGAAAAATAAAATGGTCTTTACTTCACTGATTGTTAATCTCCAGCATACTTTCTGTTGTCTCTGAAAGGCTATATATGTCTGTCATACTATAGGTGCTTTATACAGTATAGTTTCCATCTCCTGCTACCTCCTTCCACACTAACAGTGGTGCTGCTTTGAGTAGAATTTTTCTACTAACAAGTATTCCATGTTATAAGCTTGCCATTCTGGTAGCCACAGACCATCATTTTCATGCATACATTGTGGTTGCTTCACTTAAAATAGTATAATGTAGTTTGAACTTACTCTCCCTGTTTACCTTAACCCACTCTTCTCAAGTTTTTGTACTTTTTTTGAGCAGTTCTACTTATCACTGTTGTCTGCTCTTCTACTTTGAATCAGCATGGAGAAGCCATGCAACTGCGTATTGGTCCTAACTTCAAAGTCACAATTTTTTACTGCTTGCTCTGTTATGCAGTGAGTTTTCACAGGCCCTGTGCTGGTGTGAGCTGCTCATACTCCACTCTTCTTTCAGGTGGTAGTTTTAGGAAGAACAGTGGTGGTGACCAGAGACAATGGGACTGGAGAGGCCCTGCAGTAAGTTCAGATGTGCAATTCCATGACCTCCCTTCTGATGCAGAAGAAGGATCTCAAACCGTATGTTGGACTTATGCATTATTTAAATGCATTTCCTTGTGTTCCTCTTCGAAATAGTGGTGCAGAACAAATCTTGCAAAGTTAAAAGCTGTAACAGCTGGTAGGGCTAGACTGTAACACAGTACTGTCTGTTAAATTACTGGAGTCTATTAAGGATGTTTTGTGGGGCGAGTTCATAGCTTAGCACTTGAGAGGCATGATCATTTCATTTTATATTTGCTTACTTGATGCTGTACCATTAACGATAGTTTTAATCACCGCGCATCTGTTTCAGCCTGGCCTCTGATTTAAGTATTTTTTGTATGAGTATGGGACCAATCTCCACTCCAGCAGTAAACACTGGTCCCTAATGAGATGAACCCTTCCAGCTTGTTCTGGCACAACTACCAATGCCCAACAAGTGTCTCTAGTGCAAATGTTGGTTTTGTCTTTTTTACAGAGTGATGTAACAAGGCTGGATGACAGCAGTGGTTTTCAGCCCACCATAGAGTCTCAGGTATGTTACATCGGCTGTTAGGAAATCTAAGGAGAAATAGTTGTATTATAATAGCATGCAAAAACAAAACAAGCAAACAAAAAAAAACCACCACCAAAAAGCTCAGTACTTTTAATGTTTATGCAACTAGAAGCACATTAATAGCCTGTACTTTATGACTCTAATGCATTATGAATGCAGAGATAAAAATCCCATTAGAAAACAAAGCTGCATTCTGGGTACGTAGACATGCATTTCAGAGAGCTGGGTAACTACTTTTTCTGCATCTTTGGAGGGTTTGCATGTTCTCAGCTCACTGACAAAACTTGCCTCTGAATTGCCCATGAGTGCTATACCTATGTAGTGATTCAGTGCTGGAGAATGGGGGGATGTGGTCATTAAGTAGCTCATGTGAAGAAAGCTGATGATGAAGATTACTCCCTGGAATCCCAGTGAGATTTGCTGGGCACTGATTTACATGTGTGCAAGGACTGATACACTTTGTCATGCCTTCATATTGCTCTGTTGGCTGTTACTGTGTTACAGTACTCTAGTAGCCATGCTTCCATTGTGTGTGGTTTTGTACAGATAGGGTTGATTATGTTTAAAATTTTTTAAAAGTATAATGTGTCAAAATAGACCTCTGTTCAAGTGTCTAATGTCTTTTTTCCTCTCCCTACCTCCCCTCCTCTTCAGCTTGTCCAGAGGATACAAACGCTGTTACAGTTGCTCTTCAGTCTTCAGGTAAACCACTATTTACTATCCAAGAGGTTTGTTAGGCATTAGATGTAATAAAATTTGTGCAGGTTTGGAGAGGAGCCTACCTTGAAAATATCCCCTAAAGCTAGAGTGAAGTGCAGAATTCAAGACCTGAGACTCAAGGAAACAAACACTGTGTCTGGTATTTTGGAGGAAGTGTTAGATCTGTTGTCTTAAGTAATCGTTTCCTTTTTCCTGCTCACTTCGATGCAATTATTTTGCTACTTTGAGCCCCATCTGCTTTCCATGCTCATTTCCTCTTAAAATTGTTCTTCATATATACGTGTGTATGTATTGGTTGTTTTTTACTGTAACCTTGTAATCAGCAATATTTTGACTTATTTGATTCAGAGTAATAATTCTAGGTGAAAGAAATGTTAATTTGGACATATGTAAGCATAACTTATTTGCTTGTCCATCTTCAGTATCATGTCAGTCATGATGGGCTGTACAAGCTGGAAGTTAGATCTGCTCTTGAAGACGAAAGTCTCTGTGATCTAATCTGGTAGATACTGTTGTCTTTTGTTTAGCTGTGCGTGTTTTTTGAACCCATGTGCCTTATGCTGAACTTCTTATTTCCGCTCTAGGCAGTGATATCTCAGCAGGACAGCTACATTGAGATGCAACGAGCCACCATGGTAGACCGGGAGAAGCAATATCGGCTGCAGTCTACACGAGGCAATCTGCTGCTAGAGCAGGAGAAACAGCGGAACTTTGAAAAACAGAGAGAAGAACTGATGAATGTACAGAAACTTCAGAGCCAGCTGAAGCTGGAGCAGCAACGCCTGGAACGGGAAAGGAGTCGGCAGCAGAGGGAATTTGAAAGCACAGAAGCTCAGCTGCAGGAGCGTGAAGAGGAGACTCGGCAGCTGAGAGAGAAGTTGAATCAGGACAGGGAAGAACTCGAGAGGCAGCGAGAGGCCTATCAGCATGACCTAGAGAGACTGCGGGAAGCTCAGAGAGCAGTTGAGAAAGAGAAGGAGCGTCTGGATCAGCTAAGGAAGCTGAAGAAGCAGAACACAGTGTCAGGCACGTTCTCCCCAGAAATGGGACAGGTGAGGAATTTGTTGTCTTGGAGTTTTATTTCTGTTAACCTGCTTGCTTCTGAATGAAGGTTGCCCTTTTTTGCAGAACTAACCTGTGTTCACTTTTTACCAGGCTCCTTAAGCCATCATCTGAAATAGCTCGTGATGGCTATTGTCAGAGAGATCAGAGCCTGGCAGTTCCCCAGTATCTGTGAGATTCCACAGAGACATTTGGTAATGGGAATATTTTTTTAAAAAGACAGAAACAGAGAAAAAGTTATTTTTGAACGTGGCTGATTGAGTATTTTTTAAATACAGGCACTACCCTATTGCAAAGACGTGATTGCAGAAGGTGTACTACATTGGTAGCATTTTGTACGATTGATTTCTAAAAATATTTCTTTTGTTTCAAAATGTGAAGGGTGGGGTCTGATTAAATTGGCTCATTTGTTCCTGTTGTAAAGTCCTGCTTTCTGTCCATCTTATCATCACCTAATGCAGTATGCTTTTTGCCTTCCTTTGCTAGGTAGAATATTAAACAATATGAAAAGTGTTCAAGGACTGACAATCTTGCTCTGCTTTCTGTTTGTTAGTATGCTGTGGGCTTCATCTAACCTGCTGCATTTTTCACTAGAAAGTGCCTTATGTTTTCAGGGCTGAGGGTGGTCTCTCTTATCTGAAAGGGTGAAAATACCCATTTGACTTAGAATGCCTTTTTCCTCACGTAGAACCAGATGCTAAGTCATTCTGTTAGCTTCAATGGAGAAGGGGTGGAACCATCTCTACCCGTCTTGAAAACCTCTGTGAGAGTGAGCGTCTCTGGGATGGATTACCTGGAACGGCCAGACTTGGTTCGTAGGGACAGTACCACCCTGGAGAATCGTCCGGTTCTTGCATTGAAGAATGAAGTGCCAATACATCTCCTGAGTGCAACTAACCAGATACAGAAACCAGCTGCAGTCCAGCAGCAGATTCCTACTAAGCTGGCAACTTTTACGAAAGGAAGCAAAGAGAAAGGTGGGAAGAACAAAGCATCTCATAGGACAGACAGTTCAGGTAAGTGTATTTAAATGCATTTCTGATCTCTGCCAGCATTACAGGGAGACAGAACACTGCAATTTAAACCTCTGGCTACCCATGTGGAACCAACAAATTAATATGCTATAAATTGTTAGTGTGCTTACTGCAGTTAATAGGCTCTTCAAATCCTTAAGTTAGGAGTTACGTGTGTATACTATTTAAGTTGGAAATCTAGCCCAAAGGGATAATGTTGAAAGTGAAGTTCTGTAATCCAGCAGGACAGAATGATGGTAAGAGGTTGTAAACCTGGATGTAAAATCTTCTTGCCTAACTTTAGTGTTAAAGGGGGGG
>JANZLQ010000095.1:40532761-40552523 GCA_026212715.1 Elanus axillaris
GGGGGGAGGGTGGATCTTGTTCTGCATGAGTGAAAAGTTTTGTGGCTTAACCTTTCCTCACTATCTGTCCAGAGTTGTAATGACATTGAATGCAATGCCTTTCTTAGCACAAGTCAGTCATTAAATACAGATTTCCAGGCCAGAATCGAGATGCTGTGCATGTTGTAGAGTTGAAAGGGGCTAATTTTGTCACAAATAGAAGCAAGTAAAAATACAGTCACCCTGTCATGGTGTAATTTCTGCTGCTAACTGCTAGGTACTAAAGTAGTGATCTTTGCCAATGACAGACGCGGTAAAAACCACTTTTTCTCTACCGCTTAAAATAGCCTTACTGCCAGTTTAGGAGAATGACCTATAATTTTAAGTTACAAAAGTATCTTTTTAGCTTTTTGTAGGATTCAGACTTGCCCAGCTTACCCATCACTTGGGCCTACACTGCTACAGCAGACTCAAGGCCAAACCTGTGTAGGGAGGGGAGGGGGAAAGTTTTTTGCACATTGTAGAAATGTCTGTCTCTGTCATGCCTAAATTTTAGTACAATTGCAAACTTGCTTATGTTTTTGCACATAAATGAAGCCTAATATCCTCTTACCTAGAATACCAAATGCTGGTAAAAGGGAAAATAAAGCTCTAATACCACATCTCCCCAAGTTTATTTTTAATGGCTCTTACGTAATGATCTCTGCAGTGGAAATGTACTTAATGGTGTTCTTCTGTAATTTATATGAAAGGTCTAAAACAGATATATTGGTCTGTATTCTCTCATGAGCATTAGTGGGATGCATGCTTGTCATGTCCATATGTAGATTTTAGAACAAAATGGAACAAGACTTTCTGTACCAGAGGCAAAAAACTGTGTATTGAATTTGTTTTTTGTGATGTGCAAGGAATGTGTACTGAGAGGACTTCTTTGGATCCAGAGTAACCGTGTCATGAATTGCTTTTATTGTTGAAATTAAGAAACAGACAGGCCATAACACCAGAATCAATGTACTCTGCTGCTGAGCAGCTGTGAGACAGATGGAGAGCAGAGACAAAAGCTCATCAGTTCTGCCTGTTAAAAGTAGCACAAATAGCCACTGCTATTTGAATGCTAGGGACAAAGATAATTTTTTTTTCTCTGCTGTGCTTTATAATGCTAGGTTTTAAATCTGTGGTTGTCAGGGGCTGCTAGCAACTGAATTAGAAGTCCTCAAGAAAGAGGAGAGAGAAAGTATTCATGGTCTAAACAGCTGAAGAGAAAATTTAAGTAACTTGCAACAGAAACACTGGCTCTTTGTGGTATAGCAGCTTCCTTGGATGTGCAAAGGTGTCAGTACAGTGGGCCCCAGCATGAAATAGTAAAATTTGTGAAGTACTGCTACCCTCAAATACTAATTTGTAAAATATTTTCTTTAGCATCTGTTGATCAGAAGCAGCTGCTTCCCCCCAGGCTTGTTGGACGAGAGGAGGGTGTCCTGAGGGGCAGACGATCAGCGAGTCCGGTCCTCCCAAGCAGCCAGACCAATGCATTCCAGCCAGGTATAGTCTTGACCAACTTGCATGTCCACAGAAATGCATCAGGCTCTGTGCAGTGTCATGAACCTGTCTTCTTCCATTTTTTTTTCTATAGAATTGTATGGCCCTACAGATGCTCAGCCAGAAGCACTTTCATCTGCCTCAGCGAACCTATTCAAGCCCAATAACATTCATGTTCAGACCCTGGTGACCTCTCAGCCAAGTCTGTTAAATGTGCAGGATGATACCAGCAAAGAAGATGTGATTTTCTTCTAATTGTTTCCACTTAAAGATTAATCTTCTGACATACTGTTTTAAGAACTCAGGCCCCAGTGTTCAACATGACAAGAGACCTGACATGGATGTCTTTTCACCCTGCCCCGTTACTACTGGCAAGGACCAGACCAGGATCACTGTTCTACTTTGTTGGCTTCTCTGCCAGCAGCTCAGAATGAGGGCACAGTAGTAACAATTTGCTTTTAAATTCTCCAAACACGGAAATGTATTGATACATGGCATGGGTATATAAATTCAGAGCATATTAAAATGCTACCATTTATTGTAATGGGCTCTTTTCAGAGAAGGTACACTTTTTGTGGGCACCATCTTGTAAATTGTTGTAGTTGATGTTGAACCGCGCAGATTTTTATGTAAAAATTTTAGTAGTAGGCCCCAAAATGGCTGCGAATTTTTAAATCTCTTTTCACAGGTACATGGTCAGTAATGGATTATGCTAACAGTGTGTTAACTAGTTGACTAGGAAGCCAGTCTCCTTACAGCCAGGTGTGACAGACACTGTGGTACCTGCTCACAGGAGCCAGACTAGCGTCTCTGTTTCTCTAGTGAATTCAGTGGAGCACATGCTCGGTGGCCAGGTATGGTGGAAGAGAGAAGGTAAGGTTCTTAACAGAGTCTTCAAGGGTCAGGAGCTCCACCTGCTTGTGGATGAGAAGGGTTGGACATGTGAGAATATACAGTGATAATGAGGAGTTGGACTAAATGCACATTTCATGGCCCATCAGCTTGCGCTGGGATACCTGTCTCCCTGGAGACATTGGGTAGCTCTCCATGTTAGTGAGAGCAGTACAGGTTCCCAAGCAAAACTCATGAGTTGGTTCAGAATGAACTTAGAGACTTGGATTTTGTTCTTTGCTGAAGACATGTATAAGAAGCGTTTGAATGCAGTAATTTATTGTCTTGTTTAATCCTAAGTTTTCTGCATCTTTTGTTTGTCTGTTAACTTGTTGGGACTTTACTCCAAGTACCAGAAGATATCAAAGCTGCTGTTACTGCAGAAACTTCTCTGCAGCACTGTGTTAGGAATGAAGGGAAACAGTTTGGTTTTAAAATGTAAAAAAAAAATTTAAAAAAAATACTCTTTGCTAAACCTGTGTTGGCTTAGCTGCTTACAGCTAAACCAGCTTTGATACCTCTTGTTAAATGGGTCAGTTCTTAATCATGGGATAGTGATGACATTAAGTGTTCTGCTCAAAAGGCATTATTTCCCTTTGTAGTAATTTGCACAGTCATTTTATTGTATTGTATTACTTCACTCTGTATCTCTGTTCTTTATTACACACGTCACCTACGGATGTGTATTCCAACATATGTTGAATGTGACCAGTCAGATATATTGTGCACAAGAGAGATTGTTTAGAGGGTGTTATTACAGAATTAAATCAGTATCTTGGAGCTTTAAAACTTGGATTAATACCTTTCAGAACATGATTGATAATAGGGGTTTTTTGTATCTTTAACTTTGGTTTAAAGTGCTTTTTAGCACGGGTGGATGGAATGCCAGGTCAGTTCTCAATTTGGTTGTGTGGCAATGGCATCAAATGGCAATGCATCAGTCTCCTCAAATCATTGATGCTGTCTCAGTGGTTAGGCCCTATGTGATGTTAGTAATGTTCTTTAAGGCTGTAACTTCACTTTGCTTGAAAGTTTTAAAATTGTTTCAGGAGTTACAATGCAAGAAACATTATAAATTTTCAGCAGAAAATACAGAGTTTATTTTAAGCGGTGATAATTTGGGTTATTGTCTTCAGAGAAGAAAATGAAAAACCCAAATTTACTGTTCAGTGTGAGAGGGGAAAGATAAGCTGAAAAAAATACTGAATTGGTCTTAGGGAGCAAGCACTCCTTGCTGTAATACTTCTTGGATTTAAGGGTCTTTTTCTTTGCGAAGTGATACTGGTATAAACCTGAAGCACTGGCTCTGAGTCCAGTGAGAGGAAGCTCTAAACCATCTGCCTTGTTACCAGACTGGTGATACTCCCCCACGCTCCAACAAATTATTACTATTAATTTGGACACACTTCACTATAATACCTAAGGACTGCTTGGTAAATCATCAGCATTGCAGAACTTACACAGATTATCAGTGGCTAGATTTGCAGAAAACAGTATGGGGAACATGGTGATTTTTGCATTGTTGTGGTATGATGTTGGCGATGGTTAGAACGTAGTTCTACCCTACATTCATTTTTTGCATTCCTAAAAGCTAGGTTGGAATGGAAGGGAATTCTTCTTAATGTAACTTCTGATCAAGCCAGCATGTGAGACCCAGCAGCTCTACAGGACTGATTTTTGAATCGGCTGATGTGGAGACACCAGTCATCTCTGACACCTGTGTAATTTCTCCTGTAAACATACAGCGAAGCAGCAAGCATGCACAGTATGTTCTCTCCTTTGTGCTGTGGTTTGGGCCACTCCTAGTGAAAACTCTGTGCCCCCATTGCCTTAAATTACCAGGTTTTTAGGAGTTTTAGCCTAAAGCTAAGTTGCATCAGTGGAATAAACCACCTCAACCAAAGAGGGATGTGTCTATTTGGGTATTTGAAAACAATTTTTGGAAACATTTATTTAGTTTCATTTTGTGCCTGTCCTAAAGTATGGGAGAGAGTTTTCTGTGGACTGAAAAACTGGTTGGTTTGGCTACTTTCTTCTTCTGTGCAATGAATGAACTCCGATATAGAACGGTGACATCTGGAAAATAAAGTCTTCAGTGAGGTCTCATTTCTTTTAATGTTTTAACTTAAACATAACTGGTTTAGTACTTGTCAGCAGTGCTTCAAATAAGTTCTGGCTGTTAGCAAATGGACCCAAAATCATTACAGGCGAGGCTGTTGGTTCAACACCCCAAAAGCTCCTTGGAATATGGGTCTTCAATCTGTAACTGAGAAATTACCTTAAAGTCATTATCTGTCCTCAGTACATGTCTAGCTGCAGCTAGCCTTATGAAAACTGTTTTCACCTTGAATAGAGACTGCTTCTCCTTGCACTTGGGTCAAAATCATTTAAGTGCCATGCTAGGTATTCATGTGGCTTCCTGTCCAGTACCATACCCAGCATGGAGAAGGTTTTAGAATTAGTAAATGCTGTAATATCTCATTGCTAGTACAGAGTTTACCATACCAGAGTATGGTAAAATTATTTATAGAAGGCTGAGGGAAGCAAGTGAAAGATTTTCTTTAACTGAATAGTGGGTCATCTCTTCAATTCTGCAAAACTGAACCTGTGAAATTGTTATCACTCCAGTTGAGTGAACTACATTTGGACTCTTTACTCAAATCTTGTTCCTAGAAAAATAAATTTTCTAGGCAAATTAGATTGCAGGAATACTGCTGTGTCCTGGGCTAAGTAACCTGCTGTTGATTCTGAGTAATAACCTTTCCATTTGACTTTTTGATTACTTCAGATAAAAGTTTCTTTTTAAGTGATAACTGAGGATTAGACAGTTCAAAATTCTGTGCCTCCCAGGTGCCTTTTGGCTTCTTTCTGAGCTGGGGTGTGGAGGAAATTACAGCAGGAGCTTTGAACTGCCACCTTCTTCGCTTTGTGTCACAGCCTTAAAATTGTTGTCATGTTTGTCCTTTAATATTGTGATGTTGCAATGTAGAGGCTGTTTCGATGGTTCTGATTTTCAGTTTTAACTCTGGTGTAAGGGATGCTTCCTCTTTCCCTTCCCATCTGGAAGGTGGTCATTTTGTATTTTGGACTGAGGATCCCTCCATGTTCACTAGTACTGAGCGCATCTGCCCTGTGTGTATTGTAAATGCTTTCCTAGTTTTTAACTGTGTTATCTGTGGATTGTAGTTGTGGCATGTCCCACAAATTGAGATCGCTAATCATTTCCCAATGTGAGGCAGAAGAATTGGTATTTCTAGAGATGCTTGTTCATCAAAGTAGTAGCATTCCTGCAAAGGTAGGAGCAATTCTAAATAATTTGCAGACAGTTTTGTCTTTCTGAGTAATAGTCAGATGATCCTGCATACATGGAGCTTGGTGTTTGTCATTTGCATTTACAATGTAAGTTGAAAGTTAAACTAGGAAAGGGTTAAAAATACATCTTTTGTTTCACTTCTACTTTCAACTCTGCAGAATAGGAGCTAAGGCTCCCTGGTGCTGCTCAGTGGAGTCCCTGTGTGTTGTGCCCCCATAGAAGGGAATTTGGAGCATTTTGTTGTCTTCCCCAGCAGTTCTTAGATTTACAGGAAAAAAGTCTTCTTGGCAGCAGGTTACCATGTGCTGTCCTTGCCTGACCTTCTTGCTGAATAGGTAAAAGAAAAGCCTTTTCCCCTGCTCTCTCTTTCGAGGCCAGACCCAACATCTTTGTAATCAGTGGTGACTCTTTATCATTTACCATCAGCATGTTATTCTTCAAATACCATTTGTGTGAGCTCTGGTTTGTACCATTTGTGCCATGTTTATAAATCAGTTTTTTATATTTTTGTATTGGAAGAAATTGGAGCACTTTAGAAAAGTTTATTTCAAATTCCATTTCTGTTTGTACCTGGAAGGAAATCTCTCATGAAAGTAGATACTGTTGGCGTAACTGCGTGCATCTCACTCCGAGCTGTGAACTCTCTTGATGCTCTTTAGTCTTAGGTCTGGTTTCTAGGCCCACCTTGCACTGTAAAGATTTAATAAATAATCATGGTACATGGTTAAATTGACCATTTTGTTGGGGAAGTGTTTGGTTCTGTTTTTTGTTAGGGTGTAAACATTGTAAATAATTCCTTTACTGTTGATACTGCAGTAGCAACATCTTTGTAGTCTATTTTATTTGTAAAGTTGATGGTTGAATGTTAATATTCTGTTGAATTGTGCACTCCTGATTAATTGTAAACTTGATCTTAGCACACCAAATGATGATTTTTACAATGATTGCAATGTTTCTCCACTGAAGGATTTCAGAGCTGCAATAGGACTGAAACCAACTTCTAGCAATAAAAAAAAAAAACATAAAAAAAAATATTTGAAAACTGACTGCCTTTATATATATAAATATAAAAATATTTATTATTTTCTATTTCAACCAAAGATCAAAGCAGCAGCCACTTCTCACATGCTTCTCATTTTCTACCCTGGACAGAATTAACATGCCGTATGAACAAAACTCTGATGTTTTTCCAAAGGAGAGGATGGAGCATAGGAGGTGTTAAGTGGAGGATACCAAGAGCTGCAGACCTTGCCAGTGAGGTGGGCACCCAAGGAAGAAATCAGCTGGTCTCAAAATGTCTGAACTCAGCATAATAGTGAGAGCATGAACTTAACAAAGCTGCTTATATTAGCATGTAGGTACTTTGCATGGTGCCAGTCTGAGACATGCCTGGCTCTGTCCCAGACAGTATCGGTTCCCATTTGGAACAAGTATAACAAAAATAGAAACTTTCTCCCTAGTGTTTGTGCCAATTTGGCAGCCCTCACTCCCAGCACCATCCCATGGCCTCTGGCTGGTGCAGTGCTTCCCAGCTCCAGAGTCAGCAAGTTGCATTTCCTGGTAAAATCCCCACTTGTGGCATATTGGCAAGCTAACCCAAAAGCTGTAACCTCAAATAATTTATCTAGAGATTAGAACAGATGCAAAACTGGGGAGAGTGGGAGAACTGGGACTTGGATCAGTGCTCTCTTCCTCTGAGGTATGATTTTTATCATCCAAATCCTGCACTATAGCCAGCGTTGAAAATCTTCAGCCAGTTTTGGATGTGCCAGTGATGCACTCTGCAAATTACTTTGCACAGTGGTAAGTCTTTGTGTCTGTCAGAGCATCTTTGAAGGACCCGGGTTCTTTGTGTACAGGAGTTGGTAGAATACAATCTGCATTCTTCCATCTCTGAAGTGCTGTTGACATCTGGGTTGCAGCACAAACTGGAACTCTGTTGGAAAAACATGAGTTTTTCTACTTTTCCAACATATGCAAATAATCAAAAACTTCTAGGCACACCAGTGTTTAAAATATCACTTGATCTTTATGGGAAGTAACAGACTGATGTGTTAGCGAATGAAGGTTTTAAGTGTGTGTGTGTGTGTGTGTGTGTGTAAGCTTTTGCTCACACTTCCTCTAAGAATATTTCTTAAATCTGCTTCTGCTCTGTTCAGCTTCCAGGGAGCTGAGCCACAGTGGCCACTGGAGGTCACTGCCTCTGTGCACCTTCAGACCTCACTGTCGCTAGAGCAAGGCAAGTGACTTCATGCCCAGTTCTAAATATTTTTCAGCATCAAGAAATGGAATCGAAGTGATTTCATGGGGGACAGCTGAGGCACAGTCTAGGACAGAAGTTACGAGGAGTTGCTTCCAGAGCAGTGGGCTTACTTTTCATTTTCTAACTGCACTGTGCTCTCCTGCAGCCATAATCATGTGTCAGACCAATAGGAATTGTTTCTAGAAAGACAAAAGAACCTGGATCAGGGAAATACAGGGTTAACGTGGCCAAGAGGGATCCCTGCAGCACAGATTCCCACTGGGAACTGCCCGGCTGCAGCAGCCCAGAGCTCAGCAGGGGCAAGTTTAAATCTTGGGTAGAATTTGCATCTGTTAGAAGTTTGGTGCTGCTGCAGCCATCGGTGTTCAAAGGAGTGTGGGTGTTTCTGTGTTATGCTTCAGTTCTTGCCGCAACAGCAGGGCAGACATTCCTTTGGTGATTGCAAACACCTTGACTGACAGTATCATTGATAACGCTGTCGCTGGTCCGTGAGACACATTCTCCGTTTTTCACAAGGAGGGTGTGATTTCAGGAGAGGGTGTGATTTCAGGATGGATGGCGGTGCCTTCAGAGCTGTTAACTTGCTCATACCAGTATTCCAGCAGCACCACCCTGCCTTGTCTCTCTTTAAAATCTGTAGCTAATTAACCCGAAACCCAAACCACATTCTTTCTATTTGGATGAATCATTCTGAGGCCATAGGCAATGACCAGCTTTATGCTAAACCTTCCTCTTTCATGTGGGTGAGACACGGCTGATGGTTCCCATACGTGCATCTGAGATTCATCGGCAAGCCAGATGCTTGAGGACAAACATGCACAGAGGATATTGGCTCCATAGTGTGCTCTGACAGTGGGAATGTGCTGTTTTCTGCCTTTCCCTTTCCTCACCACTGTGACTCAAATCCGGTTTAATTTCTCATCCCAGTGATGGGGCCAGCCCGAGGCTCAATAGAGAAGACATGCAGGGCCTGCCCTTGTGTGGTACCTACATTGTTTGCTGCTTCTGGGCCCATGGGATCTGGCAGAGGATAAAAGCCAAACCCTTTTGGAGCTGGCAGTGCTGGAGTGTGCGACGCACGGTCCCTGGCTCTGGGACAGTGTCGCTTGCACAGGAGGCTCAAACAGGGCAGGGATGGCTTTGTTACAGGTCTTCATGTACACAGGAGCGTGGAAAATCCTCGTTGAGCAGCCCAGAGCAGCAGCTGGTGCCTCTTCACTGTATGTGGCAGAGCGTATTGCTAGACCTGAAGCCATCCCTGATGACCGCATGTGATATGCGGATCTTTCAGGGATTTCAGACAGGTAGATGTGTAATGTCCTTTTTCCATTCTGTAACATTTGAAGTCACGGACAAAATCACACGGTGTGTAGTTAGTGCTTTGTTTTTCCTGAGCTGCCATGAATTGTCGTAACAGCAGCACACGCTCCCGTTCCTTGATAGCTGCATGGTGGGTCTACTGCAGAACATCTGAATGATCTGTATCCAATGTTAGCCAGAAAAGGGAATTTCTCAATTACTGCTGCGCTTAACAGCACCCACCATCCACAGTGGAGAAGGGAGAAAGGCTGTGTGCTGCCTTGGCACTCTGGTGGCAGGGGCTGCTGAGCAGAATGCACCTACGAATGCAAGAAGTGGTATAGTTCACTTAAAATCAATGCTGGCCGTATATCTTCTGGCCAGGAGGGAGGTGGGTCAGTCTGGTGCTGCATTTCTCCAGCTATGGTGGCTTGTAGGCTTTGTGTGAGAAGAGGAACATCCCATGGGAGAGCGATGTCAAAGTTTAGATTGTTTTGGCTTTGAGCCTAGCGATGCCTGTATGTGTTGTCTCCTCCAGATGTGAGCGTGGGCTGGGGTCTAGCTCTTACAGCTGGAGGGGTGCAGCCACAAAGTGGGGTTCTGGGCTAGGGGGAGAAGCCTAGGTTTGAGCTATGTTGAGATTCTAAATGAATTCTATTAATTCAGGAGGATTTCTGTCCCAGTAACCAAATTTAACCCCTAAACCAATTTCACCTGCAGCCCAGTTGGCCTAAATCTTCTGGCCCTAGCACTGGAGCAGCGAGTGGATCAATGCATGGAAATGTTAAACTGGGAAAACAGGTCTGCTGGGACTACATCAAGCATGCAAGAGTAAAAGGTGTCTGGTTTTCCCCAGGGGTGCTGCTTGCCAGGAGCTGGTTCCTGCCAGGAGAAGGTGGAGGGACAGCATGGGGCTTTCTGCCAGATGATGGAGGATGAAGGCAATGAAATGCGGCTCTGGCTGTCTTTGTTGCCAGGAGTGGGAAGCCATTGCAGACCTGCCAAGCCCAGGTGTGCTTGAAGTGCCAGTTTTCTCTGAGAGGTAGTTAGCTGTTAAGTATAGTTTGAAATGAGGAAACAATTCACAGACGCTTGCAAAGGCTTCAGCAGCAGGACCACTCGCTCGCCTAGCTGAAAATGCCGCGAGCATGGCTCAGATAACATTCCAGCGCCAGGAGCAGGAGGCAGACAGACCCATGTTGCTAGAAGCAACTTTGTCCCTGGTGCAAAAGGCGGATGTGGCTGGGAGCCAAACTTTATTGCTTGGCAGCATAAATAAAACAGCTGCTGCTCAAATGGCCATGAATGAAACCTCTGCTCCTCTGACTTGCTGAGCAAAGTCGGACTTTGTCCGACCCTCAGGAATAGCTGCAGATATAAAGGTGAAGCAGCTCCCGGCTCGCTAACCAGGATGGAGATGCTTCCTGCTGCCTTCTAGTCCCAGCCGTGTCCTGTGCTGTGACTTTCCCCCAGGCTGCAAGCCTGCTTGCCTGCCTGCACTCGCGTGTGCGAGGAGGCATGGCCAAGCTGGGAGCTGCCCCACGCTCCAGCTGCCGGATGGTTGGACTCGACGATCTTTTCCAACCTAAATGATTCCATCCCGCTGCTTGTGGTGCTCCAGGCTGGGTTTGCAGGGCAAGCTGTGGGCTTGTCTCCCTGCAGCCTGGTGCACAAGCCTCCTGTTAGGCTCAGCAAGCGATGGGAGAAGTGGCATAACAAGGGTATATGAAAAAAGGCCCAGCCTGCGGGCTAAAAATGGCAGAAGCATCAGAAAACAGGATAGAAATGAAGTCAGTTTATCTGCTTCAGCCACCAGCAGTGGGGCAGCTTTCTTCCTTCCAGTCTTGCCAGTTCTTGCCTATGCTAGCAGCTAGGAAGGGTTGTAACATTGATTTATTTAACTCTGAAATTGAATAATGGATCACACCCAAACCATGCTTCTGTGGTGAGACAGTTGGTTGTACCTTTGGTGCTTGTTTCCTCTGACCATGCTGATTCCTGTCTCATACCTCCCACCCTTAACAGAGCTCTTCCTTCCCAACCGCTGCCCCCACCATCACCTGCAGCAGGGCCCAGAGCACCAAACCCTCGGGAAGAGAAGTAGCAGCACTTTCCTCCATTCGTTTTGGCAGTGAGGAAACCCAGCTCCACAGAGGGTGACCAGGTAAGGGCAGAGAATAGCTTAATCTTTGGAGTTTTAAACAGATTGTGTGTCCTTCAAAGCTAGAAGGCAGCATGAGACCTGAGCTTTCCTATGTCCTGTGTTACAAAGAGATAGGAAGATCTCAGCCCTTGATGGCTGATGAATATTTGGGCTCAGGCAGGGAATGCTCTTCACTATTTTGCTAAACATTATCATCTCAACCACAGACTGGGAAAACTTGCAGCTTACGCATACAGAGCAGGCAAGGGACACGATGGATTTTATTCAGATTTATTGAAGCAGCTCCAGGCTGAGTAATAAACACACACAACTGCTGTATAAAAAAAAGAAAAGTACAGAACCAGCCCATGGGCAAAGTACTGTCATGTGTTAAGACATTTCAGGCAACTGCCTCTGGTGCTGCCCACATTCCAAGTCACAGCAGACAACAGCACAGTCCAGAGCCTGCTGCCAGTTACTTAGAAGCTTCCTTTGTCCTTTTTATAAAGTATCACTTAAAACAAAATATGCAATGAAAGAAGTAAAAAATATTCCTCTGGTTCCTGCTCCGAGATCACACGAGTTAGGAGAAAACTTGGAAACCTTTTGCCGTCTCAAGTGACAGCGCAAGCTGCCAGTCCGAGGAGGTCCCTCCACGCTTGTCCCCTCCCTGGTCTGAACGAAGGGGATTTACAGAAGTGGTTCAAAGCCAAAGATGTGTTGCCGTGAGCCCTGCTGATGCTAATGAGATCCACACAAGGGCTGGCATCCAGTTCATAGACTTGCTAGGTAGGAGGAGGCATTTCTACTGCTCATGTCTTCTGTCTGGATCCTTGGTGAAGTGAGACACTGGCAAAATCAGGTGTGAAGCCTGTAGTGCAGAGCAAAGTATTGTGAAACCAGTGTGCAGCAAACCCAAGAACGCTCCCCAGGCCTCAAAACCTCAAACCCTGTTGTCACGGAGTGACCGCTGCACATTTCCCTCTACATTCAGGAATTTTCTATAGGTATCACAGGATATTTTATTACATTAAGCAAGTTCATTTGGGTAGTACATCTCTTGCAAAGGGAAAAGAAAAACCTGAAGGGATCTGTGATTCACTGGCATCTTTTCTGCCCAGAGCCTTTAGAAAGGTTTAATTCCAGTTGCAAATTTTTGAAAAGTTAATCACTGTGTAGCAGGAAAGAAATGGCATGAAAGGGACACCAGAGAATAATTAGAAGCGGAGAAACCCTGTGTTTATATGTAGACGGGGCTTGTCTTACAAATGCAATTACCAACCATTCTGGGACTAAATCCCAGCTATAATCTTGTTCTGGCACCAGCTCACAGCCCTCACATCCCACAAGACATTTGGGTGCCACTAGCAGATTAACTGTGGCACCAGGAGGAGGAGGCTGTGCTAAAAGCAGCAGCCAGTCCCCCATGGCACCGCAGGGTCTATCCCAGCTCCTGCAGACAGACTGCCTGTTAACATAACGATCAACTCCAGGAGCTTTCTGTACCCAGGACGACACCCAATCCTCCTCACAGAGAGCATTCCCCAAAATCTTTGCATAGGCCAAGACTCAGTGGAAGGGCTAGGATGCCAGGTTAAGTGTCTCGTTATTTATACTAATCTCCCCACAGCATTTCAGCACCTAAAGAGACGTTCTTTCTCCTGCAGGCTTTTAGATCCCGAACTACCAGCCAGGAAGCATGTTTCTGGAGCTGATGCTCCCACAAGGCTGTTCTCTAGGACAACTCCAGTTCTGATCCACATGCATCCACCCCTCAGGGTTTAACCCTCGTGCAGTGCAAAGTTATATAGAGGAGTTCTGGGTTGATCCGCAACTATTTACCTTCCACGTTCTTCGCCACACCATGACTCAGGCAGACAGGTACTTCCAGGTGCTGACAAAGGCGGTGGGGATGAGGGAATAAGGCACTGTCGTGACACTGCTCCAGGTGTCAGATGATGGGTCGTAACAGTCCAGCGTTTTGCAGCGCTGAGCCCCACAGTAGCCCCCCACCACATACAGTCTGTTACCCGACGTAACAGCACGGCAGCTGATGCGCTTAGCGGTGACGTCCCCAAATTTGGACCACTGGTAGGTGTCACTGTGGAAGCGGTAAGCGGAGCTGGCAGAGAACTCCGTGTCCCCCCCAATGACAATGATATGGCTGCCCACCACGGCGGCAGCCGTGTACCGCCAGGGCTGGGGGCAGCTGGCGGGCACCGTCCAGCGGTTCTGGCAGGGATCGAAGCACTGCACCTTGGGCAGCTTCTCCTGGTTGGCGCTGGTGCCACCGAAAACAAACAGCTTCATCTTGGCTCCCACCACGGCAGCGTTGCTTACGCCTTCTCGGAGAGGGGCCACCAAGGACCATTTGTCCAGCTGTGGGTCGTAGTGTTCGACTTGCTTGAGAGAGACGGAGGGAGAGGCCGGGAAGGCACCGCTCACTGCCGTGTGACCCCCCACCACATACAGACAGTGGTCCAGCTCAGCGGAG
The DNA here is from genome assembly GCA_026212715.1 of Elanus axillaris. Lineage (NCBI taxonomy): Eukaryota > Metazoa > Chordata > Aves > Accipitriformes > Accipitridae > Elanus > Elanus axillaris. The sequence continues at coordinate 40,546,683 of JANZLQ010000095.1, forward strand.
CCGTGGCCAAACCGTGCCACCAGCATCGGAGCAGCTTTCGCCCACTCATCGTGTAGGGTGTCGTAAACCCAGACGTCTTTGGAAGCGCCGTTCTCAGAGCCTTTGCCGCCGGTGATGTACACTTTGCACCCGATGGCGCAGGCACTGCACTCTTTACGAGGGCTTGGGATGTCGGCACGAGGAATGATCTCGCTGGTTTTATGATCCAGCATATAAATCTTGTCGCACATGAAGGTCTGACCACCGAGAAGCAGCAGGGCCTGGCTGACCTTGCGGGGTCGGGCACAGCACCCCGTCACCAGGCCATCGTTTTGCAGGATCTTCATTTTGCATCGTACGGCGTCGGCCACGATCTCCTCCCCCAGCTTGTGGCTGGTCACCAGCTTCTCGCAGGCCACTTGCTTCCGCAGGTAGGACTCGGGCAGAAGGGCCAGGCGGACAGAGCGCAGCAACTCTGGTAGAACTTCATGGCGTCGGGGCAAATCGTACCGGATCCAACCTATAACAGCTTCATAGACCAGCGTCTCATCCTCTACTTCCAGCTCTTCGCTCTCCACCAGCTCCAGCAGCTTGTCTTTGGGCAGGCGGAGGAAGTCTTCGGTCTTGCAGAGCGAGGTGAAGTTGGCCAACGCCATCCTCCAGGACAGCTCCAGCAGCCGCTCGCAGCAGTGGGCATCGGACAGCAGCAGCATGTTCAAGCAATTCCCAGGGTAAAGATTCTTCTCCAGAAAGTCGGCTGAAGCATCCCGAATATCCTGAAACTGCAACATGTCCCCAGCCTCCAGCAAAGACTCCGCGTTCTCCTCGTTAATCAGCACCCGGGCCGAGTAGGCGTAATCCAGCAGCAGCTCCAGCACCTCGGGGTGGAGGGAATCGTGGAAGTTGACTTCGGCGTCTCTGCTCTCCTTCAGGCCCCCGCTGAACATAGCGTCGAAGTAACGGCTGCAGGAGGCCAGGACGGCCCGGTGGCAGTGGAAGGCCTGGTTCCCCGCTCGCAGCACCACGTCGGTGAAGAGGTGCCGCTTGCGCAGCAGGTTGAGGTGGGTGAGGAGGCTGTCGGCGTGGCCCGGTTTGTGGAAAAGGTGGATGTTCATGGAGCCAGAGCTCGAGCGGGATTTCCGGTTCTCGTGGCTGCTGACGGACATGGTGGTGAGGCTGCTCTGCAAGGGAAAACCGGAGAGTCAGCAGGGAAAGGCCGGGAGCGCGGTCACCGGGGGCCCGGGGGCCGCACCGGAGGGCTGCAGCGGGACGGCGACCGCAGAGAGAAGCCAGCGGCGGGACTATGGTCCCCGACCGGTAAGGGAGACCTCGGAAGGGGCGTCCCGCAGCGGCGGGGCTCACCTAGCGCAGACCGAAGCGGAGCACCGAACGATCCGGTACCGAACGCCGGTGCACGGCACTGCTCCGCCGGGCCCCACGTAGTACCGAGGGACGATGTGCGCTCCCCGGTGCTACCGGTGCCCACCCCTCCCCGATGGTCCCGTTACCTCTCCCTGCTCCCGCCGCACTCACCCACCGATCGCCGCCCGCTCCGCTCCGCTCCGCCGCCGCGTGGCCGCCCCGCCGCCAGCCCCGCCCCCTCCGCCGACCTGCGCGGCGGCCCAGCCAATCAGCGACTTCAACGCCCACCTCTCGCTCTTTTGTGAATGGAAACCTGCGTCGGGGCTTGCGCATGCGCAGCCCTTTAACCCCTTCCTGCCCGGCGGCAACATGTCCGTATTCCTCTCCCCCACCCCGCCCCGGGCAGAAGCATCGCTCCCTCCCGCAGGAAGGCTTAGGCAGCAGGTAGCAGCCGAAAAAGGGACGGTAGGGCAGCCGTGGCGCCCAGAAAGGCCGGCTGCAGCTTTGGTCATGGAGCTGTGCGTTGTTCCCCCCGCCCTCCACTGCCACAAAGGGGCCATAAAATCAGGAGCCAGGGCTCTGGGCTGGAATCAGCAGCTCATCTGCTAACGGGCTGCTGACAAAGGGAGGTCACGGCCGGAACAAACCATCCCTGCTCAGCAAATGTTTTCTTGCACGAGGCAAAGCAGGAACTGAGTTGGGCTGATGGCCGCAGCCGGAAAAAAAAAAAAAAAAAAGACAAAAAAAAAAAGCAGCAGGTTTGGGGAGGATGGGATCTGCCTGCAGAAGGGTTTGTGCTAAAAAAGACGGTGTGCTGCCTGGGACAGTCAGCAGCAGCCACCATAGGTGCTTAAACATTATGTGTCAGTGAGGACCAAAAGCACTTCACCAAAAAATACAAATTTCAGAATTTCTGAATTACCAGGTTCTGCACATTTCAGTTTGTCCTGTGCTTCATGGGCTGCGATTTAAAATTGCCCAACAAGGAAGTGGATGAAGCAAACATACTTAGGCCAGTTTACAGTGTCCTTTCTCTACATTAAAATAAAAAGCATGGTTTAGAGTTTTACTAATTTGCCATCGGAGGTGTGCGTATTTGGGCTTTTCTTAAATTGCTATAGCTATACCTTGTCCCACGCTAAGCAGGAGAGCGTGTTCTGAAGGAATGGTTTCACGGGGTTAAGAATACAAAGAGATGGAATCCGATTTCTTATTTAAAAAACACTAAATTGCAGCAGGAGCCACCACAGTGGGTAACAGGACTTGGCAGTAGCTTCAGCTGTCCCCAGGCAGCAGAACCTGGGTGTTCTGCCTCTTCGGGCACAAGACCTGCAGCATGACTAGAGGAAAAACAAGAGTCTCTTCCAGATAATGCCTGCCCATACTCTGAGTTGTACCAAAACCTGTAAATCTGACACCAAATTCCGAGCAGAGTCAGGAAGGTGTCCTCTGGGGCACTTCGCAGGTGAAGGTCCAGAAAAACAGCAAGGACAGGGCGAAGGATAAAGCGTATCAAGACCTCACTCTGCTCTTTAAGCAGCGGCAGGAGATAGTTTCTCACGTCCGTGCCAAAAACAACAACAACAAAAAAAAAAAGAGGTCAAACCTCCTGGAAATGCGGTGTGCATCGTACTGCGTTGCAGGGAGCACGAGCACCACGCAGACTAAGCAGAACTGTTTTCAAAAGCTGCATTTTCGTGACAGTTAGTCAGGTGCTCTGAATTATTTCGGGAGAAGGAAGGCTGATAACAGATGGGGAGCTGCAGCTAACACAGCACAAACGTTTTCTGTCACCCAGGCACTGTTTGGAGCTTTCTGGAACCAGATAAAGAACATTTGCCCCGTTATCAGAAGGACTGATCACTCAAGGCCACCTTTGAAGCGTTCATCTCATTTATTACTGGCACCGCCTAGAAATATAACTGTAAAACTCATCTTGGCATTAGTTCGATTGGTCCTTTGAAAGGTGATTAGTAAATGTGCTTTTTTTTTTTTTTTTTTTTAAAACAAGTCTGTTGGCTGCTGCCAGAGCCTGGTGGAAGAGCTCCACCCGGTGGCATTCTGTAAAGGCACAGCTGGAGGCTCAGTACTGCTTCTTTACCCGGCAAGTCTCAACTTCCAGTATTTCTCCTTAAATGAGCAACACAGACTAGAAAAAGCTTCACAAGGCACTGCGTACAGTTGCTACTTCTGTCCCTTCTCGCCTACCTAAAGAAACACGACTGTCACAAACCAAATAACCACTTGCTCCTGTTTAAGCTTGAGGGATCTGCTCTGGCCTCAAACACCAACGTCTCTCTGATGGAGAAACTTCCATGATGGGGGTCACCTCCCTGGTTCAGGCACCAAGCACTGAGCCCAGAGCTCAAACTTGCTGGATCTGTCCCTTAGAAGTTTTGTGTGACAGAACCGTGGCCATTTCTCTGCCTAACGCTGATTTTGTGCTCTTTTAAGTGACAGCAAAGACTGGAGGGTTGCATTTATCTTTTGGGACAGAGGAAGGAAGGACAGAAGTGACTTTTTTCCCCTCAGTTTTACCATTCCTAGGAGATTTCTTGATTTTCAGAGGATTCACCTGAAAGATTTCTCTGATGAAGAGTAATAAAAAGTGTTAACCGTAAACAATTCTTGCTGTAATAGACATCTTGACTACACTCCCAATTACAGGATGCGTGAAATTACAGTTGTCGACACCCAAGCAAGTTAAAATACACCCTGCCTCACTAAAGGTGTTTTTACCATGTAGAAATTGGGCTCCTGAAGCTTAATTATGGTTTATACAGCTTCAGAATTTCCTCCTTTAGATGCTTGGTAGATACCAATCAGGGAAGATATGGTCCCCAGGAGACCTACTAACCATGGAGGAAAGTGTCCAGCCCAAAGAAATCCTGGAGGCAGCCAGTGGATTGCATTGGAGAGATCTGCCACATCTGTGAGGATACTCAAAACTTCAGCCTTCACTTGGGCTTTCATTTCCTTTTGATTCAAAGGCGAAGATGTGCTGTTGGAAGCAAAAGTAATATTAGTGATAGCCCATCATGTAATAATAATTAGCAATAGCTCACAAATGAGAATACATGTATTTGGGTTAAAGTAGCTGTGTAGCCAAGGAGCGAAATCATACCACTTGTGCTGCCTCAGCTTTCTTCTTAACTGGAACAAGATTCTCAGGGATCTGAAAACAAGACAGGAGTTATTTCTCCTACAGCATCAAAGAGGAGGGTTTTTTTCCTCTAGTATTAACTGCATCCGTGAGGAAGAGCACCCTTCTGCAGCCGAGAGGGTCCTTCATTTTAGCCTGATTACAGGGAACACAGCTCATGCCCTGTCCGTCTCCTTTCTGCCACAGACTGCAGCACCCCAGCCAGCCTTACCGCAAGATACCCAGGAGCAGGGAGAAGGCCCAGAGCGCTGTGCTCAGAGTCCACCACTTCTGAGAGCCGACGCGGATAATGCCAGCGTCAGCTGCCCATGCAACGTGCTCACAGGGGTAGTAGAGCTGGTTCGCCAGGTTGCAGAGCACCGACAGCCCCCGCACTAGGCTGTCTTCGTCCTGCTGGGAGCATGGGGGGGGACACACCTTGACGCCTGCAGCACAGCCGGGGAGGCTGCCGGTGCAGCCCCTGCCCCCACGCTCACCTTGGGGCCCAGCCCGTAACCGCAACTGTAGTTGAGCATGGCGAAATCGTCGAAGAGGCGCAGGGCCGTGCGGCAGGCGCTCAGCTGGGCCGACACGACCAGGAGGCTCCCGGGCAGCCCGGATGGCGAGGCCTGCGGCCCGGCCAGCGCCCCGCCCGCCAGCTGACAGCCATAACAGAGCGCCCGGACCTGCGGAGGCACATCCCGGTGAAGTCCCAGCCGTTACCGGCAAGACAGAGCCCCACCGGGCCGCTCCCGTCACTCACCACCCGGTCACGGCCGCGGTAAGTCTCCAACACGGCGACTAGGCCGCTGAGCGCGCCCGCCGCCATAGCAACGCTTCCTGGATGTGACGTCACAGAGGCGGACTCGCGGCCCGTTCGGAGTCGGCGCGGGGCTCGCCGGGAAGGTGGCGGAGCCGGCGCCATAGCGACGGGGCCTGGTGGCTACCGGAGCCCGGCCGCGGCCTCCCGCCTCTTCGGTCATGTCGGCCAGCGTTGTGCGGGTGATCCCAGCGCCCCTCACGGGCCTTCCCTTCCTGAAGGCATCCCACGTTCAGCTGGGGGCTGAGCGCCGGGTGCCGGGAAGCCCCTGTCGGCCATTTTCTCACAGCCAGTTCCCCCCTTTCTGGGGGGTTTACAGGTCGGTGCCGGCCCCGCCGGCCCGCAGCGGGCGGGTGCTGAGCCCGGCCGGGGGTGGTGGCGGGGAAACCTGCTCGGAAACTCACCGGGCGTTTCCAGAGAGGCCCCTGCAGCCCGTGGTCCCGGTTGTTCCCCCGGAGTCGCATGTCCGCATGCATGCAGACCCCCGTATCTGTGTCCGCACCTCAGTGATGAGGGAGAGCTTCCCCTGTCCCCAACC
>JANZLQ010000095.1:40552623-40563392 GCA_026212715.1 Elanus axillaris
GATGAGGGAGAGCTTCCCCTGTCCCCAACCCCCCTTCAGAGACCCCCCCCAGCCCACAGCCAAGAAATGGAAGGATAACATTCCTTGTGGAGACAAGGAGAAAATAAGGCTCCCTTCATCCGTCTACACCTTCTCATACCCGGCACATGAGATCCAGCCCACTGCCAGACCACGGCGCTTGGACAGGAGTAAGCTGTTCTAGAGACCGATCTGTCCCCAACAGACCTTCCCCACAGTCCTCGGTGCTGTGCAGGCTTCCTGGGCACCCAGGGCGGTCGGTAGCTTGGCTCAGAGTCATGCTGACTATCTGGATATTTTGCTTTCTCTTTTTTATAGCTGAGTTAATCAATCTGGTGCCCATAAGTCAGGTTAATAGCACTAACTAGAGCCACTCACCAGCCAAGCTTTTGCTGCACGGCCTTTCCGGCTGTCTTCCATGCTTGCTGTATCCTCAGATGCTGCAGTTTTCACACCAGAGCGGCATTGGTTCTGATGGGCCACATCCATATTCCACAGTGTTGTGGCTAACCTTACTGCAAGCTGGTGTCAATTGCTTTACCGTTTCATTATACGAAATAGATTCAGTAGTACTAAAATGCTAAAAGAGCAGCTGCCTCGAGACTGCAGCTCCAATATCATTAATATTTCCTTACAAGGGTAAATAGAGCATTCTTAGAAATAACACCATTCGTTTCCCCTTCTGGCTGTTTGGCAGGATGTGTTCCCACTAGTAAGGGGGATGGACAGTCCTATTACCACACTTCTTACCAAGCACAGTTTAAGGGTGAATGGAGTCCACCTGCAAAGCCAAGTAAAAAGGTAACAGCATGATTTTGGGGAGGAACAAGACACAGTTAAAGGGCAGCACATTCCCATTTTGAATTCTGTCCTGAAAGGGGTGGTATCTGTGCAACTGAAAACTAGATGGATGGAAAGACAGAGAGGGGAAACAAAGGGATTATGCTTTAAGTGGCTGTTCTGTAGCTCTCTTGGTTTCCCTTCAGCGCATGTCTCCTATTAAATTGGGGGATCTCAGAAGCACTGGATCTGTGAGCGAGCAGAAGCATGCCTACAGTGCCCCAGAGAAGAAGACACACAGGTATCAGCAGGAGAACCTGGTGGGCATCCCCAGGAACATGGCTAGTTTAGCAGCTCATACCTGATATCTTGCAGAGTCTACGACAAGGAACATGCTGCCTCCCAGATCCACCACACGAACCTGCAGCTGGGGGACGGCTGCGCCAGATTCTCCACCTCAACGTCAGAGCTCTTCCCAGTGCACACTCTAGGTAGGGTAAGTCTGTGACACAGAGGCAATGTGTGCAGATGACTACTGAGGTTCATAATGAGCTGAACCATAGGTTTTGTTACTCGGTTTTAGTGAGAGAATTATAGATAAAGATATAATGCATTCATATAATATGTATATCATTTTATATTTTTAAAGGTTTATAGTTTTTACATACTTAGCATCAGAGTCATCACTGTGAGGCTGTTTCATCCTCAGTCCACTTCCCTGGCAGGTTGAAGAGCTGTATTCATTCCTATGCTCTATTGCATGAGGAAAAGCTGCTGTAGGTATAAATTGTTCAGAGACAAAGTACTCTGACATCCTTCACTCTCACTTTTGCCAGAGCCTGTAACTACTGCCCGTCCAAACAAATATGCTTCATCCATCCCCAGAGGTGATGAAGACCCTGAGAGAAATCAAGCACCCAGAGGTCTGTTCCCAGCTTTGCTGTGCGGGTATTTCTCTGGTGGAGACCCTCTTCTTTTACATACACTACTCTGGCACCTAAAGCCAATGCTGTTGTCCCTTCTCCCCTCCCCACTCTGGGCTGTGCAGGGTGTAATGTGCAATAGGTTGCCTTTCTCAGCTACAGCCTGTTTCTGTTAAAGCAGGTCTTGTGTTCTCCAGACTGACAGGTGGAACTTCGCACCGAAGCCTGACTTGCTACTTCAGAAACATTGAAGCAACGTCTTCTTGGGAGATGAGCGTTCAGACTCCCATTTCTTCAGCACAACACAGCAGTCAGACTATCAGCCACCCCGCCAGAGCCAGAGGGTGATGGCAGATGGCAAGAGACACCGCGAGAGCCATATCCCCTTCAACTACCACAGTAAGGCCATACTGCTGAGACTGTCGTGGTGACAGATGAAGACTGCTGAGGTTCTCCTAGCTCTGTGCAAGGGACAGCGATGCCTGGTGCTCTGGAAAAGGAGGCAGCCCGGACATCTGGGGCTGGAGATGGCAGGAAGGCACTGGTGCAGCATCATGTCTTTAGTAAAATGAGACACTTACTCTAAAGCCAGGCAGGACAGCCATGCTCAGCCCCATGCCTGCTGCTGCTGGTTCTCACAGCGGCTCCTAATCTCAGGCACTTTCACCTTCCCAAATGACATCTCACTTACCAGCCACTTCAATGCCCGTGCCAGCCAGAGGCATTCACTGCCATCATACAGCAACATTTAGCATGTTCAGGTGACATGAATGATTTCTGGGACGTGAACCAGTGGCTTGATCTTTCTCCTTTGCTACATTTGTTTTTAGAAGTTGTTTTGTATTTGGGAGGAAGGAGAGGATTTCGATCAAAAGCTGTGCTTATACAACCTCAGGAAGGGATGTGGTTAGAGCCGGTCATGGAAGGCATTAAGAAAATCCTCCTCTGACGTTATCTCCTGTTTCTGATGGCCAGTACTCTGCAGCTAAGAGAGGTCCCTTCATGCCATGTATCTGTTTTTAAGCCATTTGTTTTACTAAATGTGGAACAGATCACAGTTGAATTGATCTTTTCCTTGGCCCCAAACTTCTGGAGCAGCTCCATAACTAGCATATGGAGTGATAGTCCTGTAACTGCCATGTGAATTTCTTCATTTACCTCCTCACCCTGAGAATTGTTTTCTGTCTGGGCAAACGTTTTCAGCAAAGTGCTGATGGCAAAGCCTGTCTTTTCCTCTCATTAATGGAAATGCATGGAGATCTGTGACTGCAAGTCAAACTGCAAAGCTTTTCTGACATTGCCTCCTAATTTACTGGCTTGAATTTACTTTTTATTTCAATTCCATCTTTCAGCAGATGAAAGTTCTGTCACAACCACGAAGGCCATGCTGGTCCCACACAGACAGCAGAAACAACAACTCTCCGAAGACATGCTACAGCAGGTATAGCCTTAATAGGCTTGGATTTACCACAGGGCGGCCTGGGGAAGTGGGATTATACCAAGCAAAGCTGTAGCCTCCCTATTAACATCATCAGTTTTGGTGTGTGCTGTTGAGCTACTTGAGATGGGACAGCCACGGATCAAATCTTGTCTGCCTCCAGTCTCAAGTAAATGCTCTGTGGGGAACAGAGTCGTAGCTGAGAAAAATCTTTGAAGGGAGAGGAAGGACAGGCAGCCAAATCCCTAAGTGAAGAAACATTGGAGGGAAGGGGAAGGTGACTCTGGTCCCCTACAGAGGGTCAGAGGAGGAAAATTGGCATGGCTAGAGGCATCCAGCCAGGGTAAACATCTCTTTGCACCACCAGCAGAGAAGGCTGTGCATCTGCCAGAGAGAGAGGATGCAGGCAGGCACAGACTGCAGCTGCCCAGGGGGGTGACCCCTCAGGTAGCAACACGGGGCTCAGATGTAAGGGACTGCCAGGTTCCATGTTACCACCTGCCTCTTCCCCAGCCCCATCCCCGTGTGCTGAAAGCTTTTCTCTCTCCTCAGATCAAATACTCACACCTGGGGCTACCCTGGAGGGCAAAGGACCTCTTCAGCACTGAGCAGAAAGATGAGTTCACACCCAAGTCCAGAGGCCCAGCAGAAATCCAAAAACCAAACTCGCAAGTGAGCTGCGTCCCCCTGGGGACCCTGCGAGAATATTGTCCCCAGAGGAAGGTGGTCTTCGCACCATGATGTTCTCCCTTCTTCAGTGACTGCCCAAAAGTTCCTGCACTGCAGACTGCCTACATGTCGTCATGTTACCTGTTGGCCATCCTGGTGCCCTGCTCTTGGCCTGTCTGTGTGTTTACAGGGAACATTTATTTCTCAAACTGAATGAGGACACAAACTGCTGTTGTGACAGCAAGAATAAACACTGGGAGATTAGCCCAAAGGCATGGGTGACACATCTCTCTGGATTGCAAGACCCACTGAGTGCCTCTAGGCCCGCACTGGGGCAGGAGGAAGCAGGTAGGGTGGGGGGAAGCTCAGAGAAAGGGCAAGAGATCAGAAGCAAAGTGAGAGGCGCTGTCAGGGCTGTGTGTGGGCTGGAATATTCCCTTATTATCTGTTTGGATTTTGGTGTCAAGGCCTGAAACCAAAGGTCAGTGAACAGTAGGGCAGAGAGGTAGCTCTCCCCAGCTTATGATGAGTGGGCTGTTTTCCTAGAGGTGAGCCGTGTATTTTTGTTGAGTTGATAACTCACATGGGTTTCCTGAATGCTGACTTTGCACTAACTCTGTTTGGGCTATAGATATTTTAAAGAGGAATCGGTGTGGACCGGTCAGCCCCCTCCCTTGGGGGGCCAAGTCAGCAGTGTTAGCTGCTGCCTTGTCACAGCTGCAACTTCACAAGCTCTTCTCAGCCTTTTGATGCGGGGAAAGCCTTGATTCACATGTGCTGTGAGCCAGCACCAAACCATCTGAGCAGGGGTTACTAAACCATTTCCAGGTGCTGCAGTTTGTGCATGAGCAGGGGCTGGGCCAACAATGAGCACAGGCTGGGCCTGTGCTTTCCTCTTGGGACTTGACTCTACATCCCTCAGGAAAGGGACAGTCTTCGCTCCACACGTACTTCAAAGAAGCTACATACTCAAGTCTTGCAAAAGCACACAGGCACCTCATGTCAGTATCTTATGCCGGTACGTTGCAAACACCTCAATTTAAACACCTCAGCTGGATCATTTGGTGGAGTAACAGGGATTTGCATCTGCTAGCAGTCTGCCTCATCACTTTTATGTGACACTGAAGCGGCATTGCAACCTGTGGTACTGCAGAAACGGCCAGGGTTCACTGGGGATAAATGGTGAACATCACCATTTTGGTGGAACCAGCTGGCTGGGGAGCTGTTCCTGGGAGAACCCTGTGGTTACTCACTTTCTTTTTCATATGGATTTTGATGCAACTTCAGATACAGAAAGTACAGCTGGCTTTTGGGGTAAGGGTCTTTGCTTTCCAAGCTCTTCTCCCACCCCTTCCAGCAATGCCCTAGGAATGCCTGATCTGGGAAGGCCAAACAGCCTTTCTTTGATTCCCCCAGCTATGTGAAATCTGCCAGCATGGTTGGTGGTGCGTGACACCCCTCCCTGCCGATGGAGCCACCGGCACGTACCAGTTGCACGTCGACAGTGTCTGTGACTCAGAGATAAGATGAAGTCACGTTATTTCTCGATCGGTTTAAAAACACGTCACTCGCCTCTGCGGCCCCATCCTCGGCACGGCATCGGCCTCACGCGCATGAGGTCAACGCTAAAACATCACTGCGAAACAGGGTCTCAGTCCAAACCTGGGGAAGATTAGGCCTGCAGGGTTGAGCCAGTTAGGAGCAGGGATAAATTAGGGGATCTCAGTGTAGCCTTTGCTCTTTTCTCCCCTCCCTGGAGGGCTGCACAGCTGCCTGTCCCGCTCACCCCAGCCGAAGTGGGGACCAGCCTCCTGGAGCTGCCGTATAAGCAGGGCCGGCAGCGATGCAGCCCCCGGGGCGCATACGGAGCTTGGCAGTGGAGCTGGAGGACGGGCAAGTGTGGGGTGCCTACGGCAGTGGAGAGCTGCTGCACGGCCGGGTGCAGCTGGAGCTACGCGGCACGCTGCGGCTACGGGCGCTGGAGGTGTGCGCTCGCGGACGCGCCGTCACGCACTGGCTGGAGAGCCGCAGCGTGGGGCTCAACACTGTCTACCATGACTACACAGCCTACCAGACCTTCCTGTACCGCCGCTGCCAGCTCATCCCCGGTAAGGCTGGGGTTATGGGGGTGGTTCTCTGCTCCAGGGCCTTGCGTTGAGACCCCCTTGGGCTGCAGGCGTCCCCTCCATGTGAACCTCTGCCCTGATGGGTGCTTGCCAATCCAAGCAGGGTTGTCCCTCTTGGACACCCTCTTTCTCACCTTTGCCGAGGGTTTCTCTGCTGCTGGTTTCTAGGCGGCTGCCTGCAAACTCGGAGCTGGTGAGCACGAAAAGAGTTGTGGCTTTTGTTCTGTTTGCACAGGGAAGTGCAAATAGAAGTGTCTGTTCGCAAGTGTGGAAAGAGCACTTAGTAGTTCAGCAAATATTTGTTTTCAGTTTCCTGATGCTGGGGCTGCATGGCCAGCTGTCAGGTTACTTAGGTCTACTGCAAGAGGACAAACCACTTCAATTCTTTGTGTGGTTGGGATGAAATGATCCAGAGCCGAGGGACACGGGACATCTCAGCTGTCCATCCTCTCATTAACTCTGTCTTTTCTTATGAAAATGCATGTCTTTTACCCTCCCCTCCAATGATAGTGTTACATTCATAGCTCTGTGGCTTTTTCTTCCCTTTTCCCTGCTTCTGATGGCCTTGTTATTGCCTGTGACACGGTGCTATGGGCTGCCCAGCCCTGGAGGTGGCTGTAGGACTTCACTTATGCTGAGGGCATTTAATTGTGTCAGTGGCCAAGTGCAACCCAGAAAGTGGTGCAAGCCCTAGCTGGCAACTGTAGAGGTTGCAGGAAGAAACTGGAGTGATGGAAAGAGGACGTGAGCTGCCTTCCTGGAGATGTTCTTTTCTCTGGACTGCACTGGGGGGTCACTTTCTCTATTTCTGGATGACTGTACCTTGTCATCTGCTCCAAACACCTGCATTATTCTGGAGTTTCTGTCTTTTGGCAGTGGCTCTTCCGTTCTGTGCCTAAGGATGGCCCCTTTGCAGCTGCAACTGTGCTAAGTGTCCTGATTACAATTAAGGACATGGGAAAAGCCCTTGACCTGAACTCCAGCAGAGAAAGTCCTGAGCATTTGGTCACTGCAGTGGTTGGACAGTGTCCGCATTAGCTATAAGGTTACAGGGTGAGTTTTATTCCCCATTATCCCCGCAGTGAATGTCTGTAGGGAAGCCACAAGCTGCTGAGAGCATGTTTGGATTTTGCTGCTGGGATTGTGTATGATAGAAGCCCCTGGAGCCATCTGGAGAAGGGCACTTGGCCAGGGGCTGGAGGAATTGCACGAGCTGCTTGGCCTCGCCAGCACCCTGCACTCCTGTAGCTTGGAGCTGATGGTTTCTGGCCCTGGCCCACTGCACGGGGTGAGTTGAACTGGGCTCCTTGGGGAGCAGAGAGCCTCGCCAGGACTTGTGGGCTGGGATTTTATTGTCTCTGTCGATACGCAGATTCCTTTTCTGCTTTGTGAGAGGGACACAGGCATGTGATCACAGGAGTGTTTTAAGGGAGTGAAGGCTGTGGGCTGCGGAGAAGTACTGTTCCGCAGCCAAAATTGCTTCCTTCGAATCCCGCTGGGTCCTGCTTGGCCCCACCGTCCCCAACGGCAGCGTGAGGACCCTCCTGATGTCAGCTGGCAAGAAGCTGCTGAAAACGTGCCATCATCGGAAGGTCCCTATGACTGCTCCCTTCTTGTTGCTTTTCGATGAGATCAACTGTGTCTGCGTGGTGTTTAAAAAATGCAGGTTTTGTCATGGTAACGAGGCAGTGCAGAGGAGGGAAGCTAGGCAGAGATAAGAGCCCTCCCTTCTGCTCTCCTCTGAGCTCTGAGTTTATCTGCAGTTTCCTGGCAGGGTGGCAAGCGCTGGCACCGGGTTGCTGCTCTGTGAGACAAGAAAAAGGGTTAAAGAAGTATGTTCAGACTGTGTGGCAGGGCCATTAAATGTATATTGTGTAATCATCCTAGACAGGGAGTGGGAAGAGAGGAAAAGCTAGGGGTTTAATGGGCAAAGGCAAGGCAAGGGAGGCCCTGGACTCTTCTGCATGAGGTGATGCGAGAGAGCCCTAGGAGACATAAACGCTTTTTGTGCAGTGATCCCTTCCGTCCAGGGGTCCTGCAGCACTTCCCAAAGGTGTGGGTCCTGCGCCACTGAGAGGCAAAGCAAGCTGTTTTATTTTCCTGGAGACATCCAGGAGAGTTATGGCACGCGGGCTAAGAGCACATCAGGGCTTTTGTTCTGTTGTGGGGTGGCCCTTGATCAGCACCTTAATCCTCCTACATACACAACACTCGCAAATCCGGCAGGGACGGAGCTTATTCCTCAAGCCGGGAGCGTGCGCTTGTGCAAGGCTCTGCGTTGTCCCGTCTTGTGCCCATATTGGGTCAGGGTAGAGCTGCTGACTCGCCTTTTTACCTGCTGCATCCCCCTCTCTCTGGCTTTCCAGGGACCCTTGTGTGGCTCCAAGGTCAGTGGGGAGAAGCCACTGGGTCCCAGCAGCGGGTCAGGGATGGAGAAGCCCCTTTGGAGCCGGACAGCGGTGTCAGCTCCTGTTGGGACCGGCTTAAGCCTGGCCAGACTCTAGGTGGGGCTGAAGAGTTGGAGATCTTCCCTCCACCGAGCCTGGCCTGGGTTTTAGTTGGGTTTGGGCACCCAGCAGCATTCCTGAATGGAAAGCCCTTGGCTGTGGTCCCACAGCCCCTGCACCTGGAGATCCCAGGAGAGAGGAGAGACCCTCTCCTGGTGCTGGGGTCCCAAAGAGGTGAGAGAGGGGCTTCGCACCCCACGTGGAGGCAACGAGGGGTAGCTGTGGACATCTCGTGCCGCTGGCGCTGGGGAGGGAGGTTTGCAGAGATTCTCATCCTGTGGGCGAAGGCTGAGTCACGGGCCGTGTGCCGACAGGCAGGAGGAAGGTGCCATGCGCAGGATGGAGCTGCCTTGGCCCGGCGGAGGCTCCCACCCTTCTCAAGAGCCCCACCATCCCTAATGTCACCGTGCATCACAGCAGGGACACCAGGCACCTTCCCAGAGCTGGCGTCACCCGTTAACTCATGCTGTGACGTGCCTTTCTTCCTTCTTTCCCTCTCCCGTTGCTGTTGGGCTCCCTTTACAGCGTTTGCTATGATTCATGTTTGCTTGTGGCAGCAAATGATCATGCACATAAAATAAAACATGGTCCCCTTCCCTTGGGGAGGGAGAGAGACAATTCCAGTTAGGCTTTGGAGACAGTTAAAGCTTTGCAAGGCTTCAGCCCAGCTCATTTTCAGTGGCTGAGATCAACCCAATTCAGCACAGCAGGTCCTGCCCAGCATGGCTGGGAGCAACTCAAAAATCCTCAAAACTTTGGTGGCCAAATGCTGAGTAACATTTTTAATGCCTGTTTTCTCTTATCCCCAGCCCGTGCCCGGGGTGGAGAGCTCTGGTGCTCTGCAAATGTGACAATCATGATTAAAGTGGAAGTTTCTAAAGCTGATTAACCCTTTGGGGGGGGGCATAGACCCCTTTCTCCCTCCTTTTTACAACATCTCGGGGTGCTGCTAATGGTGATGTCCACCCTGAGAATCACTAGTTCCCAGTTTCCATGCTATTACCCTGGCTGAGCGCCGGCAGCAGCAGATGCTGCCGACAGAGCGAGTCCCCAAGCCATGCCTGCCTATGCAGGTGTAATTTGTCGCTGGGTTTTGGAGCGGCATCACACAAACCCCAGTACAAGCCGGTAGAAAACCAGCGCTCGCCTAGTTAAAAAGCCCAGGGAAGATGTATTGCTCACTCTGTAATTGCACAAGCTGAATGGGAGCCAGTTCTTGATTTCTTAGAAATAAGCGAAGCGATGTCCCAGACCAGTTTTCCCTTCGTCGCCAGTTGGCCTGGCCACGCCACGCGAGGAGCCCAGATCCAGTTGCAGCCAGTTCCGACCCCTGGGAACGGCTTTTGGGAAAGGAAGGACGTGGATCCGCGTGCGGCCCTCAGCCCTTGCCTGCCGGAACTAGAACCAAAGGGGCTGCTGCTCCAGGAGAGAAATCCCCCCGGCACAGCTGCTGGCTGTGACCCTGGGAACGGGGATTCTCTGGCCGGTGCTGAGGCTGGAGATGGGATGGGACTGCAGGATGGGAGCTGGAGGGGGGGTTTTGGGGGGGCACCGAGCAACATCACGGCAGACAGGGGGTTATCCGCGGCAGTGCTCAGCCCTGTGAACCGTTCTGCTCCCAGACCACCTTCCTGTGGGCTGACACCCCTCGGGATGTCTTGGTGGCGGCATCGGGGTCGCAGAGCAGCTGGAGGAGCTGGAGACCCACGCTAGCATGGGACCAGCGCTGGGACGGGACCCACACTGGCATGGGATCCACAGAGGGACAGGACCCACGCTGGGATGTGATCCATGCTGGGATGGGACCCACGCTGGGATGTGATCCATGCTGGGACAGGACCCCTGCTGGCATGGGATCCATGCTGTGATGGGATCCACGCTGGCATGTGATCCACGCTGGGATGGGACCCACGCTGGGATGTGATCCATGATGGGATGGGATCCACGCTGGGATGGGACCCACGCTGGGACGTGATCCATGATGGGATGGGATCCACGCTGGGATGGGACCCGCGCTGGGATGGGACCCACATTGGCATGGGATCCACGATGGGATGGGACCCACGGTGGCATGGGATCCACGCTGGCATGTGATCCACGCTGGGATGGGACCCACGACGGGATGGGATCCACGCTGGGATGGGACCCACGCTGAGACGTGATCCACACTGGGACGGGATCCACGCTGGGATGGGACCCCCGCTGAGACAGGACCCACGCTGGGATGGGACCCCCGCTGGCACGGACCTCCCCCCCCCCCCTTGGGACTGGACCCCCCGCCGGGCCGGGACCCCCGCCGGGCCTGCAC
>JANZLQ010000095.1:40595739-40616120 GCA_026212715.1 Elanus axillaris
GGTTGGGGCTCTTTGCAGCAGGGTGCATGTTGGGGGGGGGGATGTCTTGCATGCGTAAAGGGGGAAATACCCCTGTGAGCCCCCGTGCTGAGGTGGGCACTGCACTGCTGGGACGTGTCCCATGCGGTGACATGTCCTGAGCCAGGGTGAGAGTCCCCAGGGTGGGGGGGGACGAAGGGGCCAGTCCCTTTGCAGGGGGGGGCAAGTTGGGAGGCAAAGGGCTTACACACCCTTCAGCAGTATTGGGGGCTCCTGCAAAAATGGGGTGCTAATGGGGCTACCCCAGGTCTCCAGCTACAATGCCAGGCTTGACCTGGGCAGGTCGGTGGGACGTGTCCCGGAGGAGGGGGACAGGCAGCGCTGCTGGCCCTGGAAGAGGTGCAAGGAGCACCCCCTGAGCACCCCCCCCCGGCCTAGGTGGTGGAGGCTGGCACCTCCATCCAACAGATTTGGGGTGCTGTAGCCGGCCCTGGCATAAAACCCTTCCATGGCTTTATATAAAGAATAGTTTAAGACAGTGCGGAGGCAGAAAGCAGATATTCCCATTGTGAATGTCTTTTAATATTACTGTGAGCTGGCACAAAGCAACATGGTTGCTTAGCAAATGAATCCATCCAGCACCGATCCCATTCCAGGAAGGTGCCTGCTTTACCTGGGCTGTGGGAATTACTGCTGCCAGCGTGCGAGGATGGGCAAGGATGACCCTTAATAAATAAGAAAAGGCATTGGATGGGGTTTTCCAGCCTGGGATGGCTGAGCTGGGGGGGGGGGGGGGTGGCCCTGGGAGAGATGTGTAATTGGAGAGATGATCTAGGCAGTCATCTGTCTCCAGCTGAGCATGATGAGGCTGTAATTCTCATGAGGGGCAGAGGATTTGCTCTTCTTTCATTGGTATTCCTAGAATCCACAGCAAGAACTGGTCTGGCCTATTTTACAGTGGGCAGAAAGCATATGATGTTATTTAGTGGGATTAAGAGGTCTGAGGGATCCTAATTTCCCACGGAGGGTTGCTGAGATGGCCGACGTGGGGCAGGACAGCCAGTGGTTCCATGGCTGATGGGGCTCTTCTTCTCCGTGGATGCTGCCCGTGGTTGTTTACACCTTGCGCACTGCAGAAAAACGTGCTGGCAGACGTAACAGGTACCATTTTCTACCCACTAATGGGAAAGTGTGGCATGGGGATGTGCAGGGATGCATTCCAGGGTGCAGGGCAGTTTCTTCAGGCTGTTTTCTTGCAGTGCAAAGAAATGAGTAAATCTATAGCCAACTTATTATCCCGCGATTTCCTGTGAGGATTTGGGATTTTGCTCTTGGGAGGTGCCCGGCGTGTTGTTCAGTGCTCCGGGGGTGGGTTAGGAAAAGCATCTGCAGTGTCAGGCTTTCGGCTGGGGTGGGACGAGGGGCCAGAGCGGCTCCGCGGAGCGATGCCAGGTGTCTGGTGGGGTTATGCAGATGTGGTGGGGTTGTGCCAGGCAGCATGTTGCATTTTACCATTGAGACCCCGGTCCCCAGCTTCCCCCATCCCAGCCTCCATCCCCAGAGGCAGCTGAGTTCAGTGCCGTCACAAGTCACGGAGAAGAAATGTCATGGAGGACCTTGGGATGCAGCTGCTTGGTTCGGCGACTTTCAGTGTTAAACACAAACTTATCCCACTGAAAACCGGTTTTTCCAGGACGTGGTGATCCATGGCACTTCCCCAAAGCTCCAGGCACGTGAGCGCCGTGTGCCTGTTTGGGGATATGGAGGAAAATTGTTGTCTGCAGCCATGTAAAGAAGGGAGCCGGGAGTGCCAACATGCTCTTAATCACGCAGCCGGGAGCGGAGCTGCCTGCTTGCCCTTTGAGACTGTGCCCACTCCCTTATTGGCTGCTCCCACCACCCTCCACCCACTTTGCCCCAAACTGCCGCTTTTCTGCCTGGTATTCTGCCCAGCGCCAGGTTGGCATCTGACACGCGATGCTCTACTATCCTGGGAAGGTTTAGGGGTCGGATCCTGCAGGAGAGGAGTGGGATGCTGCAGGCCCTCTGTGCATTTCCCGGTGATGGCTGGTTGCTTTAGTGTGACCCTCGGTATTGCACAGTGCTGACTCCTTGCCACCCAATGCCGCTCACCCAGATCCTGGCGGAGCCATTTGCCGGTTAGAGGCATTAGTGTTGTGCTGCGCAGCCAGATCCTGCCCTTCCCGCAGCTCCGAGGAGGCTGCCTTCGGGAAGCTGCCAGATTTTGCTCCGTCTCCTGCCTGTGGACATCCCGGCCATGCCGTGCCAAGGCCGGGTGCTGGTGCGGGTGCCAGCAGGCGGTGGGAAGTGCCGGTTCCTCATCGCTTGCAGCCTCGGGATGGGTGACACATTATTTTGCTCTGGGCTTCAGGGTCACACAGGCTGTCACACACTTTCCACGTCCTTTGAAATAAGTGCTGGATGGCAATGGCAGCGCTGAGGCCAAGGCAGCCTCAGCGCGAGATGCTGACGGCGATTTTCCACTCCATTTTTGGTACCAAATGTGCAATTAGGTGATGGAGGCAGAGGACAGCAGCCCTAGCTCCTGCCTCCAGGGCTTGGCAGCTCATCTCTACCCCGAGGCTTGTTTCTTAGCCCAAGGTTTCAGTGCTGTAAAAGATGGGAACCAGCTGTAGATGATGCATCAGGCGAAGCGGGGTTAAAGTGGCGCAAGATGGTTGCAGAGCTGAGGGTGGAGTGCACACGGAAACAGGAAACGTCGGCCTCCCTCTATGTCACCATTACTGGAACTTGCTTCGTTAAAGGTTTGTTTTCACTTCCAAAATGAAACCCAGCAAGCAGGAGCAAGCCCCTCGTCCCCTGGGATGTCCCCCCCTGCAAGACACAGATGCACCCCGGTCCCCTGGGTGGGACCGAATGGTGAAGTAATGCCAAAGCTGGCTGCTTTCTGCAGCCTTTCTGGTTAATAAACCTCTGCTTGTGCCGTTTCGGTGGTGAAGCAGGTTTGCTTGCAGTGCCTCGGTTTCCCATCCGGCACGCAGAGCCAGTGGCAGGAAGAGGCTGTGGTTTGCTCTTGCTCTGGGGGTGGGTGCTGGGCTGGGAGTTTGCAGCTCTGGGTGCTGCAATCGGTGTTCAAGCCTGTGTTTAAGCAAGAAAAGCAAATGGCCGGGCCAGGCAGGGGTGGGACGGGATGAAGCGTTGCAGGGGGGGAAGGTTTCTGCCTCTCCCCCACCCCGGCATGTCCCAGGGGTGCACCCAGGGACCCCTCATCCTGGGTGGAAGGAGGGTTTTGGGGGGGCCCCAAGCAGCCTCCCCAGTCACCGGCTTGGCTGAGACCTTCAGTCTTGAGCAGAAGACGTGGGGCTCCCAGTTTGAGGGTGGGAGCAGGAGGAGCTCCGCAGGGGGGGAGATGCCAGCGGGAGGTGCCAGGGTGCCAGGCGTTGTGTGCGGAGCAGTGACCACGCGTGGTTGGCGTTGCCCGTGCATCGGTGCTATGTACGTCTGTCTGGAGGGATGGGATGTTGCAAAATGCTGTCCTTTGCACCCCGGATACCACATCTGCTGTTCACTTCTGGTTTCGGGATCCAGGGAGAATCCCTTTGCTCTGGTTTCATCCCCTCGATTTTGTGGGTGTATCTGGCTGCAGCATGATGTTAAACAATGTCCTTTAATTAGTGGCATCCTTGTGGATTCCTGTTCCCAGCCTAGCAAGGAAATTCAGCGTCGTCTTTGCAGAATTCACAGCCTGAGGAAGCACAGATAGAGGAAGGGGAAAGTTGTCCTTGTGCTTGAGCTTCTGCTCTGTGCTGTGGATATCTTCGGTTCCCTCTCAGCAGAGTGAAAGAGGACTTAAATGAGCTGATTGTATTTTATTCATATTGAAATGGGCTACATACGGTGGGAGAGGGGCTGCAGCATCTGGGCTTTTCGAGGCTGGGCTATGCTTGCAAGGCAACCTTGGGCTCAGGGCTTGGAGAAGGGCTGGAAGGAAAGGGGAAAGGAAATTCCTGCAAGAAGAATTGAAATCTTGTGAGTTGCAAGGGTGGGAATGGAGATGGCAATACGGAGACCCGACGCTTGCAGACATGGCCTTTCGGTTGTTCCAGAGGAGCTCTGCGGGATGCTGGAGTGCGGCACCAGGATGGGAGTTTTGGGGTGTTTGGGGTGTCGAGGTGCCAGTGCTGTCAGTGCAGCCCTGTGCGCGGTGCTGCTTTTCATCTGGCACTGGCACATGTGGCGTCCTTCTGCTGCCTGCCAGAGCACGGCCGAGCCGGACCTCTGCCATGGCATCGTGAATGCCCAGCGACACCGCAAAGTCTCAGAGGGTTGGGGACCAACTGTCCTCCCTGCTGTGACCTGGGGATCACCAAGTGCAGGGGGGTTTATAGGAAATGGGGGGCATTTTCCATGTGATGGAGCAGGTCGGGTTGTGGCCTGAAGCCACTTGGCATTTTAATCGCTTCCTCCTTTTACATCCCTTTTTCCGTTCCTGCTCTTGGCTCGTTGCCCAAGGGGCTTGCCTGCCTCTGCCCTCCCCAGCAAGCCAAAACCAGAAGTGGGACCTTGACAAGACAGTTCATCATTAAAAATAACCCCGTCGGCCCGTCTCTGGCAGTGTTGAACCGGGGATGGATCTTCCCTGCAGTGGGAGATCCATAATCGGTGGGGTGATGGCAGCCGTGTCCCCTGGCACAGGACATCACGTACCAGTGGACCCGTACGTGCCTAAGCCCGTCCAGCCCTGCCCGTCCTTCGCTTCCCCAAATTAATTTCCTCTTTTTCTTCCCTAGTTGCCGAAGCAGCAATAGGAAGAGCTTAGTGGTGGGCACTCCCTCTCCAACCCTCTCGCGGCCTCTCTCCCCCCTCTCTGTGCCAACAGGTAAGGGATGTCCCAAGGGGATGGGTTGACCATCTCCCCAAATGACCCAAATATTTTGGAGGGGTGGTGGGGGACCCTTCTTCTGCAGCACCTGTTAGCAGCAGTGGGCTGGCTCCTGGGCACAGGTGCCTTTTCCAGGAGGGAATAGCTTGGGAAGTGATTTATTCCCTCTTTCCCCTGAAGCAGCAGCCCGCGGCAGCCCAGGCATCGTGCCGGGGCTGGCATCGGGGTGACTTTTCCCCCTTTCTCCCCACAGCCGGGAGCAGCCCCTTGGACAGCCCACGCAACTTCTCTGCCAGCACCTCCATCAACTTCCCCTTTGCCCGCAGGTGAGCTCCCGACCCCCCCTCCCAGACCATTAATATTCACTAATAATTATAATCCACCAGCTGGGACTGTTGTGTTGATCTCAAATGATTTGGTTGGGTTTTGTGTTGTTTTTTTTTTCTCCCTTATTTTTTTGGTCTGGTGTTGTTTGCTCTGCCACTGCCATGACCGGTACCTCCCGCTCTCCCAGCCATGCTCCTCGGACTGACAGGTGAGTACTGGAAACTGGCTGGGGCTGCATTCTGGGGAGATGTCTGCTCCGCATCGGCAAAGCCCTTCATTGTGTGCATCCCTGGGTGGGAGATTTTGCTCTGGGATTGGGCTCCCTGCAGCTCCAGGAGCAGAAATATCCCTGTTCCCATCACACCATCCCCAGCCACAAGCTCAGCCCCAGCTCGGACCCACTCCGAGCGCTCCCGACGGATGCTCGGCCGGGTGCCCGCGGAGGCAGATCTTGCTGCATCCCCTCCCCAGCCCGCACTGCTCCAGACACAGATGCCAAAATCCTGTTTAACTAATTAATTAATTGCACGCATAGAGGCAGACAGCTGATTTTAACCCATCGATTGTCACATGGAAAAAAACTGGAGGCTTAGGGATGATTTTCACGCTTGTAACAGTGAAAAGCCAAACTGCAGGGCTGGGGGTATTTGCAAGCCTCTGAGCGGCGAGGCCATGCAGTGGGGCCGGTGCCGGATCCGGCACCCTGCCAGCTCCTGCTGTCCTTGGCCCTGCACGGGAAACAGCGGCGGGAGGTGAAGGGCCTCATCTTGATGTGGACGTTGCCCCATCCATTAGAAACATCTCCAAGAGGAAGCATTCGCCTACGTGTGAGCGGTTGCCTTCCTGTTTATAATCGAGCTCTGCTCCGAGTGGCCTGTTATCTCAGGACGGAGCTTTAGGAATCCCAATTTCTCATAGAACAAAGTCCCAGAAGGCTGAATTCTGCTCTAATTAAAAATCAGATTCTCGCAGAGGTTTGGTTTTTTTAACCCATCTGAAACAGATTTGCCACTCACATTGTCCTTTTGCGGGGTCCCTGTTCGCTGTCACTGTCCCGATGGCCACCTGCGTGCCGGGGCTGCAGCCAGCCCCCCTCCCCTGCAAACCCCTCTTATTCCACCCAGTTTCAGTCCATTCTGCAAAGAGGTTTCAGGGCTTTATTATTCAAGCCAAACCTGCATCTTCTTTCCTACCCTTACCACTCTGATGTTATTTATTTGCATTTAGATGTTGTTTTTTTCCTGTATGTGATCGGCACGTTTGCACTCACAGGGCTGATGGCAGAAGGTGGTCACTGGCTTCGTTACCCTCCTCTGGCTATGGGACCAACACCCCCAGCTCCACTGTCTCGGTAACGTTTACTTTCCCATGACAGCAGGCGAGAAGAACCCAAACCCCTTGATTTTTGGGGAAATGCCTCCTGAGCCCCGCGGTGTCGGTTCCTAGGCAGCCCCTCCATTCCTAGAGGACCAAGTGCTTTAGCTGCATCGTGCTTTCCAAATGTGCTTTTAAGAAAGCCATAGAGCCTGGTGAATGGCTTTACAGCATCCCTGGGCATCACAGCATCCCTGCATGTCATGGCACATCCCGACCGTGCAGGGGAATGGCTGGGCAGGAGCTGCCTGGGATGTTGCAGGTACAAAGGATGGAGCTCAGTGGAGCTGGATTGAGTGGGAGAGCCGGAGGGGGGGTTTGGGGTGCGAGTGGGCAGCGCAGACCTCCCCAGGCCGGTCTTGCCGTCCCTACTTCACATTACCGAGCACTGACCATGCTGCCCATCAGTGTTTCCAGCCTCCTAAGAGGGTCCAAGGAATATTTCACTCATGGATTTGCTGGTTTACACCCCACTGCTGGGAAGCGTGGATCCATTTCCTAATCACCTGCATCTCTCTTTCCAGTCGTCTTCATCCTCCCAGGAGCGCCTGCACCAGCTGCCGTACCAACCCACACCCGACGAGCTGCATTTCCTTTCTAAGCATTTCCGCAGTACGGAGAGCGTCACGGATGAGGAGGGGCGGCACTCGCCCTGCCTGCGCCCACGATCGAGGAGCCTCAGGTACGGCACCTGCCATGGGGAGCACCCACAGTGCTGCTGGGACCATGCACCAGGTGCTGGCACATCCATCCTCTGTCCTCTCATAAGCTCTTCCTGGGACATCCTGGTCCTGCTAAGCCCATCCCGAGGTGTTGAGCCCCATACAGGTTTTCTCCTTGCAGGACTGTAGAGAAACTACGGCTTGAGGTTGTAGATGCCCCATCCCTGGAAATATTCAAGGTCAGGTTGGACAAGGCTCTGAGCAACCTGATCTAGTTGAAGATGTCCCTGCTCATTGCAAGGGCATTGGACTAGGTGACCTTGAAAGGTCCCTTCAAACCCAAACCATTCCATGAATCTATAATTCTATGATCCTAAGGTCTGTGATTTTGGGCATTAGGGTCTGGTTCTCAGCATCTTCGCAGCTGTCAGGATGTGGCATTACTCTCCTGGCAGCAGATAACACCTGAGAGCGAGGTTTCCTGTGGCTGAAGCTGGAGAAAGTGGGATTTGTTCAAAAATAGTTGGTTTGCAGCTTCTTGCTCAGTTGTCTCAAAGGTTTCGGAGGAGAGAAGGGGACCACTGAGCAGAAGCCTGAGTGGTGGCCATCCTTCCAGGGCACGGCTGGGAGGCCACCGGCCTGACCTGCCGTTAAAAGGTTAAAAATCCCATTTCTGGGCTTGGGTCAGGAAATATCACCTTTGTTTGCTGGGGCTGAGCATCAGCCTGGCCTTTGCCTCTGCAAAAAACAAGGAGCACAGGAGGACAGGCATTTGTGGGCTGGAAAGAGGAAAATTTGGAGAGAGCATCAAGCTGGTGGCCATAGCATTGTGTGAGCTGACCCTACGGACCTGCCAAGCTCTGCATTGTTGCTCCAAGGCTGTGTCCCATGCAAGGATCCAGTCATGTTTCTGCTTGTCCAGCACCAGGAGCTTGTGCTTTTTACAAGGGATGTTTCGGTTAAATCCTCTTTTCCCACTAAAAAAGCTCCCAACCCTCTTTGTGCCAGAGGCAGAGCCATAGCCCTGCGTGTTGCCAGCTGAAATTTCATTAAAATCAGATTAATTATCTGACAGGGTTTTGTAGGTGGTGAAGTTTTCACCGAGGAGATGCCAGCTCCGCGGTCAGCACAGCACAGCAATGGCTGAGCTGGGGCTCGGCTGGGGCTGGCAGTGAGCAGCTTGGGTCTGGTTTTAATCACCGCATTTATTATATAGCGGTTAATGAGTTGCTGGCTGCTCCTGCGACTTGCTTTGCATAAGGGGATCACCAGGCAGGGGCCTGAAAGAGGCAATGTTGGGTGAGGGGAAGAGAGAAGCCTTGTTTAATGAAGGTCCCTGCGTCCACCACGGGGTTTGGTTGGGGTTTTTTTGCTGGTGAGCTGCAAAAAGGGCAACGATGGCAAGAAGTTGTGGGATCCAGAGGAAGGAATGGATGAGCTTGCTCTTCAAAGCCAAGTTGACTGATGCACCAGCCTCTAAGCTCTGGATTTTCATGTGACTTGAGTTTGGGGACCTGGGTCTGTGGGAGGTTAACCTTCCCTGGACCAGGTGCCAGGGACCACGAAATCCATGCATGGTGGGAGATGCTGCTGGAAGTGCTGGTCCAAGGCTGATGGCTCTGCTCAGATGAGCTTTAACTGCTTGGGATTGGGAGTTAGGAGGAGGGAACAAATTGCTCTCCAGGGGTAGTAGCTATTTGCATAGATGTAAATGACTTGGACCTCGTAATACAACTGGTTTTCTCCCTCTGCAGCCCTGGACGGACGAGTGGAACGTTTGATAATGAGGTTGTGATGATGAACCATGTCTACAAGGAGAGGTTCCCCAAGGTAACTGCCGGGACTGGGAGGGATGAGCGCGTTAGTCCCTCCTTGGCATCCTGACAGCATCTTCTCCAGAACAACCTCTTCTCTGTTCTGGAATTTAGAATGCATGGGTAGATAATGCATGGGTAGATACCAGTGGGGGTTGAGGACACTGCAGATGTGGTAATGAACTGGGGAGGCAGAGACGTGCGGGTCTGCCTCATCACACATGCAGGCAGAGGTCTCTGGAATACTTTGGTGGAGCTTTTCCAGTCTGCTGGAAGCTGGGTCCCGGGTGGGGCCGTGATGGGCACATGGATATTGGAGCTGCAGGAGGTAGTAGCATGAGATCCTGGCTGGCCAAACCCAGTGCATGCCATGGGGACGTGTGTTCCCAGGCATCACCATCCATTCTGCCTTGCAGGCCACAGCCCAAATGGAAGAGCGTCTGCAGGACACCATCACAAACTTCTCTCCGAGCAGCACTCTGCCACTGGCAGATGGGGTGCTGGGCTTCATCCACCACCAAATCATCGAGCTGGCCCGTGACTGCCTGGCAAAGTCCCAGGGAGCTCTCATCACCTCCCGCTACTTCATGGAGCTGCAGGAGAAACTCGAGAAGATGCTCCGGGATGTGAGTACAGGGCAGTTCCCTGGCAGGTGCCATCTCCTGAGGCTACCAATAGACGTCTGGCTTCCGTCTCCTTTCTGGCAGGCTCAGGAGCGTTCGGAGAGCGAGGAGGTGAAGTTCATCGACCAACTGGTGAGGAAGCTGCTGATCATCATCTCCCGGCCTGCTCGCCTTCTGGAGTGCCTGGTAAGACAGGGCAGCTCCTGATGTTTCTTATCTTTCATGGTCCGTGCCTGCCCAGAGAGGAGACTTTGCTCCTTTGCAGCAAGGAGCTGAGACCATTCCTAGCATTAAAACCATTTCTTGGAGAGGAGAAGCTGGTTTTCCCTAGTGGAGTAGTGGGATGTGAACTTCTTAGCAAGGTTTCGCATCCCTTTTCAGGTTTTTTTTAGCTGTTGTGCTGAATTTCTAAAGCACTTGGCTTTGTGCTATGGTTCCTGCAGCTGGAAGAAGGAGCTGTAATGAAGTGTGCTGCCTGTGTCCTCTCCTTGGTTTCCCCTCTAAGACCAACTCATGGGGCTCCATTTTCTTCCATCAACCCTTCACATGGGGAATGATGCTAGAAACAGGAGCAGAGTTTTTAGCTTGCTCCTGCAAGCATCCAGAGCCTGTTCTCAATTACAGGTGTCACCTGCAAGGTTTAGAGGAAAGGTTTAACTTTGCAAAGTCTTGCTCCTCAGCTGTGCTTGGTTTTCCCCATCCAGGAGTTTGACCCGGAGGAGTTTTACCATCTCCTGGAAGCTGCAGAAGGACATGCCAAAGTTGGCCAGGGAATAAAGACCGATATTCCCCGATACATCATCAGCCAACTGGGGCTCGTCAAGGACCCACTGGAGGGTAGGGAACCACTTGGGTTGGTGGCCCCGAGGTCTGCAGTGGGGTGCGGTCTCCCAGTTTGGCCACTGGCGAGTGTGAATGAGCACTGGGAGGTCGCAGGGGGACCAGCAGGGCTGAGCTGGTGTCATGGGGTGGGTCACAGCAGGACCAGGATGGTGTCCAGGTCTCCTGGCCAGCCCCACATCCCTCATTATTGCTCCCAACACGTTCAGCAAAGCAGATTAAGCTCAAGAACGCTTAATCCATAGGAAGCCATGGCCTGGGGGGAAAACCATAATCCCTGAAGAACACGGGAATGACTATGGAAAAAAGAGAATTATATAAATGTTTAACCTCCTGTTGAACCTCTTAACGCCATGACCTGAATTTCTCCATACAATAGCTCGAGCAAAGCGTGTGGCTAAATCCTCGCGGGATCTCTGAGTTTAGAGGGAGAATGGTTGGTGGGGGGTTGTTTTGGTGGGGGCTGAGCATGAAGAAAGTGAAAACCATCCCCGTCTTCTGCAGAAATGGTCCAGCTGGATCACTTTGACAGCGGGAACACCATCACACCAGAGAACGATGATGCCTGTGAGGTGAGCACGGTCCTACCTGCCTGTCCCACCTGCTGCCTGCAGCTTTGTCCTGCCTCACCCGGCACCAAAGCACCTTGCAGCAGCCTCTCTGCTATCTTAGACTGGGAGATGTTAATTCAGGTTGTCCCCAAGGGTGACTTGTATTCAGGTGTAATATCTCACAGTCCCTCATCTGGCTTCTTGAGTAGACAAAGCTCAGAGTGGGGCTCTTGATCTGCAGAGCATCTTGGTCTTCTGATTTGGGGTTTGTGGCTGGAGAGGGCTCAGGGAGGGATGTCCTCTGGCAGCGAGGAGCACTTGGAGGTGATACGTGATGTGGCTCGGTGAATTCCTGCCTGCACTCAGAGCACCAGCACGCTGGGAAACCTTAAAAACCTCTGTCTTCTTCAGAGCCAGCCTTCGGCCACCGCTCCTCGGAGGAAACCATGCGAGGGGGACTTTGAGACCATCAAGCTTATCAGCAACGGGGCTTATGGGTCAGTTGGGAAGTTCCTAACACTTGTCTCCCTCTGTAAACGTCTCCAAAGTCCTCCCCATCCGAGTCCTGAGGTGCTGCATGGTCAGTCCTGGTAGTTGGAGGACATGTTTTGAGGTCCAGCTATTTCGCTGTCTCCTAGGGCCGTGTACCTGGTGAGGCACAGGGAGACGCGGCAGCGCTTCGCCTTGAAGAAAATCAATAAGCAGAACCTCATCTTGAGGAACCAGATCCAGCAGGTGTTTGTGGAGAGGGACATCCTCACCTTCGCAGAGAACCCCTTCGTGGTCAGCATGTTCTGCTCCTTTGAGACAAAGCGACACCTCTGCATGGTGATGGAGTATGTGGAAGGTGAGAACAGGATCTGCGGCTGGACGGTGCAGCAGGGACAGGGGAATATCAATGTCTGAGTATCGAGGACACCACTGGGACATCTCCTGCCCTGCTTTGCTCCAGGGAGCAGAGGGAAGCACAAGGAGATACTTTGGTGATCCTGAGTCTCACCTCAATGAAGGTGGTGGCCATGCTCACCTAGGAGAGTGTTTGTGCCCCGTGCCCAGGGATCAACGCTGCTTCCAAGAAGGGATGGGAGGGTCTGGCTGGGAGCCTGCTTGGCAGCAGAGGCAGCATAGCCCTGCCCGGTGACCTCCCTGCCTTCTCTGAGCCTCCTGTGCTCAGGAGGACCGGTGTCCTTGCAGGGGGGGATTGTGCCACGTTGCTGAAGAACATGGGCCCGCTGCCCGTTGACATGGCAAAGATGTACTTCGCTGAGACCGTTCTTGCGCTGGAGTATCTCCACAACTACGGCATCGTCCACCGGGACCTCAAACCTGACAAGTGAGGATGTGGGTCAGGTCTGAGCAAGGACGAGGTTGGGTTTGGATGGGGAAGGGAGAGAGCCTGATCCAAGCCAAGAGGGTAAAGGGAGAATGAGGTCATGGGGTTTTGGTGCCCAAAGACCTGGTTCTGTGCCGTTGCATAAGGACCAGAGGTCTTGGGGTCTGCCTGGTCCTGCCCAGGTCTCCCCAGAAGAAAAGAGCATCCTCATGGGGCATCTGTCTTCTCTTGCAGTTTGCTCATCACCTCCATGGGCCACATAAAGCTGACAGATTTTGGTCTGTCAAAGATCGGCTTGATGAACATGACCACAAACCTCTACGAAGGGCATATGGAGAAGGACACTCGGGAGTTCATGGACAAGCAGGTACAAGGTCCTGCTCCGCTTGGCCAATCTGCTGTCACTGAGGAACAGGGATAGCCTCGGGACTTGTTGCAAAGGTCATTGCAGAGGTGTCAGCCACTGCTTCCCATGCAGGTGTGTGGTACTCCAGAGTACATCGCCCCAGAAGTCATCCTCATACAGGGCTACGGGAAGCCCGTTGACTGGTGGGCCATGGGCATCATTCTCTATGAGTTCCTGGTGGGCTGCGTCCCCTTCTTCGGCGACACCCCCGAGGAGCTCTTCGGGCAGGTCATCAGCGGTGAGTATCAGTGGCAACTTTGCTCCTCAGTTCGCTCTTCCCAGCAGTCATGGCTCGTCCTTAACACATGGACAGCTTGATTCCCTCATTTCATACTCAGCTAAATGGCGAGGAGGCTCCTCAAGCTTTGATTTCCCAGTTTGGGAGGATGCTTTCATCTGCTGTGGCTCCTGGGGGACTTTTCTTTTGTCCACAAGTGACTTCTCCTGTGACCTCACATCATCACAGCATCCATCATGTCCAAACTCTTCCAGCCACTCCAAACTCCTTTTCCTTTTTCCTTGCAGATGAAATTATGTGGCCGGAAGGGGATGAGGCTCTTCCCGCAGACGCCCAGGACCTGATCACACGCTTGCTGAGACAGTGTCCCCTCGAGCGCTTGGGCACCGGTACGCATGGCAGCCCCCACACAGCTCTCAGGGTGGGGGTGGGGGGTTACCTTGAACTGTAATTCATGTCAAGCCATTTTCTGAAACCAAAGCATGTCCCAGCACAGTGAGGGTGCTCAGGGGAGGTTCCCTGCTTGGGGTTCACCCCAGGAAAGCAGCGCAGGGCTCCAGGCCATCCTGTTTTAAATTATTTTCTCTGCATGGAGGAGAGACCGTGATGTTTGGGAGGGCAGCAGGAGCATCCCAGATCCTGTCCCATCCCCCTGATATAGGTTTCTCTGCCTGGCAGGGGGTGCGCACGAGGTGAAGCACCATTCCTTCTTCCTCCACCTGGACTGGAACGGGTTGCTGCGGCAGAAGGCCGAGTTCATCCCCCAGCTGGAGTCAGAGGACGACACCAGCTACTTTGACAGTGAGGCCAAATCCATCCCCTTTCCCCACCTCTGCCAATCCCTTATCTCAGCTGCAGGTTGGATGCTCCTGCAGGAGATGAAAATCTCCCAGGTAAAGTTGGTCGCTTTACAACCAAAGTCACAAAACAGATGCCATCCTGTTTCCAGGCTGCTCAGCCTTACCAAAAGCCTTACTTTCTTACCCCAAAACTCTCCTGGGATTTGGGACTGGGCTGTCAGCTCCCTGTGGGTGCAGGTCCCACCAGGGCTCCATGGGCAGGCAGGACACAGTGTGTTGCAGGCAGGGTGACAGCCCTGCCTGCTCTGGCTCTTGATTTCAGCTCGCTCTGAGAGGTACCGCCACTTGGATTCGGAGGATGAAGAAACCAACGACGAAGAATCATCTGTGGAGATTGGGCAGTTCTCCTCCTGCTCCCATCGTTTCAGCAAGGTGCTCCAATCCCTCCTCCAGCATCCAAAACGATGGCTGCTGTGGCTAGCACGGTCGTGCCAAGCATCGGTGTTCTGGCTGATGCTGGAGCACCTGGGGATTCCTGAATTTCTGCTCCTTGCTGATAGCTCGTCTCCTCCTCAGGTGTACAGCAGCTCTGAATTCCTGGCAGCTAACTCCAACCTCAGCCTCTCATCCTCCGACCGCAGTCACAGCGAGGACAAAGAGGAGCGATGGGACAGGCACTCGGGAGACGAGGACAGGAGCCGGCTGGCAGGCACAGAGCCCCGGTGCGTGCTGAGATGGGGGATGCAACGCTGATGTGGGTTTGTACCGGCGCCGAGGGTTTGTGCTGATGCGGAGGGTTTTTGCCAGCACCAAGGGTTTGCAGAGGCATCGGTGGGACGTGTCTGGGGGTGCTGCAGCAGCTCAGTGCCATCCGCTTTGCCCATCTTTGCTTGTCCCGAGCCCTCCTGCTCTCTCCACACAGGCTCCGCTCCTGGACGTCCTGCAGCTCCACGCCGTATACCTCTCGGCACGAGCGAAGCCGCAGCCCTGCCGCACTGCCCAGCACCTACAGCCTGGACACCATGCCCAAGTTTGCCTTCTCCTCAGAGGATGAAAGCCCTTGTGTGGCATCCTCCAAGCCAGAGAGACCCAAGTTTGTGCTGGGAGACCCTGACACGGGGACCGGCAGCACAGTGAAGCCCTCGGCGCTATCTGGTATGTTGGCTGTGGGCACTGGTGCGGGATGCTCCGGGGCCAGCTGGGGTCCCGCACGGCATGGGATGGCTTTTCTCTGTCCCCAAACTCTCCCTCTTCCCCTCCGTGCAGCCGATCTCGTCAGCCTGAACCGTATCCGTCTCCGGAGCAATAGCACCGGCACCAAAAACTCAACTCCCCGGGGCCTGGAGCCAGGCGGGAGCCGTCGACTGGGGAGCCAGAAGGATGTGCCAGACAGGCAGAGAGCATCTCCAGGCAGCCGTGTCCCCAAATCCGCCTCCGTCTCAGCCCTGTCCCTCATCATCACCTCAGGTCTGTGTGCTATGCAGTTTATCCTGCTGGATGGCGGTTGCCATGTGGTTTTCCCAGGCTGAGCTGGCTTCTCCCGCTTGCAGATGACTTTGGCGGCAGTGCCCTGATGAGCCCCATCTCCCCCCACTCCCTCTCCTCCAATCCCTCTTCCCGTGACTCCTCCCCAAGCCGAGACTCATCCCTCGCCATTGCCAGCCTGCGGCCCCCCATCATCATCCACAGCTCGGGCAAGAAGTACGGCTTCACCCTGCGAGCCATCCGCGTCTACATGGGGGACAGCGACGTCTATACTGTCCACCATATGGTCTGGGTACGTGGCCTGGGCTCCATGTGGGGAAGGACTGGTGGTGCCAGACACCGCGTTTCCCGATGGGAAAATCCCCAGAGGAAACTTAGGTTTGTACCCGAATAAAACCTTGGTCTTTCAATTGCAGAGCGTGGAAGAGGGGAGCCCTGCACAGGAAGCGGGGCTGAGAGCGGGCGATCTCATCACACATGTGAACGGCGAGTCAGTGCTGGGCTTAGTTCACCGGGACGTCGTGGAGCTGCTGCTGAAGGTAGGTGACTGGCACTGCTCTGCTTGTTTGGGACCGGTGCATCAATCCAGCGGCTCCCTGGCATCGCCTCTGCCGGCAGCCAAGACAGGAGCCGGTTTGGATCCGGTGCTTAGATCCGACACGCTACAGCAATTTGTATTCCATCCCTCAGAGTGGGAATAAAGTGGCCCTGCGGACCACTGCCCTGGAGAACACCTCCATTAAAATCGGCCCCGCTCGGAAAAACAGTTCCAAGACGAGGATGGCACGGAGGAGTAAGAAGAGCAGGAAAAGGGACGGCCAGGACAGGTGAGTAGAACTGGAGCAGGATAAAATGGCATTTGTCCTGGGGTGTCCTTGGAGCTGGGTGGGGGATGCTCCGGCTCTGCCATACTGGGATGTCCAGTGGGCTCTGGTCCTGCCAGCACCAGCTCAGCAGACTCAAGGCCACCAGCTTTAAGCAGAAGCTGAGCCTATTCCTTTTCCCCCCACCAGGAGAAAATCCCTTTTCAAGAAGATCTCCAAGCAGTCGTCAGTCCTCCACACCAGTCGCAGCTTCTCCTCCGGTCTCCATCACTCGCTGTCCTCCAGCGAGAGCCTCCCGGAGTCCCCCACGCACAGCCTGTCCCCGGGTCCCACGACACCCTGCCGCAGCCCCGCTCCCGACCTGCCCCCAGGTACCCCAACCCACGGCAGGGTTGGGGGGGGATATTTGCTCCGGGCAGGGCGGGGATGCCATGTGTCCCTCCATCCTTCGCGGTGACCTGTTTCTCTTTGTACGGCAGATGCTGCGTCCCCGCAGAGCACCTCTCCCTCCTCCAGCACCCCAACATCACCCGCTGGCCATGTGCGCCCCAGCTCCCTGCATGGGTTGGCACCCAAACTGGGTGGGCAACGCTACAAAGTGGGACGTCGCAAATCCACCAGCAGCATCCCTCCCTCACCCCTCGCCTGCACCCCTTCCTCTGCCCAGCGCCCACCTTCTCCCCAACGCTCCCCATCTCCGCTTCCTGGGTACCCCAAAACCCCCCATTCCTTTCAGGGCAAGACCCTGTCCCCCCCCACCATCATCCGGCAGAGCTCCCGACCCCGCAGCGCCGACTGCCCCCGCTCCCCGCTCCTCAAACGCGTGCAGTCGGCCGAGAAGATTGTCACCATCCTGGCAGAGAAGAAAACTGGCGGCAGCCGCAAGCTGGGGCTGGAGATGCCAGCGATGGATGGGGAGACCGTTGGGGAGGGCGAAGCACTGGCGTACCCTGGCGAGCACGGTTATCACCCTGCCAGCTCCCGGCTTGCGGAGAGGCACGACCGGGACCAGGAGGTGGTGGTCATGCGGCGCTTGAACCTCTCTGAGCGCCGGGACTCCTTCAAGAAGCAAGAAGCGGTTCAAGAAGTGAGTTTCGATGAACCGGAGACGGTGCCGGCAAGCGAAGACAGTGGCAAGAGTGAAGCCGGGCAGGGTGTAGCTCTCCAGTGCGGTGGCACGGCCGGCATGGAGTCGAAGCCAAAGCCCAGCCCGGTCCCGCAGATCGCGGTGCAGGGCTCCGAGAGTGACGAGCAGGAGCCGGCGGCAGCCGAGTGGGAATGCCAGGGCTCCTACCCCATCGGCAACACTGAGCAGCCAGACAGCGGCATTTCATCGCCACGGTGGGATGGATGCGAGTATCGGGACCGCGGCTCCCGGCAGCACCGGAACTGCGGGGAGAGAACAACCAGCCACCGGCAACCACCGTGGGTGCCGCCAGCACTGCTGGCACACGGCCAGGAGCCAGCGGGTGCTCGGCTCCCGGCACCCCGGGGCAGCACGTGGAATGGGGCCGAACATGCCTGAGCCCCACGCCGGCACCCAGGGCTGGCTCAGCCTCCCCACAGCATCCCACCGCCTTCCCGAAAAACCCATCCCGCGCGGCGTATCCGTGAGATAAATGTCCTCGGAGCCATTTTGGACGTCGGCGCTGGCTGGGCTGGCTGCACCCTGGCACTTCGCCTCCCCTGAAGGCTTTTTGTACTCCCCGAAAGATGCTCATATTTTTATAGAGATGCGGGAGCTTTTCCGGTGGCGGCGTTTCCCCGGTAGGGCCCCAGCCTTTGTGTATAGAAAGGACTTGATGCAAATATTCATTAATTAATTTATTACTTTTTATAAGCTAAACGGGCAGTGCAGGACCGTCGCAGGGTCTGACTTGGCCCCGGGGGGTCCCAGGCTTTTCCGTGTGTCTCCCAGCTCCCGGCTGGATGACACACTCTTTTCTAACCTTGCAAAGACCCACTTTAACTTCAGTTTTAGCTGGAAACACCCCAAATCTCCTAAGAAACCCCCATCAGGAGGGGTAATTGTAGTATTTAAAATAAAAAAAACCAAAACCCCCAGCAACATCCCCCAAATGCTGGCAGCCCAAGCTGGGATGCATATGGATGTTTTTATATGCATATGGTTCATTGTATGATGATGCATATGGTTCATTTTATAAGCATATAGCGGATGTAAAGGTTTTAATTCTTTTAGTTGGAGCCTTTTGGAGCCACCCGGCTTCATCAGCTCTTCCAGGCAGGAAAAGCAGAGACCTCTCTGTGGGGTCAGCAATCGGATGTGAATACTAATGGGATTTTTAGGGTTGGTTTTTGCTCTTTGCATTTCTTCTGCCACCATAGCCCACGGTGTTTGTCGGTGGGTGCATACAGACATCTGTGAAAAACCAATATTTCTTTTTTTTTTTTTTTTTTTTAAAAAACGCAACCCAGCGAGCGCCTGTGCTGCTGCTTCATTTGTAATTTGGAAATTTCATCCCTCTCTTCTCTCCTGTCGCTTTTTATCCAGCAAACTACAGCTCAACCTGGCATTTCCCCCCAATTTCTACTGTTTTCTATGATACAAATGTTTCCATTTGATAATGCATGTACCAGCTTTTCCCCTCTGCCACGGTTTGCCGCCCCGGTGCTTTCAGCACCATGCTGGCGATGGGGGGGACCGTCCCTGGTTTGCCGACCCCCTGCCATCAGGCATCACCGTGCCACCATTTCCTACCCCAAAACAGCCAACGACTATTTTTGGCTGCGTGTTGGACTACCTTGTGCGCGTGCGGTTTGTGCCAGGCTCCGTATCCTGCTTCTCCTGCCGTTAAATTGGCGCCGTTTAACCCCAAAAAACGAGCAGCCAGAGCTGCTCGGCGTTTCCTTTGCTTCTTCCTCCACCGTCTGTATTAAAGTCTCAGGAAGGCAGTGGGGTTTTGGGGAGACACCAGGCGTCCCGTACCCACCGGCACCACGGGAAAGGAGGGTTCGGCTGCGCACCGGTGGTGTGGATATGGCGGGAAAAGGATTTTTTTAAATGGAAAATGTCTTAAAAGCCAAGGGGACCGTGTCTTCCTGCCCAGCTCTGTTCTTACCTTCGGGAAGTTTTACGTTGTATTAAAATTGTTCCTTGCGATGAGCCCATGGTGTGGTGTCTGCAGCCGGGGCGGGTGGATCCGGCGCTGCCAGCACCGGCATATATGGCTGGGCAGGGAGCGCCCGTTGCGTGGGGTGATGGCAAGGGGTAAATGGGGGGATGCGCCTGGCACCCAGCCTGGCTCCAGCCCTGGGCCTGGATTGGGGATGCCCGGTGCCGTGCCCGGTGCAGTGCCCGGTACCCGGTGCAGTGCCCGGTGCAGCACCCCGTGTCCATGGCACCCGAGGCCCAATGCGGTGCCGGTCCCATGCCCCATGCCCACTGTAGTCCCAGTGACCAGTGCCGGGCCCCGTGCCCGGTGCCATCCCGGTGCCCGGTGCAGTCCCAGTGCAGTGTCCAGTGCCCGGTGCACTCCCGGTGCCCGGTGCAATCCCGGTGCCGTGCCCCATGCCCAGTGCAGTGTCCCATGCCTAGTGCCCGGTGCAATCCCGGTGCTGTGCCCCATGCCCGGTGCAGTCCCAGTGCAGTGTCCCATGCCTAGTGCCCGGTGCACTCCCGGTGCCCGGTGCACTCCCGGTGCTGTGCCCCATGCCCAGTGCAGTCCCAGTGCAGTGTCCCATGCCTAGTGCCCGGTGCAATCCCGGTGCACTCCCGGTGCCCGGTGCAATCCCGGTACTGTGCCCCATGCCTGGTGCAGTCCCAGTGCAGTGTCCCATGCCTAGTGCCCGGTGCACTCCCGGTGCCCGGTGCAATCCTGGTGCCGTGCCCCATGCCCAGTGCAGTGTCCCATGCCTAGTGCCCGGTGCAATCCCGGTGCACTCCCGGTGCCCGGTGCAATCCCGGTGCCGTGCCCCATGCCCGGTGCAGTCCCAGTGCAGTGTCCCATGCCTAGTGCCCGGTGCAATCCCGGTGCAGTGTCCAATGCCCGGTGCAATCCCGGTACTGTGCCCCATCCCCGGTGCAGTCCCAGTGCAGTGTCCCACGCCTAGTGTCCGGTGCACTCCCGGTGCCCGGTGCACTCCCGGTACTGTGCCCCATGCCCGGTGCAGTCCCAGTGCAGTGTCCCATGCCTAGTGCCCGGTGCACTCCCGGTGCACTCCCGGTGCCCGGTGCACTCCCGGTGCCCGGTGCAATCCCGGTGCCGTGCCCCATGCCCAGTGCAGTGTCCCATGCCTAGTG
>JANZLQ010000095.1:40616449-40638079 GCA_026212715.1 Elanus axillaris
TCACCCCCGGCCTGGCCCTGTGTCGTGTGTTTGTGTCCGGCCGTCCCCCCCGCCCGAGGTGCCAGGGCAGGTCCCCTGTGCCATGGCGGTCCCTTTACCCTCCCTGTGCAAGGGCTGTGCTCACCCCCCCCCCCCCCAATCTTTGACAGGGTGCAGCCCCCATTGCCAGGGATTCTGAGCCCCCTCTTTGCATGACAGAACTGGAGAAAAGCCGCCTGACAGGGCTGCATGGCTCCAGCCTGGGCTGAGGGCTTGGACCCACCTCTGTGCCCCCCCCCCCAGCCTGCCTGCGGTTTGGCCCCACCACAGTTTTACCCCAGTGGTCCCCAGGTTGGGGCTGGATGATCCAAGGATGCGCCTGTCTGGCTGGATATGTTGGGCTTTGCTGGCTCTAGACACAGTTGCCCCCAAACCCTGGCTCTGGGATGGTGGCCAGGCCACCTCTTTCCAGTGAGGTTTGTGCTCTGTGTCTTTTCCAATCCTGGGAATATTTCTCAGCCCCTTGAAGGGGAAGCTTCCCATGGTCACACACCTCCAAAATTGAGGGGGTGTGTTCAATGGGAAATAAAATCTGGGGGGGAAACCTGTCTAAAATGAGCTCTGCAAGAAAGAGCTGGAGCAGCACCAGGATTGTGCCTTTCGGCACCCGTGCCCAGCGCGGCAGAGGAATGGCTGCCTCTCCTCCCCATTAATGCGTGGCTTTTATTTCCCGAGTAGCTCTTAGAGTCACTGGGGAACTGGCCCTGTGACTTTCTCTGTGAGAGCAGAGAATGGAGACAGCTGAGTAAATATAGCCTAAATCACTGCTTTCCTGGCCATTCCCCCGCCCTTGCCTAACATGCAAAGGGCTGGTGTGTCCCCGAGGCTGGGTTGGCCTCTGCTCCAGTCATTGACTCTTCCATGATGTGGGAAAGTCCAAGCCATGGTTTGGTTTCTTTGGTGACTCTCTTCTCTGACGTGGGCAGATCGTGCTTCAATCTGCCTGTGTGGTTTGCGGCGAGGCTTCCATCCTCCTAAAGGTGATCGCTGCCCCAAATCCTCGGGTTTTAACTCGTAGAACAAGGTTTTTAAGCACACAGGAAAAGCCTTTCTGCCCGCAGTTGGGTCTTGCTGGACAAAAGCTCTGGGTTGGAAGAGAAACCGCAGCTCAGCTGGAATGCGGCGAGAAGCAGAGTGGTTTGCGGAGCCAGTTTGGAGCCGTGTCAGAGTGCCGGCACTTTGCTCCGAGTGCTGGGGTGTGTTTACAATGAAAAAGAGTATTTATAATGTTGAGGGCTCTTTTGATTCCTCTGGGAATATCTGGAGCTGCAGCTTGGAGCTAAAGTAATCGAGTAATGGAAGATAAAAAGCAAACAGGGGAAGGGACAGTGGATTTCTCCAGTTGGAAGGTCTTGCTTTTCTCAACCAATACCTGAATAACGCTGGCCTGCTAACATGGTTGCTTCTCACCTTGTAGGTTACTTCTTGTGATTGCTGCATTGTGCCGAGCTGCTAAGAAATTGTCATATAAATTCCAAATACCCCAGGGAATGTGATTTTAAGCAGATAAGTTAGCAAGAGCAGTTGGATATTTTTTCTTTTTTTTTTTGTGGAAGTTTTTTTAGAACTGTAATTTTTGAGGGAAGTAGCCAACATACAGCTCTTGGGTTTATTTCTGAAAAAAGTCCCTAAACCCAGCCCCATGAACGCTCCTAAAATGGAAGTAGTGTGTTCTTGCTGCTTGGGGGCTGGTATAAAGGGAGCCTGGAGTGAAGCAATAGCGCTGGTATAGGGTGCTTGGTCCTTCTCTGCTTGGTGTGGGTGTGTAAAAGTCTCCAGCCAAGTAAAAGGCTCTTGTGGGGAGGAGGAGAGTCTCTGAGGTGGGTGACACAGGACAGGCTTCAGCTGAAGCAAGAATGTCTGATGTCAGGAGAAGCCTCCAGACAGTAAGAGAAGCCTTGGAGTAGGTCTGCAGATTGCCTGAGGTGCTCTCAGACTGTTCAGCCTTTGAGGAGGAGGTTGTTGAGACCTCCAGACGCCTCTCAAAAACGAGTTAGATATTGGTTATGCTGAGGCAGGGATTTATGAGGCTCCTCAGGTCTCTGCTAACCATAACATTTACATTTTCAGTGAAATGTTTCAGATATTCCTTCACTTCCTTGGGCTTCAGTGAATAAAGCAAAATATTTAATGAAACTCAAGTATGAGCAGCAAATGCTCTGTATCTGGGCAAAGGGCAGCTGTTGGCCATGGGCAGGATGCTGCTACTCCTCAGGCTCTGTTGCCAGCTGCATGGGAAGCATTTCTTGGTGAGAAAAGAGGTGAAAATGGCCTCAGCTGCCCGTGCCTCTGCTGCAATGTGGTCGCTCTCAGGACAGCAGGCCTGGCTTGGGCATGGCTCACGGCATAACGTGCCGCCTCTGCCTCTTTTCCCTCTTTGGAGGGAAATACCAACTGGCTTGGCAGCGTCGTAGCTGTTGCCAATCTGGGAGCGTGAGCCCCCGGCACGGCTCCGGCTCTCCCCGCTCCTCTGGCCGCTTCCCTGGAGGCAGCTGGTGGACTGTGTCCAGCTCCGCTTCCCACCCGCACCAGTTCCCTGCAGGCTCACCCGGCTCATTCCTCCGCAGCAAGTCGTGGCATTTCTGCCTCCACCGTGGCCTCACTTGTGGCTCAAGCCTTGCGAGTCATCGTTCAGGCTCTTCGGCAGGTCCAGGGAGGGAGCCAGCCTGGGAAGCTGCCTGGGATCGCTGTGCTGTTTGTCCCAAACTATAAACCAGGGGTTGCCAAGCTCTTGTCCTCTCTGTCCCGGTGCTGCTCAGTGTTTTGGCTGCCTGTGGATGCAGCGTGACCCACGGCACACTCGGCACCGCCAGCTTCTGCTACTCCGATGGGGTGTGGGGCCAGCAGAGCTGCCCTGGCTGCGTAGGTCAGAAAGACCAGTTCCGTGGCCGTTTTTATTTCCATCCCTAGTTGCATTGTCCTATTTTTTCCCTTTATTAAAAGAAAGATTTGTTCTCATTGTTTGTAACCCAATAACATGTAGCATTTTGCAGTTCAAAACTTGATTTGGTGGTTTTTTGCTCGCTAAGGATCTGATGTAACTTGGAAAGGTTTGAGCTGTGTAGATTTTTGTAGGCATATTCTTCTTTTAAATATTTTTATGTGTTCTTTCGCCTCACTGGAGGGAAAGTAACGCTCAGTCTCCCTTCAAGTCAAGCTGCACTTTGAACTGCATTTGGAACTGGGTTAAAAAGCACAGGAACCACATTTAAAACGTTAAGATGCTTTTATTTATGTGCTGGGCACACACAAAAAGACTTGTAATGTGTTTTTTGTTTCAAACCGATGTATTAAACAAAGAAAGTATTGACAGCAGTTAATGAATTGAGGGATTGTTTCTGGGCACTGAGATAGATTTACCAAAGGTATTTAGATGTCTGATGCATGGGATTTTCAGAGCAGCCTAAGCAAAGTGCTCGCCAGGACAGACACACGAGGTTCCTCTCGGAGAGCTGAGCGAACCTGGAGCCATGCCCAGCTGAAATCTTTTGGCAAGCTGCTCCCTCTCTCCTGCACTCAGAGAGGTGTGCTTCCAGCCGACAGGCTCGTTCGTGTCCCAGGCTCTCGGCGCTGCCTTCCCCAACTCGCCTTCCCTCCGAAGAGCTGTTTAAGGGCTTTGAGAAGTGTGCATTCCATCTCTCCAAAGACACTCCGATTCGGTCAGCTGCTCTCCGTGGGGTGCAGAGCTTTCCTGACTGGCGGCTGCCATCCTGCATAAGCAGCTCAGCCTGGGAAGCTGCTCACTGGCTCTGTGGCAGGACAGAGGACAAGTCTTTCCCCTGGCGAGGATGGTGCCAGCATTAGCCGTGTGCATTTGGGTTTCCTGGGTGGCTCCTCACCTGTGTTCGTGGGCTTTTGATCCCCACATGGGCTGAGTGTGGGGAAGGCAGGTGAGGCTGCTCCAGGACCAGGCTGGCTCTAAGTTTTCTGTATTTTTTGTATGTGCCCGGTGACCCGCTGGG
Source organism: Elanus axillaris (assembly GCA_026212715.1). Lineage (NCBI taxonomy): Eukaryota > Metazoa > Chordata > Aves > Accipitriformes > Accipitridae > Elanus > Elanus axillaris. The sequence continues at coordinate 40,620,451 of JANZLQ010000095.1, forward strand.
ATGCAGAGAGCAGAGTGGCACAGAGCTGCACCTCTGCGTTCCCACCACAGGAAAGGAGGCTGGAAGGAGTCGATGGAGCAGGAGCTGCGGGACCTGCTCTTTGGAGACACTCAGTACTCCGGAGCAACACTCTCCTCTTCCCACCCCTCCATGCAGGTCTGCTTTTAAAAGCTACTGAACAAGTTTGCCAGGGCTGAGTGTTTTGTCCCTCCAGCCTCTTCAGCTGCACCAGCATGTCTGAGGCGCCTGGAGTCGGGGCTGGGATCTGCGGGTGGAAGCTGGGGAGGTGCCTTGGGGGGAGCATCGACCCTGCTGGGTTTGGGCTCTGCTGCACACAAGTTACAGGGTCTGTCCGCTCCGGGAGGAGTGGGAACTGCCGGCGCCTTTCCCAGTAGACAGTGGCCACTCAGGCCCCTGGCAGTCAGACATTGCCCCCGGCACTGCCGACTCGGCTCTGTCGGACCCTGACAGGCAGCGTTCAGAGGGGCGAGGGGCAGGCAGTGAGCCTGGTCATAAATCTCTCTTTATGCTTTGGATTATGAAGTAATATTTTCCTGGCCGGGGCCAGTTGGATTGGGGAAATGTGGGCTCTGCTGTGAGTTCCCTGCGGCTGCCATCCCAGCGTGGTGGGAGCTTGCACAGCAGCTGTGCTGGGATGTACTGCTTCTCCCACAAACACCCCTTGTCCCCAGGGTCTCTCCATGAGTCCTACAGCCTGGTTTTGCTCCTGGAGCTCTGGAGAAGCTCTCCAGCAACCTGGATCAGCCTCAGTCCTGGCTGCAAGTGTCTTGCCTCCCTCAGGGCAGTGCCTGCTCATTCATGGCAAAGACAGCCCAGCTGGGATGCTTGCCCAAGCTCGGGCAACTAGCGTGGGCTCTGGCTGCTGCACAGGTTTCATGTGCCATGGCCTCTTTGTGCCTTTCTTCTTTGTCAAGGGAAGGAGCCCTCAGCGTGGTGCTGGGCTGGAGAGCCTGCCTGCAGAGAGGTGAAGCTGGCTTCCCTCAGGGGACTTGTGCTGATCTCAGAATTTCTTGTAGCGTGCAGGGGTGGTAGCACATGCAGGAGGAAAGGGGGGGGGGGGGCTTGTAGCTGATGTGAACTGTAACGTGTTGCTGGCCCAAAAGGGTTATTTTGAAATACTGCAGATCACCAATGTTAGTGTCTCTCGCAGAGTCCAGCCAGCGGTCGGTCAGAGCAGCCTTGGCTTTGTGCCGTGCTTGGTTGTGCATTGACCCCACCGGGAAGGGTGCCCTGGCTCCCTTTGCCTCCTGGCCTCCCTCTGCAGAGGCTCCGTCAGCCCTGAGAAGCGCCTTCCTGCTCACTAATAGTTTTCAGATGAGACTCAAGTGTTTGAGCTGGGTTTGGTGGTTTCTGGGCCAAAACAGCTCAAGCAGTGTTTCAGCAGGCCTAGGGTGTCCCTGGGAAGGCTGGTTTCTGGCTGCCCTGGTGCCTTGTAAGTCCAGTCCTTGGTTGCATGCTGTGGCTGCGGGAACCGGAATGCTGGGATTTGCCTGGGGGAGGTGGAAAGCTGGCCTGTGTGGCCAGGAGGGGATGGAAAAGAGGACGTGCCCAGCTGGTGGGAATGCCCCAGCTCATACATCCCTTCCAGAACATGTTATAACCTAGGTTTATTCTTTTTGGTAGATTTCTGGGCAGGGCAGGCAGCATATTCTTCAGTTTCTCTCTGAATAGCTGAAAGGCAGTTAGCAGTTCTGAGTAGACTTGAAGGCTTCTAAAGATTTTTTTTTTAACTCCTCTCACCTCCCTCTCTGTGAAAAGAACCCATGCCTGCACTTGATGCTGTTGCTGCTTTTGAAAAGTTCAAAAATTTACTTTGCTCAGAGCAAAGCTTTGAAGCGCTGCTCTGTGGGAATGGCAACACATCTCAAAAGTCTTTTGCTGAAAGCTTAGTTAACCTACCTTTGTGGGCAGCTACCTTCAGAAAATGACTTTGTGGGGGATTGCATGGGAGATGTAAAGGTGAACTGTGAAATTTAATCGATTTAACAAGGAAAGGTTAAATCTGTTTGTTTTACTTCTATTCAGGGCCTCCAGCTGGTGGTTGCAGGGTCACCCTTTTCTGTTTCCAAAAGTTCTGCATAAAGGCTGTTTTGTCCTACTTGTTGTCTTGTTTGCATAAGTGCTGCAAGGAGGGTAAGCTGAAGAAGCAGGAGTGAACCTCTTTAAGATGCAGAGCTGGTGCCTGACTGTAGCAGAGAGGAGGTGGCATTCCTGCCCACAGCCGCTGGCTCCTCTCTTGCTTTTGGGAGTGTAAATTGGTATTAGCATGTTCTGGTTGGATCCAGGGCTCAGCATCAGCTGGTTGGTAGGAGAGAAACAAGTCCTGCCTCTCTCAGCTACTCAGATGAACCCCTACTTTGAATGTTGGCGTCTCAGAAGGGTGTGGGGTGCCTGGCTGCGCAGTGACAGGTCGTCTTCTCTTTGCAGGCGCTGGGAAGGGAGACGTAGCATGCCACGCTCTTCTGGGCTGGAAGCCTGCTGTGCTTTTGCCCCCTGGACTCCAAGAAACCTGCTGCTTTTTTGGTGAAGTGGACCCTGATCTCCAGTTTCTTTGTTGCATGCCCGCTCACAAGTGCTGGATTATGTTTGTCTCCTTCTCCCTTTGCTCCATAATTTGGTTGAATCGTGGCTTCAAGCTAAGAAAAAGGGGCTGCACCTAAGTGCACTGGGGCACCCATACCAGGCTCCTGGGGTGCTGGTTCATGCAGAGACATTCAGAGTGCTGATGGGGGAGAGCTGCCTCTGAGATCCCTTCAATCCTGCCCAAAACGCACTGCCTTACTCTTCAGAGCCCTTCTCCCCACGGCAGAAAGAATGGGCAGCACCGATGGGTTCCAGTACCGTGCGCTCTACCCCTACCGCAAGGAGCGCGAGGAGGACATTGATCTGCTGCCTGGGGACATCCTGGTGGTGAGCAAGGGGGCCCTGCAAGCCTTGGGCTTCAAAGACGGGGATGAGCAGAACCCCAATCAGATCGGGTGGATCCTGGGCGTCAACGAGCGGACCAAGCAGAAGGGTGACTTTCCCGGCACGTACGTGGAGTACGTGGGGCCTGTGAAGATCTCCGTCCCTTCTCACCGACCCCGAGTGCAGAGACCCCTGCCCGCAACGCCGGGGGCCAGCGGCTGCCGGCTGCAGGATGCTCTGGAGCAAGGTAAGCCCTGCTGCGTGCCGTGTTGCTGTGGGAGACCTCCGCTCCCAGCGTGCGATGGACGAGGGAGCATGAGTGGCTTTCCAGGACAGCAGTGAAGCCCTTGGCTCGGTAGCACTGGATTGCCCCCACCAGCAGCTGAGTTGCCTGGGGGTTGTGGGCTCAGTCCTGGCCGAGAGAAAAGCACATTGTTCCCCCAGTTTATCAATCTGCTTAGCAGATTTTTGGGGCAAGCTTTGTCCCACTCTTACCTCTCTCTCCAAGATCCTTCTCCCTCTGTAGCCATGACCAGCCATGATCCCTATGGTCCTTGGTTCCTTTCCCTGCTCCACTGCGGGTTTTGCCCTGCTCCCTCCCTTTAGGAATAAGTCCTGACCTCTCCCAACCACCTCCCTGCCTCAGCCTCTGGAGCGCTCAGGGCATTGCTCCCTGCCAAGAGCTGCTCAGCCCCGCTGAGACACTCAATTACTTGTCTCTGGGCAAGAGGAGAAAAGTCAGGGTCTAAAAGAGTACTTCCGAGAACTGGAGCTAATTGCTTGTCTGCCTGGCACCCATCCCTCCCTGCGGATCGCAAAGCTCTCACTGGGGCTGGGCGGCTGCCCTCAGGCAGGACATGGGCTGCTCTGCACCTGCGGCTGCTTCCCAGCCGGCACTGGGCTTGGCACAGACCTGGTCCAGGAGCTGGGAGAGCTGCCGTGCCTCAGTGCTGCCCATAGAGCTGTAGCAGCTGCCTTATCTTTGCCTATTTTTTTTGCTCCCAGGCATATAAACCCTGTGGCAGGGGCTTACCACCCCCTAGGTGCCCTGAGACTGCAAATAAGGGCGATAACCACACTTTGCCTTCCCATGCCTTGCAGAAGACCTTGTGCGCATGGGAGGAATAGGGTCAGAAGCACAAGCTGGTGGGCATTGAAGCACACTCCCAGCTGGCAGTCCTGCCTCCTCCTCGTCCCTCTGCCTGGGAGCCACAGCTGTCCCATCAGATGCTTCTAGCTGTGTGAAACATCTCTGGGGTCTTAAGGAACAGAAAGGAGCCCCTCTCTCAGAAACCCAGGTGGTGGGGCTGAGGCAGCTCCCGAAAGCTCCCTCCCAAGCTCTTGCTCCCAGAGCCGAAGAGGCAGCCCCAGGAAATGTCTCCGCAGGGTGGGAATGTGACCGGGCTGTGCGTTTGGGTTGGCAGCGAGAGCTGCTGACCTGAGTCATCCCACTCACAACCTGCCTTTCCAAGAAAGCAGCTCCTCTTGGGAGCCTGGGACATGCTCTGCGGTGGATGCGGCGACCTTGCCTGCATCCAGCCTTGTGCTCCCTCGGGGGCTGTATTTATGCCTTTGTGGGCTCTTTCCTCTTCTCAAGCGTGGCTTGGTGGAGGTGTGTCTGGGTGGTCAAAGCCGCTGCCCTGCACAGGGGCGGGGGTCATTGGGATGTGGAAGAAGATACGTGCTAAAGCTCCTGACACACAGAAAAGATGCGGTTGTGAAAGAAACCAAAAGCCAGCCTGTCTGCATCCTGTCCGGGGCTGGAGCAGAGTGAGGGTCGGGTACCAGGGCATATGAGGGGGGTGCCAGCCCTGTCCCTGGTGGGTGCAACCCCATGGCCAGCCTCCACCTTGGGCACAGCTGGGACCTGCAGGGTGACAATTCAAATGCCCAGATTCATTTTACACACAGCCTGCTGGGATGCTGGTGTGGAGACATGTTTTTGCAACCGAGAAACTCTATTTAAGCCAAGCCCATGTTATTTCTTTGTGGTCTGCACTTTGGGAGGTGCAGAGATGTCTCCTGGCTGCCCCACGAAGCTCGTGGCTGGCAAAATTTCTGCCCTGTTTCCCAGGTCCTGCCCTGGCTGGCAGGGATCCCTTAGTCCCCCAGTGTCACACGTGGAACAGGACCAGTGCCACAGCTGTCACGCAGCCCAGGAGCAGGGCTGGCCCCGCAGAGCAGCGAGACTCAGCGCTTTCTGCCGGTGAATTTACGAGCTGCTGGTGTTTGCCTTCCTCAGAGAACACGAGCGGAAAATGCGGCTCGGAAATATTTCCGCAGCTGCCCCGGCCGTGCTGTGAGCGGCCTTGTTCACGGCGGCCCAGCCTGGAGGGCCCGGCAGGCTTGGGAGCTGCTGCTGGCTCCGGCACAGGCTGCCTGATAAAAAAAAGGCAAGCTGCTGCCTGCTGAAGCAGCACATTCTCCGCTGGGCCACGTGGGCAGCACCAGTATTTACTCTCCCTTCAGCCCTTCCCAAGGGTCAGGCTCGGAGCTGCCAGCCTGGCAGCTTGCCTGCAGCTTCCCTACCCTGACCAGCACCATGCTGGACCCTTTCCTGTGCCCAGGGGCTCTCTCTGGTGGGGGGATCACCCCCCCCAGCAGCACAGACCCTTGCAGAACTGCTGGGTGCCTGCCCCATTTACTCCCCTTTCCATGGCTGCACTGACACGAGCTGTTTCACCTCCCCGCAAGGCCGTGGGTGCAGGAGGCTCAGCCAGGTGCAGAGTTTCAGCTTGTTGCACCTCGTGGCAAGACCACACTGGGCGAGTTCGGGTCAGATCCGTGACAACAGAGCTGTGTTTCGCAATGGGGAACAGCTTTTTGGCTCTGCCTCCCCAGAGCGGAGCGTGCTGGGTATCCTCACCGACCGACCGTGGGCTTCCCAGGGTCTGCCCGGTGCTGTGGAGCAGCCCCAAGGAGCCTCCTGCACCGGCTGGTGCTCAGTTGGAAGCAAAATGGGGCCTGGCACCGCTCATCCTTCGGCAAGCCTCCCGCTGGCAGCTCTCCGGCTGGGCCTGCGTGCTCCTGCCCCAGCATGCATCACCCTTCCAGCACAGGGGAAGGGGGAGTGCCTGGAGCTGGGACCTCCAGATCTTCTGGAAGTGGCAGTGAAATGTCACCCAATGCAGGGCTATAGATCCTGTCCCTGTATAGACCCCAGTCCTGTGCCGCTGGCTGTCTGCACCCTGTAACAGCTTGCACGGAGGCTGTGGGCTTGCGGGGAGGGGGAGGCAGAGGGCTGGTTTCCATGTTAAACGAGCAATCAAGGGCAGGAATTTGCTGACATGGCGTTCTGTCTGAATCGCTGGATTAATCACAGCTCACCACTGCAGGCGAGCTCCCTAGCCGCGCTCCTCCGTCAACCCTGCGCAGCCCCTGTGCTGGGCAGGGACTGAACCCAGCCTGAGCTCCAGGAGCCCTGGTAACCCCTGCACTGCCTGCCCAGGGTGCCAGGGTCCCCAAGGAAATAGGCTTTGCTTCCTAGCCTCTGCAGGGAGCAGGAGGGATGCACGTACCATCGGGGGCTCGGAGCAAGACCGGACTCAACAAGTGCCATGCTGATTTCTGGGCCAGCTCACAGGTTCCCTGCAGCCTCTGTGCAGTGTTTGTGTGGGCTGTGGCCTCACGGCAGGGGCCACGGCTTTCCTTGCTCTCGGATGCTGCCTTTGGGAGCAGCACTGGTTGTGCCCTGGCCTGGCTCCACCGCAGAGCATCTGGTGAGGGCTGAGCTGGGGCTGACCCCTTCTCTCCCTCCCTCTCCCCCAGGGTCTCCTCTCCCGGACTTGCAGGAGCAGTTCAGCCCTCCCGAGATTGCACCGCCGCTGCTAGTGAAGCTGGTGGAAGCTATTGAGAAGAAAGGTAAGGGGGGATGCTGAGCGCTGAGGGGCTGATACCTCCCCAAAAAACCCCAGTGAGGGCAGAGGGGGAGGCAGCTGTCTTCAAAAGCTGCTGATGTTGGACTGAGCTCCTTGGCACAGGCAGGACACAGCAGCCTGCAGAAGGGCAGGCCCTCCCGCTCCTGTCTGGCTTGAGCTGCTGTTCCCCAGAGCTGGACTTGACCCCCTGTGCCATCCTGCACAGAGGCCTGGGGTGAGGGGGCTGGGTCTGCATGCAGGGCATCTATGTGCCCCGAGTGGGTGCTGGCATTTGGGAAGCACCTCCAGCCCAGATCTGTGCTATGGGGGAGAAATGGGGCCACTGAAATGGGTGTCCTGGGGGGCCAAGGGGGCTGTGGCAGCATCTGCAGGAGATTGGCTTGGACACCATCCAGGTCTGGTTAGCCATGCCGCAGCCGTTGCCCAGCCAGCATGCGGGTGCTGGGCTGGCACCAAAACAGTGTGTGCACTGGGAGCTGCACAACTCACAGCAGTGTCCCCGCTTCCACAGGGTTAGACAGCGAGATGTTGTACAGGACATCTGGCTCCGAACTGAGGCAAGCGCTGAGAACCGGTAAGAACCAGCTCCGCGTGGTGAGGAGGCGAATCGGCTCAGATGGAGGAGATTAGTGGATGTGACAGCGCCAGCAGTAATGCAATCCAGGCCAAGCTCGCCTGTCCCCGGCAGTTCCTGACTCCCGTCACGCTGCCTGTGGGGCTGGGCCGTCCCCGTCCTGACACGTCCTTGTCTCACGAGGAAGGGATGGGAAAGGGGGGATTCCTGCCACTGTCCATGGGCTGGAGCAAAGGGACGCGGCACTGGCTCGGAGACTCACAGGCCAATAAGTGAACCCCTGTGCTTGAATCCCGCTGTCTCTTCGGTGTGCCCCACACTCGGGGGGCACACTGCTGATGGGCTGGCGGAGGCGTCTCTGGCTCTGTCACGCCACTAATAAGCAAGGGAGGATCTTTCAGCTCAGCTTGGTGGCTGGAGACTTGGTTCTGCTGTGCCAGCAGCTGATGTCTCTGTTGGGGAGCCTTCGGAGCTGTCTGCCTCTCGCCTGGGCTTGGGCCTCATCCAGCACCACGCTGGCTTGTCCCCTTCCAGAGACATTCTTGCAAACCCCAACTGCGCAGCACTGTCTGCTCTGGCTGCGCTGCTTTCGGGACAGGCTTTACATGCTGTCCTGACAGCCTGCGCCTTGCATTCATGGGACATCATGGTTCGAGGGAGATGTTTTCCCTGTTGGGTTCAGTGTGTGGCTGGTGAGTCTGCACTTGTCTCTACCAGCAGCAGGGAATAAAACTCTCACCCAAGTCATGCGTGCCCTGAATTCCTGTGGCAGGGCTCAGGGCAAAGGGTGTGGGCACCTGAAATGACCTTTACCCCCTCCCCAGGGGGGACCTGCGTGTGGTCCCAGAGCCAGCTTATTTCTGGGGTGCAGGGGGCACTTCCAGGCATTCTTTGTTGTGTGGGCTGCTTGTGTCCCGCGATAGCTGGCTGGGTGGTGTGTGACGGTCTCTGGGATGGGTGCTGGCAGCACCAGAGCTGCTGGCTGGGTGCCTGGTGCTGTGCCTGCCACCCATGGGAAATCTGTGCCCTGGCAGATTGGACCCTGGGTGACCTGGAGCCCTTTGATGTGCAGTCCCTGGGCGAGGCGCTGCGAGGCTACCTGCAGGACCTGCCTTCCCCTGTGGTGCCGGTGTCCGTGCATGGAGACATCCTTCGTGTCCTGCAGGGTAAGGGCCTCCCGTGGCCACGCTTGGGAATGGGTGGCTGGGCATGACGGATGCATTTGGGGTATTAAAATAAGTCCTGTCCCTGTGGGGTCTGGCTCACGGACCCTGCTGCTGACAGCGCTCCCACACTGTGACGCGGCCGGAGTGTGGAGAGCAGTGCAGGCTGTCCCAGCCCTTCCATCGTGTCTTGTTCTCTCCCCAGAGATCCCCCAGCCGGAGAATTGCCGGAAGCAGCTGCTGATGGCCCTGGAGTCGCCTGCGGTCCCGCTCCAGAACACGCTCACCCTGCAGTTCCTGCTCCGGCATCTGGGGAAGGTATTGCAGCAGGCCGAGAGCAACAGCCTCCACCCTCGGGCCCTGGGAGAGATCTTCGGCCCCCTTCTCCTCCGGCTGCCTGGTGCCAGGTACGTGAGGCTTTTGGGTTCCAGCCGTGTACTGAGCATTGGCCACTGTGCCTGCCAGGACAAGGAGTCCAGCCTGTAACAGCAGGTCTGCCCGCAGCCCCTGCCTTGTTGCACGTGGGATTAAACTGCTGGCAGCATACAGAGGTGGGCCTCAAAGCCAGGGCAGAGCCCTTGCTTCTGTGTCAGCCTGGGATCCGGCAGCTGGGATGAACCAGCTGACCCTGGCTGCCCCTTTGCCTGGGGGGCATGGGAACAGTGCCAAGTTCTCCCCCACAACCGCTGTTCTTACTTGGCTCCTCTCTCCCTGCAGCCCAGAGCTAAGCCCTGACTTCTCTGTGCTGTTTCTGGAGATACTTCTGCAGACGAAGGAGTTGGAACTGGAACAGTTGCCTCCAGGTACTGAGATGCCCCTTCCTTGGGGCCCAAGGCTCTGGTGCTTGTGCTCCATGGGTATGGAGTCTTTGCTCCCATGAGCGGGTTGCTGAGGGCATTTCTGTAGCCCAGCTGTGCCTGGAGGCAGGCTCGAGGCATTCATCTGCTGCTGCAGATGTACCTGGAACAGCTCCTGGCAGCGTGGCGGCCAACGGGGCTTCCCAGGATAGTCACTGCAGGGAGGGGGACTCAGCGCTCCAAGGGATTGCCTGTGGGGAGCTGGGACTTGAGCTCACCGTGCTTCAACCCTCCTTTTCTTGCAGCCTTGCCTCCAAAACCACCGAAGCCAAAGCCCAGTGCAGCCAGCTTGGCCAACGGGAACAGTGTGCCCTTGCAGGATGCCGAGTGGTACTGGGGTGACATTTCTCGGTAAGGGGGTGGCTGGCAGCTCACGTCCTGGGTGGCCTGGCCATCAAGTTATCTAGAGGAGCTCTGGTTGCACCTCACAGGCCGTGACAATCATGTTCCTTGTAGGGAGGAGGTGAACGAGAAGCTACGGGACACGCCGGATGGTACCTTCTTGGTGCGCGATGCCTCCAGCAAGATCCAGGGAGAGTACACGCTCACGCTCAGGTAGGACGCTGGGGTCCCCTGAGAGCCTCTGCTGTCGGCACGTGTCCTTCTGCTTGCGGCTGCCCGGACACCCACACGTCAGGCTGGTGTAGGGTGCTGGGGTGGTGATAAGTGCCCTCTCTCCCCTCCCTGCTACAGGAAGGGAGGCAATAACAAGCTTATCAAGATCTTTCACCGGGAAGGGAAGTACGGCTTCTCAGAGCCACTGACTTTTGGCTCGGTGGTGGAGCTCATCACCCATTATCGGCATGAATCACTCGCCCAGTACAACGCCAAACTGGACACCAGGCTGCTCTACCCCATCTCCAAGTACCAGCAGGTGAGGCCTGTGCTGCAGGGATGTGGCTGGCCAGTGCAGCATAAACCAGGGGCATGTGCTCATCTGTCCCATGTCCTTTGGTAGATGAAAATGTCCCACCCCTTCTCCTGTGCTGGGACATTGCTTTGTGGGGTGACAGACGTCCTGCAGAGCTGGTGGGGTTTTGTGGGACCAGCTGCCTTGAAGAGGGGCTGCTGTAGGGCAGGAGCAGGTCCTGACTGAGGCTGTGCGTATGGCAGGACCAAGTGGTGAAAGAGGACAGCGTGGAAGCCGTTGGGGAGCAGCTGAAGGTCTATCACCAGCAGTACCAGGACAAGAGCTGGGAGTACGACCTGCTGTATGAGGAGTACACGCGCACTTCCCAGGTACGCAGGCGCTTGCCTTCCCCTTGGGAGCACAGGCCCCGTGGGCTGCCCTGATATCCTGATTGCCACACCGCTGTGCACAGAGGAGAGCAGAGATTGGGCTCCCGCTGCCCCGTTTGTCTGCTCCTGGACTTGAGGGGACTTCCAAAGAAAGGGCTTTGAAGAGGGGGAGATTTTGGCTGCAGCAAGAACAGCGCTGCTTTGGGGAGCGGGAAGGAGGGGATGCGAATGGGCAGAAACCTGCCCAAACACTCCCCTTTCCTCAGATCTCCCCTCCCTTTTCAGGAGCTGCAGATGAAGAGGACAGCAATCGAGGCCTTCAACGAGACGATCAAGATCTTTGAGGAGCAGTGTCAGACGCAGGAGAAATGCAGCAAGGAGTACATCGAGCGCTTCCGGCGGGAGGGCAACGAGAAGGAGGTGCAACGGTGAGAACACGAAGGGGTGGTGACCTGCCCTGCCTGGGGAAAGGCTCTGGGGGCTGGAAGGATCATCCTGGCCCCGCACAGAGCCGAGGCATGCGCAATCCTTGTCTATCCAGCAGCACGCTGTGGGTTGGAGCTGGCAGGCTGCCTCCTCTGCCTCCCCCACCCTGGCTCACAGCCTAAACCCCCCTCCTTTTTCTCCCAGGATCCTCATGAACTCAGAGAAGCTGAAGTCTCGCATCACAGAGATCCACGACAGCAAGATGAAGCTGGAGCAGGACCTGAAGAAACAAGCCTCGGAGAACCGGGAGATCGACAAGCGCATGAACAGCCTCAAGCCAGATCTCATGCAGCTGCGCAAACTGCGAGACCAGTATTTGGTGTACGTAGTGCCTGCCTCCCCGGAGGGCTGGGAGTGGGGCCCTGCTGCCCCTCTGGCATGGACCAGTGGACCAGGAGCGATCCAGCTAGCTCCTTGAGGGCTTTGGGGCTCGTCAAACCGGCTTGTTGGGCTGCTTGGTGCGGGATCTAGCCCTGCAGCACACAGCCTTGGGGCACGGCTGTCCCTCAAAGGGGATGGCTGCTGCCCTCTGGTGATGGCTGCGCAAGTGGTGTCTGGCCCAGACGCCGCAGGCCAGGCACGCTGCCTGTGCTGAGTTCTGCCTCTCCTTCTCCAGGTGGCTGACACAGAAAGGTGCCCGGCAGAAGAAAATCAACGAGTGGCTGGGCATCAAGAATGAGACGGAGGAGTGAGTGTCCCTGTTTGGGTGACGTGGGGGGCTGCAGAAGCACAGGCTGCACAGCCTGCTTTGGGGTGGCGGGCAAGTCCCATCTCCCTGCCTGGGAGCTGAGAACATCTTCCCTGCCAGAAGGGGCGATGGCAGCTATCAGCGTGAGGGGAGATATGGGGGCCACATGCCCAAACTGAAGGGGTCTGACCCTGCCTGTGCTCCATTACAGCCAGTACTCCATGATGGACGATGAGGAGGAGCTGCCCCACCATGAGGAACGAACATGGTACGTGGGGAAGATCAACCGCTTGCAGGCAGAAGAGATGCTGTGCGGCAAGCGGGACGGCACCTTCCTGATCCGCGAGAGCAGCCAGAAGGGATGCTACGCCTGCTCTGTGGTGTGAGTACCCCCGCACAGACGTGGCGGGATGGGGCTGGCAGGGGCTGTGCTCCCACATCGCTCTGCCCTTCTCTCGCCAGATGCTGGAGGCTGGCGGAGGCATCAGCTGGCAGGCTGGGTTTCCCTGAGGTCTTCTGTCTGCTTCTGCTCCTCCTGCCAGGGCCAGATATATCTTTGGGCTGCTTTGGTGATGCCCACTTGTGCTCTGCTGTCCCTGTCCCTATCCCAGTGGGTCTCCCTGGTGTGCCACTGACCTGTGCTGCCTTGTCTCCTTGACAGGGTGGATGGTGACACCAAGCACTGCGTGATCTACAAAACGGCAACCGGCTATGGGTTCGCTGAACCCTACAACCTCTACGCCTCCCTCAAGGACCTGGTCTTGCACTACAAGCACACGTCCCTGGTGCAGCACAATGACTCCCTGAATGTCACGCTGGCTCACCCGGTCCTTTCCCAGCCACCAGCCAGATGAGCAGCCCATGCACAACACAGCAGCTGCCTTCAGCTTCTCCCCAGAGCGCTGCTTTCTGGCTCTGGACTCTTGCACCCTGTATAGTTGAGTCTCTGTGCTCCTTGCCCCTCCAGAGCCTCTGAGATGTCTGTGACCGTTCCTGATGTCCCTCTTGGTCAGTAGCTGAAACCTGTGTTGGCTGTTGGGGCAAAAAGGCTGAGCTGTTGATTCCCAGTGGGCTCCAGCCTCTAGGAGGTGGGATCCAGTTGTGATTGAATTGCTGGGGGCAAGCATAGCCCCCTCCCCTTCCCTGATAAACAGGTCAGATCCCCTTCTTGCTGGCAGGTCGCCCCACTACGCAACACTAGAGCTAGGTTCCCGATTCCTCGGTGCGCTACGGCATCAGTCACCGTCCCAGCCGAGCAGCCACGAGCGCTGCTCTGAGCATGGGGCTCCCTGCCTGGATGCCGGAGGAGGCAGATGAGGAGGCTGTGCTGAATGGTTGAGCGTGTGCATCCTCCACTCTTGCTTCCCTTGGTGATCGTGCAGGCTGTGGTGGTGTCTGGTACGAGGGGTGCTGCTCTTCTGTGCAGAGACTCATTTAAAAGAAGAAACCCCATCCTCCGTGGGGCTTCTCGGCCAAGGTCTCCGCTCTGTGCTGTGCCCCATCTCACCGTCTTGTTCCCTAATGTCATAGCCACCTCTTGAGTGTTGCTGTCTGGGGAGGGAGGATCCGGTTAGCGATGAATCTCTCGCCTTAGTTGTGCCAACTAAGCTGTGAAATCCATGTTGGTACCCGTGTTTTTCCCAGCAGAATCTATGGGATGCACAGCTCGTTGTTTCCGGCTGTCTTTGGTGAATCTCTGCAAACATAACCCATTGAAGCTAACTGTAGCTCTGTAAATATGGTTCTTTTTGTAATCGGCTGCTTACCTAGTACTGGTGTTTGCTGAACTCCCATTATGATATGCAAGCGCGTGGGCAGCAGCTGGCCAGGCTGTTGCAGACTCGGGTCCTGCCAGCTGAAGCAGGAGGGGGCCAAAGTCCGACGCACACTACGAGCCCTACACAAAATGAAGGACCTCTCTGCTGCAGGAGGATGGTATCTGCTGGGCCAAGGGCCTTAGCGCATAGAAATGTATATGCATGATGTCAAACTATGTATGCAAAGCACTTATAATCATGAGTACTGTATGAGGACTTGGTGTGAAAGAGCTGGGGGTTGCTGTAGTGCTGCCCATCGTAGCTGGCTGGCACGGGCAGGGATTTGTTGTGAATGAATTCAGAGGGCTCGAGGGCAACGGAGGTGGCCCTGGAAGAGCTTTAAAAGCTGGACCTGGGCTGAGAGTTGAGGCCGTGGTGGCATTTGCTTTATTGGGTTATCCTGTCTGCCTAGCTTGAAGAAAGCGTTAATTGTCCTTTTGATTTGCCAGAGAGGCTTTTTCCCTTTTGGAGCTTTTTCCCTTTTGGAGGCTGCGTCCTCAGGACGGGCTGGTGGATGCTGTAGGCTTTGCCGCTTCTGTTTTGTGTTGCGACTTGGGCTCTGCCGAATCTGCAGGGTGCTGTGTGCTCGTGCTCTTCCCGCATCCTGTCCTCCAGATGCCATCTGCATCGGGGACCACGCTGTCCCTCCTTCCCCCCGGTCAGCTCTGCTGCTTGCCTTGCTCTGGGCTGGTCTCCAGATCCTTTTGGATCTGGGATTGCTGGAGCAAACATCCCATTCCTGTTGTTTGAAGCCGCTCTCTCATGCTTGACTGTAGAGACCCCGTTCCCTGCTCTGCATGCCTTCTCCGGGCCCTGGGCTGTGGTTTTTGGTTCTGGTTTGTCGGTGTTTGGCGCTCTGAGGATGCGGGGCAGCAGTGCTGTCCCTGACCCATCGCAGCCCAGGCACACACTCGGGTGCCAGAGTGCCACGGAAGGGGCAGGCAATAGGTCGGGGGAGCTGTGGGACACACAGCCCAGGAAAGGCTGTATTTGGCTTTGGACATCACTTGGGAAAAGCTGTTGGGGATATTTAAGGGAATAGTTTGGGCTCAGACCTGTGAGAGGTAAGAGCACATGGGAGTGGGGCAGGGAGGCCCGGTGCTCACAGGCCTCTCTGCAGAGGCCTCCTGGGGTCTGTGGGGTGGCCGGGGGAGCCACACCAACACCCCAAAGCTTTCTGCCATGCTCCAGCACCGGTGGCACATTTTCAGCCTGGGGACTCTCTGCTGGTCCTGCGCTCGTCCCTGCGCTTCCAGCACATCTCTGCACCACGGGGCAGGGTGCAGGCAGACAGGATCCTCCAGCCGCTCACCCCACAGGGTCTGTGTCCCCCCCACCACCCCAGCAACGTGAGCTCGGGGCCGGTCCTGCTGGGAAGGTTTGCTCCTGGCTCATGCCAGGGCCTGCTGAGCATCTGGGAGAGTCTCAGCTTCAAGCTGTCAACATTTTGCTTGGTGCTCACCCCAGCTTTGCTGGCTGGGGAAATTCCAGCTTCTCTTGACTGCTTTTTTTTTATCCTTTCGGCTGAATTTCTGCTGTTCTCCCCATGCTGTCCCTTCCTGCCGCCCAGCTGGAGCCTCTTCCTCTCCAGGAGCATGGGTAGCTCAGTATAAGCACAGGGGGTCATGGTTACCCCTTCCAGCACTGCCATTCCTGCCCGCCGGCACCCATTGCCATGGCCCATCCCCGATGGGGCTCTGCTCGCAAGTCCTGTGTACAACGAGGAGGAAAATGCCCTTTCCCAGGGCTGCCTTTCCCCGATGGTGCTTGACTTGACTCCCTAAAATGCAGCTTTTTCCTTGTCTCCCTCTGGGGTGGAAGCCCCAGCCCTGAGCTCCCTGCCTGCAGCGTATCTCCCCTAGAATAAGCTAGTTGTGATTTGTCCTTTGATGCTTTTGCTCGTGCTGTTCACGCTGCTGGATAAACCTGGTAAGCGCTGTGTTTTGAGGCCCTGGGCTGTGCTTTGCTGCTTGTTGACCCCCCCCTCCGTGTCCCTGAACCGGGTCACACACCCACATCCCATGGGTGCAACGTGGCCGTTCCTGCTCCCTGGGGCCCAGCTCGGGTCTTGTCCCTCTGTGTCCCGGCTTGGGACGCTCTATGCTCCCCCATGTAAACCCCCACCCCCACCCCACCCTGCCCCGGAGGGCTCTCGTGCTCTCTTTGTGCTCGGAGAGGATGTGGCGGCTGCGTGAGCGCTCCTGAGATTTTAGTTCCTAGGTATATGCAATAATAAATAACTTGCCACTTCAGCTGTTCGTTACCAGCAGTAGTTCTCTATGCTCTTTCTGTTGATGTTTACTAATGTAAACCCAGTATTTGTTACTGTAAGAGGATTTTTGTACGGTACTTCAAAAAAACCTACAAAAAAAAAAACAAAAAAAAAAGAAAGAAATAAAACAGAATTAATGAAATGGCTGCGGGGCTTTCTGTGGGAGGGGTGTTACACTGGGGCAGTGGAGGGCGTTGGGGCTGTTCCCCAGCTCTCGGGCTGGGTGCAGGATGTGGCCCATTGCCCAGCTGGTGTTGGGCTGTACCACAACTCTGCTCCCCAGGGCGTTTCAGGATTGGGGTACACGGAGACCAGCCCTGGGCTCACCGACCGGGCAAGCAAGGATGTGGCAGCCGAGCCCAAAGGGGTAAGAAACAGCTGGAAACAGCAGCTATAAACAGCGGGGGAAGTATGAGGTTCTTCCACGCTCAACCCCAGAAATAAGCCCAATGGGTGTTTTGGGCAGCTGCCAGCCTGGGGGTGCTTTGGCACCCGCACCCAGCCCTGGGGGGGGTCTCCGTGGGGGCTCAGCAGCCAGCGGCAGGGGTCTGGCAAGAAGCCACCGGGTTGCCTGTTTGGGAGAGGCCGAGAATGGGCTGCTCAGGGTTGGGTTTCTGTCCCCAGCGTGTCGCAACCTGCGGGGAAGGGGCAGCCACCGGCGGGGCTGGGACCCCAAAGCCCCGATTCGGGGTGTGGCCCCTGGCGGGACAGTGGGGACAGGGGGGGCCAGAGCTGGCTGGCCCCGTGTGAGTCAGCAGCGTCGGCGTCACATGAGGAGGCTGGTTGAGCAGGGCAGGAAGGGCATGCGGAGGCGGGTGCAGCCGGGCTTTAAAAGTCTTCGCGGGGACGGATTTGCCTCCACGCCACCCCACCACCGTCCCCATGGCCCCCACGGTGCCGCTGGCTCTCCTGGCACTAGTGGCCTTGCTGGCCCCGGGACTCGGGGTGGCCGTCCCTGGCTGTGACTACCCGGTCCACCTCTGGTGCAGCTCGTGGGAGATCGCCGTCGCTTGCCAGGTCAGAGCCGCCGGTGCCAGGGCTGCCCCAGCCACCCACCCACCCACACTGGCAGCTCCTGCAGGGCAGGGCCACCCAGCACACAGGGACATGTCCCACTGAAATGGCACGGACGGGGCTGGGTGCCTGCCCAGCAAGCGGGGATGGGGTGCGTGGGGATGGTGTCAGGGCATCGGCTGGCTGCGGGACTTCGTGCAAGGGCTGGCTCTGAGCATCCCTGCGGCACAGGCTGGCACGCCGTGGGGATGCTCAGAGCCCCCGTGCCATGCTGGCACTGCAGCATTCCCCAGGGAAGCACGGTGCTGCAGCTGGACCCCAATCCCAAACCCTCCCTAGGCGTCACTAGCACTTCTGCTTTTTCAGTATAAAATAGCTTTTCAGCTTTTTCCGCCCTGAACATCTCTGGATGGTGACACCGCTGTGAGGGTGGGTTTGGCAGCTTCCTGTGAGCCCTGCGGGGCTGCAGCCCTCACCTAGCGGTCGGTGCTGGGCTGTACCCCCACCCAGGCACATCTTGGCCCTGCCGGATGTGTTTTCCCCAAAAATATTTTGGGGAAGTTCCTGTGGAAAGCCCCAGCACTGCATGCCAGCAGTGCACAGCATCCTGTGGCTACAGGAGGCCCCTCGCCACTCTCACTTCCCTCCTGCTCCACATCCCAAGAGTTTTGCCTGATCCTCTGCAAATATGGGGGGGGGGGGGGGGGTGCAGC
>JANZLQ010000095.1:40669031-40679694 GCA_026212715.1 Elanus axillaris
CGCAATCCGGGCTGTGGCGGGACGAAACGAGAACCAGCTTTGGCTGTAGGTGTTTTAATCGGTTGCAGAGAGGAACGAACTGGCCCTGGGGCCTCCCTGGAAGAGCGGTTGGCCGGTGGCCAGGGATGCGAGCCGCGAGCCACGCTCTGGCCAGGCCCAGCCGCTGGCGCCTGCCGGCAAAACCCCACCACTGCTCAGCATCCCATCCCGAGGGTCACAGCACCCTGGAGCACTCATCCTATTGTGTCGTCCCCGTCCCCCCCCCACGTGCTCCCAACCCCATCACCACTGTTGCTCGTCCCGCATATCCCTTGTCCCCAAGCCGGAGACACCACAGGTTGCCTGGCAGGTGGCAGCCCGATGCCCGCGGCAAGCCAGCATCTTCATTTTCCTAATGAGCGTTTAATGAGGGTCATGATTCAGTGGCCCCTTCCGCCTGCCGGGAGGGCAGACCCGTGAGGAGCACGAGTGGGGCGTTCCATGGAGCCGGTGGCAAGTGCCACCACCATCACCTCGGCCGGGGACCGAAGCTGCTGCTATTCCCAGAGGTGTCGGAGCCCGGCTCAGCCCCGCGAGCACCCACTGAGTCACGCTGCGCCTCGCCACCTGCCAGCCAGGCTATATTTACCCCGGAGCAGGCAGCAAGGATTTTGGATGAACCCACGCTGCTGCCGGACCTCGGCGAGGCACGATGAGCCTCCAGCAGGGCCATGTTTACCAGAGCATCCTCACACCTCCCGGTGCGGCGGGTCCCTGTGCAGTTCCTGCTCTCCCCATTTCCTCAGCCTCAACTGGACCGTTCCCTGAGTGCTACAGGTTCCATTACACCGGCAGCACCTGATCCCGCTCCGCTGCTCCAGCTAGGAGGTGAGACAAGATGCCGCCGCGCCAGCGCTTGACACCCACAGCTCCAACCGAGGACGTGGGCTGGACCCAAAGCAAGACGCCGAGATGCCCACGAGTTACCGTAGATGCACCCGCATCCCCTTGCCCTCCCGGCATGCCGAGCCTCCCCCCAGAATGGGAACAAGCCAGAGAGCGTTTGCCACCCTGGGATTTGCACCCTGGGCACCGGGCACACAGGGGAAGCCGCCTCTTAGTCATCGCTGCAGGGAGGGAGAGAGGAACCAAGCTGGGAAAACAAGAAGTCGCCGTCCACCAGCGCCTGCCCCCAAACCCACACAGGTCCCCAAGGAAGCCCCGAGGGGCCGTGCTGCCCCCGGATGCAGGGGCCTCCGACAATCAAAAACAAGAACTAAAAAAAAAAAAAAAATAGAAAAAAAAATAGAAAGAAAGAAAGAAAACACATTTTAAAGGGAAAAAGGAGGAGGAGGAGGGTTTGA
This sequence comes from Elanus axillaris, assembly GCA_026212715.1. Taxonomy (NCBI): domain Eukaryota; kingdom Metazoa; phylum Chordata; class Aves; order Accipitriformes; family Accipitridae; genus Elanus; species Elanus axillaris. The sequence goes on from JANZLQ010000095.1 coordinate 40,670,375, forward strand.
CGTGTATTTTTAGTTGCTTAGCACAACCCTGAAATATTTCGGCAGCCACTCCCTCCGCGTCGCAGGCGGCTGGTGTGTAACTATTCCTGTGCTGCCTCCCCGGCGAGGCACAGAAGTTATGAGTCACCGTGGGGCGGCCAGCAGCGCCATGCCACAGCACCAGAGACATGGCCCCACGGCTGCCAGAGCTGCCACTAGCTCGGCTGCCATGAAAATGTCAAGGGGAAAAGGAGCAGGGAGGGTTTCCACCATGGCCTTTGCTTGGTGTGTTCCCCCCTGCCACAACCCAGCCCGTCTTTCCGGCCGGGACACGTTCGCCCTGCCAGGCTGCGCACACCCACCCACGCCGGCAGCAAGGCTCAGACCTTTTTCCTCCTCTCTGGTTGTTGCTTTTATCTCACTCCTCCCTGGTTTGGGGTTTGGTTTGTGTGTTGGGTTTTTTTTTTTCAGCCATGGCTCGCCTCCCCACGCCCCTTGTCACGCTGCCGTGGGGCAGGGCTGGAGCACACGACAGCCCCAGACACCCATTTTGGGGGCAGAAAGGCCCAAACTTGAGCATCGCATTGATGCCCAGGCTCGATGCCGCTCTTACACAGAGCCATCTTCCACCCAACTTGCTGCCGCGTGGGGCCAATTGCCCCGCACGGGCTGTGCCACAGCGTGGGACAAAAATATTCCTACAGAGGTGGAAAAAGGAAGGGGGGAGGCAAGCAGGGAAGGCTGTAATTAAACAAAAAGCAGAACTTAATGAGCTCCAACACCTGACCCCAGAGCTTCGCCAGGAGATAAGGCGTACTTGGAAGACTCTACCCTGAGCTGAAGCCAAAGGTCCCATTGTTGCGGTGAAGATTTATCTGGCCAGAACAGACCTTAAATCCAGACAGCGCTGCAGTCGTTTCCTTTTTCACCAGGGCAGCTGTAACACATGGAGTTTCTGTGGCTGGAGGGACTCGAAAGGGAGGGAGCAGGTTGGGAAGGGAAAGTCTGACACAGGGCTCAGCTTGGGCTTTGTTAAAATGCCACACGGGTGTTTACGTTGAGACCGAGTTTCCAGGAGGGAGGACACGCGTGCCCTATTCCCATCGCCTGGAATTGGCTCCTTGGCAGAAGCCAGCTCGCCTGGGATGGGGATTGAGTGCCGGCGCTGCCGGTTAATGCCTTGCTGAGGGAAGGTGGCTGCGGAAAACACGTGGCTGCTATTAGAAACCAAAGGTTTAGCCCATCTGCTTGGGGATTTATTTACTTATACCTGGGCTCGAGCAAGAGTTTAGGCGTAGCCGGCCAACTGCGGGAGCGCATGCGGGGTCAGGCAGGGCTCAGCGCCGTTGCAGACAGAGAGAGGGAGTCGTTTTGTAGAGGTTGGCGATTTATTCCTACTCACCACTGCACACAAGTTCTATAAACATTAAAAAAATAAGTATATATAAAAGCATGTTCTTTACTCATTTTCAATACCGTGGTGATGGCAGAGAGTAGGCTTCAACATGGGAATTGGTTGTAAAAAAACAAAACCAAACCAAAAAAACCCCAACCTGTTCGAAGCAAGTCACAATATCAGCTTTTCCCCTAAAATTAAGCTATTTCATCCATTCAGGGCGTCGAGGCACAGCCAGAGCCTCTTCCTTCCCCCTGTGCCCCCATGCAGATACTCAATTCAGATCAGCCAGGGCATTTTGCAGGTGCGTTTTGCTCATGGGACCCTGCACCCCATGGAATGGAAGACTGGAGCAACCCGACCTGGGAATTCACAGGAGCTTTCTTAATCTACAGGAGGGACACGCTCACACGCCAGTCCCCAGGGAAAGATAATTGGTGATAAGGAAAGGAAATGGCAAGTACGTACAGTGAAGTCAATCACTAGTTACCAGAAGAAATAAGCTTGAGAAATATTGTCAGAGTTCAGGACTTTGCGTTGCAGGCATGAGGGAGAAAGTTTTCAAAGTGGGGGGGGAAAAAAATTAATCAACAGCTGGGTTGCTTTTCAGAAAAAAAAAAAAAAAAACAACTACACATGAAGAGGAAGTGGCACACCAGCCTTCCACAAGAAAACACAGAAACCCCTTTCTTTTAAAGGAAGCTTCTAACCTGAAGTCAAATTAGTAACACATTAATTGGGAAACCCCTCATTTATCACAAGGCTGTCTTGGAAACAACCCTTGAAGGCCAATGCAATGTTCATCCCAAGTTCTCCTTTAAGCCATAGGACAGGGATAGAACCGACTGGCCAGAAATAGAAGATAAGCAATAGCTTAAAAGTCTGTTGTTTTTTAAAAACCCCAAACCCTTAAGACTACTCATGTAAAGATACAATATCCTCAAGTTCAGTGTTTTTAAACCAAAACACTTGCATCTGTTACAAATGCAGTAAGTTTCCCAAGTTTCAAGTATAAAAAAAATCCAAACAATCCAGAAAGTGTTTGCCTTCGTTCTTACACCACTGTACAGCATAATCTTTTAAATTAAACCTGGGGACCCTGAAAAATTAAAGAGTGTTTTCACTCTCAGGAGAAGGCAGAACTTAGGTCCTTAACCAGGAATGATTATTTTTAAATATTTCCAATGACTTACTGACTACAAGGAGTGAGTAACTCCACTTTACGAGATTAAATTGCAAGGGGCTTCCAAACTACACGATTCGGGCACTGATCAACTGACAGAAGAGTAGAAAGGTAACGCTTTTGAACACATGGCAATCCTGAGGTGATAAAAACCAAACGGCATCGCAGCACTGTCCCTGGCCAGGGTGCAGACAGCCTCTCACTGCTTTGCCGATTGTCTGCCTGGCTTTTTTTCCTGTTGGCCTCTTCCACTGCCTGGTATTCCTCGGCCACGGCCACCAAACACACCTATGGGGCAGAAAGAAAAGAGCACAGATGTAACAGCATCACTGCAAGCCAGCAACATGTCCCAGCTGCTCAGAGCTCTACGATTGTTTATGTTTTACCCCAAGGCACGCCTGTTTTCTAGTCTTAGAAGCAGAAATGGGACTTTTCGATTTCACCCTTGTCAGTTCCAGACTCCGTATTTATGAGGCGCATAAACTTATCCCCCCTTGCCAGCAAGATCCGCGATACCTCCCCGGTGTGATAACGTGCCCTCTAGCTAGCTGTGCTATCATTGTAAACTGAAGTGAACTTCTCTGAAAAATAGAACCAAGGAAGCGATACCACAGTTTTAAATCCGGTGGGATGAGGAGGTTACACCATGTCCCCTGAAAGCTGTAAGGGCAAAGAAAAAGCAGCAAAGAGGGTGACAGAGTTTGAAGACTATTCAGCTACAGAATAGAAAAAAATACATCCCTCTGTCACCGCCTTGCTGCTGGTCAGAACAATCCACTGCTCCAGAGAGGGCACTGGGTACAGCACACCGCCAGGGACGTGGCAGAAACCGGGAGGCTGCGGTGAGACCCACTGCAGACAAATGAGTATCCTCGTACCCGAGAGCTGCAACCGTCTTTTGTCGTGGGAGCTGCTGAGCCCACCCCCGCACTCCCCTCAGATTCACCCCAAACAGAAAGCTATTCGAGGCAGTAATTTTTATCTTGGCGTGCAAGCAATAAAGGGACTGTGGATCTACCCTGCCAGCCACCTCCGCACAAAAGGCAGAACCCAAAGGAGACCCAGTCTGAGCACCAGGCAGAATTCCTTCTCTAGAGCCCTCTGCTCTGATTGCTTCATTGAGGAGGCATGCCTAAACCAGAGGCAAAAAAAAATTGCTCCTAAGCCTGCAGTCCTTGGGATGCTCACAGGGCTCCAGCTGATCCCAGCGAAGCTGAGCAAAGACTGCCGTACTTCTGAATTTGGCAAGCTGAGAAGTAAAAGACGAAGGATTACCAGTGTCAGAAACAATAATCCTTTCAACTGTGTGCACAATTATAGCTTTACTTCTGCCTGCTGGCCTCTCAACAAAATTGTCCTGCCTTTTTTTCTTTTCCTCCTCCCTTCATGTCTCAGTAATGAGAGCCAAACCTTTTAGCTAATTAGCAAATGCCGAAGCTTCCCTTTAAAATATTCCATCAGCGAATTTAAGCTGCACATCAAAACAGCAGGGAACTCCACCGCAAACAGAGCTCAGCTCTGCTCTCCGCAAGGTAGATATTTCCAGAGCTGAGAAAGTATTTCAGCTAAAATGTTTGTCCAAATAACCATATCCAAAAAAGCTGTTATGCCAAGTGCTTTGGACACTGAAAAGGGAAGGAGGAAAAATAAAGGCGCCTTCAGATTTGTAAAGGTCACTGTTGCATGCTTGGAGCTTCCAGAAGGGTAGCATGGGCAGCAGAAATCACAGGGGTTTTTCCTCCAGAAGTCCCTGGGATTCGGAGACGCCCGCACGTCGCGCGTCCCAGCGTGGCGTGATGGCCCCAGGTAGATCCCAGCCATCCTACCAGGATTCCTTGCATAGTCAAAATGCAGGCAGCTCGTTAAGGGTGCTCTGCAGAGAGACTCTGCCCAGGGTGCTCTGCACAGAGACTTTGCCCGCCAGTGTCTCAGTCCCCAGGGCTCCTTTTAAAAGCCAAGACTTCCCGGGCCAAACCCAATTTTCTTGTAGCAAGTGAGTGCACTCAGGATTTTAAGCTCCTGCTGCAGGCTAAGCCTGTATCGAGAGCAACCCTGAGGCCGAGCAAAGTGACCACAAAGCAAAAATCACAACGATGCGGCAGGAGGGGCGAGCAGGAAAGCAGACCAATGGCTCTTGGGCTTCCAGCAGGGCAGTTTGGGGAGAAAAGAGCAAACACATCCCCAGGCTGAAGTGCTCCAAGATCACCCAACCCCGTGAAGTGGGACAGGGAAGGAAGGGTTGTTTTGGTGACCTATTTCTTCGTAAGTGGCAACCTCCCCTTTTATCAGAAACGAATTATTCATGCTGAGCAGAAGCAACACAAACCCTCAGATATTTAAAAAAAATAAACAAATGAACGAGTCAGGAGATCAAAAGCCCCATTATAATGGGAGAAAAGATGATGTTTTTCTATCGCTGCCATGGTCAGAGCCCAGTCTATTTTCAAACAGAATAGCCATTTGTTTCCCTCCCACACTTGTTAAGCTAACAGACACTAGTTTTGTAGAGCCACATTCCCAAACCAGCCAGGAGGGGTAAGAAACAGTCAAGTTCAGACTCTCTCAAGCTCCTGCCCAACCCCAGTAACAAGGAAGGCACATCCCTGGCACGAATCCCTTCTATTCTTTGGCAGAGGCTGCCTTACAAGCGAGGCAACACGCTCGCTCAGCTACATCTCGCACAGGAGCAGCTCTAGCTTCTCCCAGACACATAGTCCCAGGTTTAAAGCAGAGAAGCAAGAGCCGTTCCTTGCACAAGAGGTGGAATTTGAAGGCAGGGATCCCGCTCACCCCTCTCCGAGCTGAAAAACAAAGAGGACCATTACCTCGTCCAGCACCTCCAACACCACGGCCCTTCTGTTGCTTCTGCTGTTGCATCCCACCACGGCCTCTGCCCTTGGACACCACCTCTTCTTTCACCATGTCAATTATTTCATCGGGGATACGCAGGTATTTAATCGTGCTGCCACGAATGTAGCACTCTGGCATTCTCCAGAACTTGTCTCCATCCTATTGGGGAGCAACACATTAGGCTACAAATAAAACCTGCTGCTTTTGTTTCGCTTTGGGGCTTTTGAATATTTCAATCACTTCTAGAGAGTGTGTCAGTCTTTTCTGAAAGCATTATCTGTAACTAGCTACAAAAAAAAGGGTGGTTTTTTTTTTTCCTCCAAAACACGTAGCCCTACAACCTGGGGGCGGGGAGGGCACTCAGCCACGAGCAACTGTAGTTTCAATCTGTTCCACAACTGCCTCTAACACTCGCAGAAAACGAAGGAAGAAGAGGCTGTGAAAACAAGCATGGTGTTAGAAGGGAATCGAAAGCAGGACTAGAGAGGCAAGGGTGGTAAGTTACAACAGCTAGGAACAACCAACTCGGGCAAGAGAAATGCAGCTGCATTAAAGGCAAATGCGCGGCCGGGTTTCTTCTCCAGCAGCCTCAGCTGGGAGTCACCTCACTCCTTCACTCCTCTGGGCTGTGGATGGAGCAGTGAGGCAAGTCCGGAGCCAGCTGGCTGCAGGGTGTGTGCCACCAGAGCACTGTAACTGCAGCTGTGGAAAATAAGGAGCTTACAGATTATATATATATATAAAAGAAAGTCTTCAGGTGCCCAGTTACAAAGCAGCCCTCTCTCTATGTTGTTTGTTAGTTGTTTAATGCAGTTTCAGGGCTTTCCTTAGACGTAACCTATCAGGGCTTCACCTTCTGCGTACCGAGGGCGGCTGTGGGAATAGGAATCGACCATCGAAGCTGAACAACAACTCTGCTGCCCATGATGTAACTGGGAGGAGGGATGGGGACCCACCTCGCCCCGCTCCACCACCGCAGCCCCAGCTCGGCAGCAGCTCCGTCAGGGTTTGGCTGCAGATGGGATTGCTCGATCCCAGCCATTCTCTAGTGGCAGCATGTGGATGAGGCATCCGTCATGTCCCAGAAGAGTGGGTTAAACAAGAACGCCTCGCTCCTCCTCTCCTGGGATAAAATAGTCAGGTCCCTCCCCCCCCAGGAGTTATTTGGGGCAACTCTGCCTGTACAGGCAAGTCCTTTGCGCACAAGACAAGACAGAGAGAAACAGCCCTCTTCCAAAAGACACCCAGCAAACCCCACCCTGCCTTGGATCTGCCTGGCTGCTCCTTGGCTCGGGATGCAGGAAGGGATGGAGCCAGGCTCCCTCGCTTCCTCGTTCCGGCCTCCTCGGAGTAAACAACCGCCCCCCGCCCCGGGCCGGGACCGCCCGTCCGCCGCCGCTCCGTGCCATCTAGTGGCCAGTCCCCCCCAGTGCCACCAGTACAACCCAGGCAGAGGCCCCAGCTCTGCTTTCTCCCGGCCTTTGGAGGCGTATTGTTGTTTTAAGGCAGGCAGAGGCACAGCTGATGAGCCCGGCTGCTTTGCTGTGCGAACAGGATACCTCTAGGTCACTCAGAGGGAGTAAAACCCGAGCTACTGCTCTTCCACAGCAGAGCACAGAGCTGTAGGAAGCAACTTCCCAAGGAGAATGACAACATACCCTGTGTCATGGGCACAGATAAGGCTTTGCTATCACCTCCTCTTGGTTCCCCTCCTGCTAAATTCAACAGCAGTTCCTTCCCGTTTGTCCCACCACAACCCAAGGTGCGCCCACAAATGTCTAAGCCCCACTGCTCCACCCCGAAGGTCCATCTTAAACCTCGCTCAAGATGTTTAGTCTGTCATATCGATGTGAAAATGTGCCCCTGTGCCCCAGCAATATCGCTTAAAGCTTTCCTGTCGTGGAGACAACAGGTACTGGGAGTTTGCAGAGAGATTTTTCAGAAGAACGAGGATCTCTGCCAGTCTCTCCCATGGAGCTCTGATGTTGCAGGGCAGGGAAAGAGCAGTAACAGCCAAAATCCATCCAGCTGCTGCCTCCCACAGCACGTGGCCGGTAGGGACAAGACCAGACGCTTCTGACTGAGGTCAAAGCCCAAAACACAGATCACAATCTTCTGGAGCAACTTTGGCCAAGGGCGAGAGTACCAGACGGCACAGAGCCTTGGCATGGGTAAACAACAGCCTCCTCTGTTTTGATGTGGAGAGTTAGAGGGTGAGAAACAAGCAAGTTCATAAAAGTTAGTGCGGCGTTTGAAGCAGACCTTGCTGCTCAGACAGCGCGCGACAGATGAAGGCTCCTTTCTTGGGAAGCCCAGCTCAGCATCACGGCATGGGCTGTCGCGCCCTGTCCCGTGGCCCCCAGCCCCACACCAAGAACTGTCTCATGGGGGGGGAACGCTTGTACGGCATTTCTGCGCTGTGCAGAAAGCCGCCCCACTTGACTGTGCAGCTAAGTGCGTTCCTTCACTACAGATATTATAAATAACTATATTAAACTTGCAGTTCAGGCAGAAGTCACGCTTCCAGAGGAGCAATCGCCTGTGAGCTATAGCAGAGCCGACCCAACTGCAGGGCTGGAGATCGGGCACCCTCAGGGACGCTCCCCGGAGGCACGGAGGGTGGGTGACCCCTACCCAGCTGCCCTGGGTGGGGGGGGTCTGGCCTTACCCGGGACGTGCAGATGACCTCCCGCAGGTTGATGTTCATCCAGTTGTCACAGCTCACCAGGTGCCCGTTGTACGTCTCCCCGTTCTTCAGCTCCACCAGCTGCAAGAGACAGGAGTCACAGGTCACCGGCCCGTCCCCGTTACAGGGACCTGCCCCCTGGTGCCACCCAAACGGCACCAGCGAGCCTGAGACTGACCAGGGCAGGCTGTAGGACCGGGCCGCACTGCCGGTACTCACCATGGGGTGATTCTGCGCCGTCTTCAGCAGGGACAGGGGCAGCTGTGAGAAGGGGAAAAAAAAAAAAAAGGAGTGAGGCCTCAGAGCACCGCCGGGAACCGGGACACGGAGGGCGACACCGGGCACACCGCCCCCGGTGGCGGAGAAAGGTGAGCCAGGCCCTTCCCACTCACGGCTCCAGCCCTGCCGGGCTCTACCGCCCCCGGGCCAGCTCCACCGACCACTCACCATCGTGCCGAAGCCCCAGAGCCGCCGCCGCGCCGGGCGCTGCCGCTCAAACCGCCCCCGGCCCCGCGCGGGACCAATCAGAGCACGGCGCGGCCCCGGCGGAGCCAATCAGAGAGCGGAACACGGTTCTCGGCCGTAAAGCAACGCCGCACAGCCCGGTCCGCGTTTTTTACGACAGCGCCGCAAATTGAAGAGCGGGGCGGGAAGTGGTGGCGTACCCACAGTGCCCCGCGGCTTCCCGGCGTCCCCTCCCGGTACCCGCGGATCCAGGCCTCGGTTCGTGCTCTTCCCTGGGTCCTTCCCAGCCTTCCTGGGGGGAGGAGAGCCTCGCGCGTGGATATAACGGTTTAACCAACTTCTACCGGGGCCGGCGCTGAGGCGGCAGGGCTGGAGCCCCTTACAGACTTTCCCCTCCCTTCCCCCAGGCACGGAGGGCACCGCTTAACGGTGAAGCTGCCCGAGGCCCAGCCCCCTCCCGGGTCGCCCCCACCACCCGGCCCCTCCCGCCGAGCGACTTCCGCCCCGGCGGCGGAAGTGCTAAACACGGGCCGCTCTAGGCGGCTGGGCGGAGCGCGCTCTGTGGCCGCGCGGGGGGGGGGCGGTGGTGTGTCCCTTCTAGGAAGGCTGGGCGGGCCGTTCTCGGTGGTGTCGGGAGGGGCCGCTCTAGGCGGCTGGGCGGAGCGCGCTCTGTGGCGGGGCGGGGCCGCGCGCTCGGTACGGGGAGGCGGCGGCGGCGGCGGCGGCGGGACGGGACGGAGCCGCGATGGAGAAACCGCGGC
>JANZLQ010000095.1:40680083-40707447 GCA_026212715.1 Elanus axillaris
GGTGGGGGTGCGTTGTTCGGTGAGGGGCTTTCCAGTGGTTCTCCCAATGTTTGGCCGGGTGACGACGACTTTGGGATCCCCCTTTTCCATCCCTGATCCTCCCCAAGGGTTTGCTGGTTGGGGAGAGAAGGCGACTGAATCTTCCAAGGAGTGGGAAAAACAACTGGGGCATGCGAGGTGGGGGGGGGGGATATATGTTATTTTCTCTCTGACCACCCCATCCTGAGCCGTCAAGGTGCCGAAGCTGTTATCAAAATCACCCAAGCAGCACGGCAGAAGCGCCTCAGGGAAGAATAAGCGAGGGAATGAAAGGCCCTGGCATCGCAGGCGAGAGCTTGTCAGGCTCCTTTCCCCACGGTACAAAGGCTGGCCGGCTTGATTTGTGGGGAAGGCAGTTCTGTGACAAATGGGGAACTCGGTGAAACTATTCAGGTCTCCCCCCCCCTCCCCAGCAGCTGAAGTTGAGGCCGTTTGAATAGCGAGCGCAGGGGCGAGGGGTTCGTTGTCGTCGATGCGCTGGAGCGGTTTTAATTGGAGGCAAGTGTCTTTGCAGAGAACAGTTGCAGAGAGGGAAGAAGCAGGTGGCAAATTCTGGCTTTCCCAAACCCGTATCTAGTGCTGAGCAGCAGTGACTAAACAGAAAACTTGTGTCAGTAAATACTCTGCTGCTTGCTGTACTTCTCCTTTCTCTCCCCCCCCCTGTTTTCAGGGAAGTCTGTTTCTAAAATGCAGTGGTTATCTTGTCAGGTCTACCCATATTTGATAATCTGTCATCAGTGTCATGCTGAATTCCTTTTTAAAGCTAGCAATGGTGTTGTGTTCCTGTTCAGTTACGAGCATGTGCTCGCTGAGGATAAGTATTATTTGTGCGCAATTTCTTTTTTAGAACTGTTTAAGGAGATAATCCCATAAAGATCTCTGCAGCTGGTTTACTGCTAATGAGCCTTGGAGGGCCCTATTGTGGATGCGGAGGAACTCCTGGGCATGCTCTGTGGAGTTTGCTGCTGCTGACAAAAGTTGCTTATCTTCTGCAAAGAGATAACATGAGGGATCTATACAGGAGATGAGTCAGAGGAGCAATAGCCCATAGTTGTATTTGTGCCAGTTTGTGTTTGACTCCGGAGTGAGAGGGTTACGTTACGTGCGTGGGCACCTGTAGGATTTCCGCCTTCCAGTGGTTGAATTGTTAAAAAGGAATAGATGTGTTTTATTTCTCTTGTAAGACTATCACGATTTCTTTAGGAATGAAACCTAGCAGGTCGCGATTGTTTGTTTCTGGAGAGTCGAGTAGGACATGCCTGAATTGCAGAAGCTGCTGAAAAGGCATTCTATTATTTGACTTGTTCGCCTGTGCTGCAGTCGTAGCTTGTCTTAGTAACATTGGGGGTTTGCTCACAGGAAAACGTACCTACATTTTGATTTCTGTGGAGACCTTTGGGAGATTTATTTTGGGGAGATACTGACATTGGTTAAATTGTAAGATATCCATCAGCATCGATGAGCCCATACCGTGCAAATTCCTTACGTTGTCATGTGCAGTATAACCTCAGACTCACTGTTGATAGCAAATAGAATGTTTCCATTAACGTGTCATATAATATTTGTAGTCCCTCTCAAATCCTTTCATGAGTTAGACAGAATTTATGGCTCCTAATTGCATTAGGCTCGTAGGGTAACTCTGACATTTTAAATTAAAGCATATTGACGTAGCACCCAGATAAATTGCCTAACCTTTGTGTGCTTGCTCAGGAAAAGATGTTATGGATTACTAGTTAACTCTAAGTTACTCATTAGGAAATTTAGACATGGTGAGTAAGTATTTCTGATAACGCTATCATAACCTTTGCTGCTTGGTGTAGGTGGGTTGTCAGCAGTATTTTATTTCCTCGTAAGGCGTTAACTAATCCTAACAGAGATCTTGGTGAAGACCTGAGCAGAGAAGAAATATTTGAGACAGGCTTGTCCGCATTTGTGGAAGCATCTGCTGTGGGCTAAACCAGTCAGGAATAGAAAATCCAATAATAATTCTCATTCCATGATATCGGTCAACTTATCTGTTAATAGCAAGTTTTTCCAACCCGGTCAGAAAGGAAGAAATATGCTTCCTCAGTGTCTGTTGGGGAAAAAAGAGTTTCTTTTGAGGCAAGCTATTGTTTTCCTTCACAGTACGAGGTGTATAGTTCAAATATTTCTGTGAAGGTCTCTTATTTAATACTTGGATGTGAAGTAAATGGGGACTGGGCATTAGAAGAAGTGGGTTTTCTTTCAGGAAACATAAACGAGGAAAGCGCAGACGGCTTTGCAGCTTTAAGTTTAGTCAAACCTGTGAGGATGACTTCATCACTGTGGATTTTTACTTCTCTTCCAGGGTTTGGTCCGTTTGGAGAGCACGCTGTTAATGCCAGTTGGATTGCAGTTCAGGTAACACTATAACTTTGTTCTTAGCAAGTTAAAACAGAGAGCCGTGCTGGTAACATATCTGTACCAATTTTAGTTTGCAGCTCTTTTATAACTTGTCTTCCCAGTTTATTAACTGAGACCGGCTTGCTCCAGATATCCAGATGGTCAGCTGGATAATGTTTTATTCACTTCTCAGAAAACAATCCCTTAGCTAGTAGAATTTAATGAGACTGAGTTAATGTGGCTGAGGCAAGGAAGGAATTCGTAGACTAACTCCCTAGATGTGAAAGATGTTAAATGGGGCAGGGAGCCTGGAATCTTCCTCTGCCATAGAGAATTTAAAAATAAACAAACAAACCAACCTAGAAGAATTTTTATGTTCTTCTCTCAGTTCTAGCTTGAATCTGGGCAAATTGGTTAATCTTTAAGCCAAGTCTCATCTGTAATGAGACTTCCACCTGGTAGTATTGTGGACTCAGGCATACTGTGGAGTCGTCCAACATGGGTCTGAATGTCAGGACTCTGACTCCAAAGAAACGCAGCTGCCGCTGCCTCCTTTTTCCCCTTGATTCCTTCTGCGGCCGCCTGCTTTTGGCGGTGGGTGAAGCAGGAGGTGTGTGGGGATCAGGCAGTGATTGTTGCTCTCGAGCCAGCCTTCTCTCTGCTGAGAAACAGCAGCAAGGGGTGCTTGACTGAGAGAGTTGGACCTTGCCGGAGACAGGAGTGCTGGTGGAGGATCGTTGCTCAAGCAGATTGTACGCACTCAAACCAAGTTTATGCCGCTTGTAACTGCATATCTGCATAAGCATGTTCGTCGGTGTAACACTGATATGTTCACAAATGAGAAGAAATCAAACTCTTGCTAGATGCCTAGCTAAACTGAGGAGTTAAGGTTGCTTGCTGTAAAAACATTAGCTAGGGACAGTGCTGCCACATTATCCCGCTTCTTCCTTATTTGTCACTTCTGGATGTGGTTTATGACAAAGCTACTGGGAATTCAAGGGTACCTTTTAGTACAGTTGCCCAGGGAATTAAATCTATTTTTCTCTCCAACACATCTCTCTTGCCTTCAGAGCTCTGAGATTAATATCTTCCTTAGAATGCTTTTAAATTAAATCACAAACTCTAATCAATTACATTCAACTAATGTCCAGATGTCTAATGTGTTGGCTGGTATGAGAAGACGAAACCTTTGCCTCCAAGAGCCTTTTGGAAATGAATATATTTGAGTTGGGGTTTGCTCCGTTTAAGTGTGGGGAAAAATGCAAGCCGTGTACGCAAACAAAAAAATTGCACGTTACTGAAATTTAGTAGTGGGGCTAATTGATTTGGTTTGTTCTTACTCATGTAATGTCAGTTATTGTAAACAAGCTACTCTTATTCTAGAGGAGATAGACAAAAGGGTATTGTGCTTCTGGAATAGGAAGAGTGGTGGGTGTTCTGATGTTGCTTACAAAACCAAACCTAATGTATAATTCCTATGAAGAGAAATGGCGTGTCATTCCTTCAGCCCGCCAGCTCAAGGCACTGATGGCTGCTCAGCTGTGTGGCTGATAGATGAAGTAATCGCGTGCATTTTAAATTCATTTTATGGGCTTGGGGGTATTTTGAGAGTATAAAACTAGAGTTGGTGGTGTGCGATCCACTGCGTTGTAGCCCGTCTTCCTCCAAGTCCTGTTCAATAGCTCGCGCTAGCTTCTAACTAAAAACATAAACTTTCAGGCAGCAGGGAGGATTTGCCTTTCCTTACCCTGTTTCAGCCCCGAGAGGCCCAGACAAAAAGGAACAGCATGTCTTTGAGCACATGCGAGTTGGGCATTGTGCAAGTTTCAGACAGGGGACTTCATGGAGCTGAGTGGACACAAAGGCGTGTCTGAGTTTCTGAATCCCAGACGGTGTGATCTGCATTTTAATAGAAGAAAAATCAATTAAACAATCTTTGTAAATCCTTCCTAGCTTTAGGGCTAAGCTAGTTCTGGTTTATTACATCTTTTATTATCCTGCATCCTGAGGATAAAATTCTCTGCTTTTCTTTCCAGTCCTCTTTTTGGTTTTGTTTGGCTTCTTATATAGAACACGGATATGGTGTGTCTTTTCCCTTGGACTGCCGTGAATTTATAGTGTAGCTGTTTGTTTTTGAAAGCTAAACGATTTTTACACGTGGGCGCCTTAAATAGTGGCGGTCGCAATCCAATAACGTGAAGACGAAATGTTTGGAGATTTTCACGCGTGGGGGAGAGATTTCCTATAAATTCTGAGTGAAGAATAACTTCTTTCTGCTTTCTTTTTTAAGGCTTACAGTAAAAATATTCTGTGTTAATGTGGATTTGCTGTTCTGTGTTTTCATCATTTTAATATTTCATTTGAGGACCTTTTTCAGCTGCAGTTTTTGCTGGGGAGGGACCTTTCTTTCAAGAAGAAGTTACTGAAACAGGCTTTCAGTTCAGTGCCTTTTCTGGCCTCCCCGGTGTGACTTGGGTGTAGACACAGGTGTGCCCCGTGGACTGTGAAGCTAATGGGCTCCTGCCTTCATCCCCCCGAAGTGCTTCTGGCTGAGCCAGAGGAGGAGGAGAGAGGTCAGAGTGCGTTTTGACATTACTAAGGACAATTGCTGTCAGGGTGTCTAGACAGACCTGATAAGGATATTAAAGGCTCACAAAGACAGCCATTGTTGAGGGGTCAGGGAATCGGTCAAACATGTTCGTTTTTCTATATTTGTCAGGTATACAAGGCTGTGGGTAATAAGTTGTCTGGGGGCCAGCGTACATCTTTATTATTGAATGGAAGCGCGTGAACGCTGTGTTGGGTTAAAAGAAAGTTGTGAATTTGTGAGGCTAAGGTTTAATGTGTTTGCGTTTGGAGAAGGTAGCTGTCACTGAGCTGGTGCGGCTCATATGCCCTGAGGTTTCTTGCTCGCTGTAGATGCTCATTCTGCACAGCTGGTAAAACTTTCCCTGATCAAATTCATCTTTAGGAGCTGTTTCACGCTCTTTAGAGAGGTGATGATGAATTCCTACCAATTAACACTCTGGAGATCTTCCTAAAGAGACTGACTTGTATTTGAATACTCTCATTTGTAAACTACTTACTTTATTAATGCACCACATAAACCAGCTAATGTTTTGGAGGCAGATTTGTGTAAAGAAGATGTGATGAAACATCACTTAGCATCCATCTCTGGTAATGAATGTCTGTGTGTGCCAGACACTAATCAATACAGCAAGCCTTTAATATCAGACTTGCCCTCAGAGCCAGAGCAAGTGATTTATCATTGTTGTTGCTCATATCTGCTGGTCCGTGAAAGTCTTACTCTTGCCTTTGCTACATGTTTTAGTTATCTTAAATCTTGTTACACCGTCTGTGGTCTGTACAAGTGTGAAAGGTTTCTTCTCGGCAAAGACACAACTCGTGCTGGTAACTACAGAAAAAAAAGAATACTAAGATACTGCTCACATTTATATAGAGGAGGTAGGATTGTAATGGTGGAGTCCAAAAACCTCAACGTGTCCTCTCTTTTCAACTGTCTTTAATTTGGAAGAATTTTAAACTTGGCGAGATACAAGATTTGAAATGGAGTAAGCTTCATTGAAATAGCTAATCTGCACTCCTTAGCCTGAAGTTTGCAAGTATAATCTCTGTGTGTAGGAAAATAAAGCCTAAGAATTGCATGAAAGAGCAGCTTTTGGCTCTGATCACTGAATCCGAACCTGAAATAGAGGTAACTTAATCATTCAAGAATATTTTGAAATGTCCTTTGATAGTTTGATGGCTTCTTACATTGATGTTTCTACCTCAGACCCATGAGAACAACTGCAGTGGTTTATAGATGTGAGAGTTGCAGGTTATTTTCTTGCTGTTCATGCAGCCCTTTTGATGTTAGTGCAAGTAATCATTTTGAGCTTCTGGTGTGAGTAAGCTTGCATTTTTCAACCGACATATATCTCGGAGGAGAAGAGCAGCACCAGATGACAAGCTTCTGTTGTGTATTAACTTGTGAAAAGCTGGAGTTGGTTCTTCTAACTGAAACACAGGCCTGGTGACAGAGATGGAAGAGCACACGGTTCCTTCTGTCTTCAGAGAGAAAGATGCACTTGCAGCTTCTTTCCAGAGGAGACAGAGCTATGGGAGGACTCTGACTAAGGCTGTCAGCTTTGTGGCATGTGCAGTCACTTACCAATATTGAAAAGCAGCTGTAAAGTTTTTCAGAGTGCCAAAAAATGTCTTCATCAGAGGGAAACTCGATCCGAGTTAGATGCTGTTGGAACTCATTAAACACGATAGCTGAAGTCGCTTCAGCCGCTGGAAAAGTGCCTCCTGGTGTAGACTTGCACAAGGCTCCGAGGTTTGAGTGCAGCTGATGATTTTGTTCAAGCACATTCTTTTTCAGGGGCTTCAGACCATGTGGGTGTTTCTTCTCCTTGAGTCCTTGAAAGTTTGGGTCTGATGGCTCTATAAGATTTCACTTCTGATGAAGTCCTGTCCTGGGCTACACTGGTAAAGCCTGAAGTACCAAATGAGCAAGCCTTGAACCGAAGCCTTACTGGTGAGACTGGAGTGTTTGGAAATGGAGGTCAAAGAACAGCAAGGGAGAAGTGTCCAGGAACGTGGGCTGTATGTAGAGGGAACTCAACAATGTTGGGATGAAACAGTGTGCTTTCCAGTCAGGTACACTGAGGGGTGAAAAAAAGATCTTTCCTCTTCCCTCTGGTTTTAAAGAAGTTTTTGCAAGGTATTTAACTGACACTTTGTGTTTTAAAAGGTTTAAAGGAAATTGGCTAAGTTTATTGCCTGGATATTTGGGGTGTTTTCAGGGCACGGTTTCGGTTAATGTTATAGAGGGAGAAATACTTTACTGCATTAGTTGAACCACTACAATGGTAGCAGCTCATGTTGCAAAATTTAAGTACAATGTATTAGGTATAGGTAAAGCTAGCCTTGGAAACCACTTTTACCTTTTGGAAACAGGCTGTATTTTGTTCCAGATTCTGCCAAAATAAAAGTAAGACAAATATATTGAGGAGGATGTGCCAGTGTTGCTTCAGTTCCTCATATCAGGAGTGTTTGCTAGTATTTGTGGAGACTCACAGACACAGAATCACAGCCTGGTAGTACTGTCACCTAACCCTGAGAGCTCTTTATCTGGAAACAAATATGAATTTGCTCTCCTGGCCAGCAGTCCTGAGACAGGGCAAATTAGACGATAAATATAATCCTCCCAATTCTACTTTCTCTACATATTACCTAGTTCTTTGAAGAAGTGAATATGACTATATACCTCTATAAATAATGTAGCCAACCTTTCTTTTGAGTGTGGGTGTTGCTGATAACTATTGTCAGTTAAATGTTGATTTCTTTGTTATACACACATCAGAGCAAAACAAACGGTCCTGTGGGTGAAGACTGTTAATGCAGGTGGAGAGATGCCTTTGTTGTTCCTCGTTATGGGGGTTTTTATGTTGGTTGTTTTGTTTTTTGGTTTTTTTTTTACAGTGCTGTTTACAAGGTTATACAGCCTGTAGTGTAAGCTGATGTTAGTCCCTCACAGCAGACTCACTCTGCCATTAAACCTTCCAGAACTATATCCTCTGCTGAGCTTGTGTCTGACCATCTTGGTTTTGTTTATTTACTTATGTTCTTAGGAGTTGGAGAAGCTAGGACTGCGAGATGACGTGGATCTGCACGTCTATGAAGTCCCAGTTGAATACCAGACAGTGCAAAGACTCATTCCTGCATTATGGAAAAAGCACAGTCCACAAGTGAGTGAGTAAAGGGAGGAGGAGAAAAGACACAGCAAATGGTTGATATGTGTCACGCTTACAGCCACAAGCATAATGTGAAATCCCATTTTTAATGTATGTTCAGACTGGCAGTCCCTCGCTAGATCTTTTCCTCTTTTGTCGTGAGAACATGAGAATTTGTAGAATTTTATAGCTCAGAAAAGAGCGCTCCAATTAAGGGGAGCAGTCGGTGTGAAGAGGCCACTGCAAAGGGCTGTCTAGACAGCTCGCAGTTCGTCTGTGCCACCTGGGCTGTTCCAGCGGTGGGCTCGGCTGTGAACGTGCCAACGTTCATTTTTACCCCGATTAAATTACAATTTAGGTCAGGAGGGGGTGAAACAAGAAGAATTGTTCTGTACTGGACCCACGAGTTCATTGATAAAATGACTTGTTACTCTGATATTCATCCAAGAACTCCTGTAACAACTCCATCAGTCTTACTGGGAATAGCGGGCTGTTGATTTTTCCACTGTTTGTATTTTGGTTGATCTAACTTGTTTCTTTTCTCTTGTAGTTGGTGGTTCATGTAGGTGTTTCGGGTATGGCTACGACTGTAACTCTGGAGAAGTGTGGCCATAACGTAGGTTACAAAGGCTTAGACAACTGCCGTTTCTGCCCAGGCTCTCAGTGTTGCGTAGAAGGTGGCCCAGAATGCATCGATTCCATTATTGACATGGACACGGTTTGCAAGAGAGTCTCGGCGCTGGGGCTGGATGTCACGGTCACTATATCTAAGGATGCCGGCAGGTATGGGATGCCGGTGATCGATGGGGAAAATAGACTCATACTGCAATGACTGTTCCCTTCGTGCTCAACTCATGAGGCCTGTACGTACATGAATCATGTACGATTTGTACACTTTTCACTTCTCATGGGGCTGGCAATACTGTCTCTTTTTCAGTGGACACCCAATCATCAGGGCAAAAAGAGAGATATTCATGTTTCTTTGTCCTAGATTTGATTAAAGCAATTACATAGACTCACGATACCTGGCTTGTATTCCACACTTTATTGCAGGATGTTGCTGCAATGCTGAATGATAAGAATACACAGTTCATCCTGTCCTGCAGTTTGCACGCTGTATTTGTCACTTGTTGCTAAATAAGCTCTATTCTTGTATTTCAGATACCTCTGTGACTTCACTTACTACACGTCCTTATACCAGAGCCGCGGGAGGTCAGCTTTTGTTCATGTGCCTCCTCTGGGAAAACCATATACAGCAGAACAGCTGGGTCGGGCACTACAGGCTATAATAGAAGAAATGCTTGATGTTTTGGAGCATTCTGAAGACAAAATCAATTGTCAGCACGAACACTGAAAGTGGGCAGAAGCTATCCTAGTATTGCACTTCCAAAATTTTCCCTGCTACTGAAGTACTGGGGAAAACGGTCTGAAACATAGAGACCCAGAATTGGAGACTTCAAAAAGGAAAATTCCACTTCTAGAAATTGACTTTTTTTGTCAGATGTGTGCATTTCAGCCTAGGCAACAAAGGATTCGAAATCTCTTCTTTAAAACACCTGCAACTACTCATTTCTGAAGTGACTGAAGTGTGTGTGCTGTGCTTTATCCAGAGCTTATCTGTCAGCTAAGTGACAGCTACTCACCAGTCTAATACAGTGCAGATGGAAGGTTTCTCATCTGGACTCGGTGTTCAGGTGCAGGGAATTGATAACTCAGTCTTCTAATGACTAGTTCTTAAGTTGAAAGGTTTGCTTTTGTTTTGGTTTGGTTTTTTCCCCTCTTTGGCCCAAAATATAGGTTATAATGTAAAAGTACAACTGGAAAGAGTTGGAATGGTGTGGGTTTGTCTGTTGTGAAGCAGCGCTTGGTGGAGATGAGGAGTCTTAAAAATTGCTTTGCTGAAATGGAAAAATACTTGAGGCACTGATTTCTCACCCCACATTGTCAAAGTACTTGTAGAATCCTCTGTAATGTACTGGTTAACTGGTAGCTGCAGATAGAAGGGATGTGTTTTGGGTTCCTTTTGTTGTGGAGCAGCACAGATAGATTTTTTTTTTTTTTTTGTACACAGTATGAGCGTAACTTGCGCCAAATATTTCCAAATGTTTTTTTTATTGTGCTTTTGATGCCACCTTCCTCACTCAAGTCAACCATATACCTCCTGTACAAAACACATTGTTTCATATGTGTATAAAACAAATCATTAGCGGTTAAATAGCTTTGCTAAAGGCCACTTTCTCCGCAGGAGATCTTTATCCTAGACTCTTGGTGCTAGCTGTTATTTTTAAGGTGAAGGTTGAGTAATTTATAACTTCCTTAGTTAAAAATTTTCATTCTTGTTAAAGGTTAGAAGAGTAATGTTTAACTTAAATTCTAAGTCGCCACCTTGATTTATTATAGGCATAAATATGCAAATGTGTGGATTCGAAGACATTCTGCCAAATCAAATCTTAAATCTATTCCTGCTGTCTGTAAACCAGAGGCAATTATTTGAAAACTAGGAATTTTGCTTAGAGTGCGTATTTTGGGCTGTTCATTGGTGTCCCCCTCCCAATGGGAGGGTACACAGTGCTGCTTCTTGTGTGAACTTTCCCAGTAATTAGTTTGGGGAAGTGTACATGCAGGTTCTAAGCAGGACTTTAAAAGTGGTTGACGCTAGTCGTGCGTGTAGGATTTGCTGCCAAATTACAAGACTCCAGCGAAAGACAGATGATGTTGCGGTAGGAACAAACACAAAATTGGTAATTGATGACCAGTAGGTCTCATTGAGGGGCCATTTAAATGGAGAGGTCTGTGATTTGATTCTAATACTTTTACAAATATTTGTATATATAAACCGACATTCTGAACTGTCTTAAAATTCCATTATTTTAATTTTTCTAATTATGAATGATTCTGCTATAGTATCTCTCAGTGAGAGCTGCCATTAACTTCCTGTTTTCCAGTAGGAGTCTAGTGACAAAGGAAATACCGCTTCTCCTTGTAACCCTCGAGAGAGGACAAAGTCTTCTGCAGTTGTAATAACTTTGCTAAGGGGACCTGTGTATGAAGATGTTTGGATAGACTTCTGGTTTACCAAGGAAATTACTGCTGTATTTACAATACAGACTTTCCCGATCAAAAGAGTTTGCCTTCAAAGTAAATACTCTCTTTTGCATTCAAATATGAAGTAGCACTTGTCAGATTGTCAGCAGGCAGGCAGACTTTCTGATTAGTAATTTATTATATTTAATATTTTGTTTAAATATTTGTGGTTTGACACGTTTTTGCAAATAGTTGAGCTACTTATCTTGTAGGTTTATTCCTTTATCTGGTAAGAAGTTTTTGTCATCAGTGTATCTTAGCTGCTAAACTTTTAAGAGAGGAGTAATTTGTATTCTGCTAAGTTCAGCAATTGATTTAAGTAATTTTCAGTAATGCTATTTAATTTACGTGTAACGTAGTTGTGAATAAAATGGAAGATCAATGGTTTAGTGAGGCGACGACAAAAAAATGACCGTGGAATCGAAGCGGCCATAGGAAGGGCTGGTTGGAATGGCATTGCCCGTGGATGCTGTGGGCAAGGTTTGTCTGCCGGCTGTCCCTCGCCTTGAGCAGAGAGGGTTGGAGCAGGTCGCTGATCAGGCTCTGTTTGTGATAAATGTCTCCAAGCGAGATGTGCCCTTTCTGTCTGTGTCTGTCGAATGTTTATGCTTCCTTTGAGTGTATGAGCGGGCAGCCCTGGACATCCCCCCTGGATGTGGCTGAGGAGGAGTGGCTCCAATTCATCGGCAGGGAAGGTAGGCAGCGGTGGCTGCGTGGGGAGGACAGCTTTCCACACTAGTTTATTCAGCCTGTGGAGTTATATCCTGTTTGACACCTATAGATACTCTTTCTTGGGTCCGCTGTGCTGTTCAAGGGGAAAATCTTGAGCCAATTTCTGGGACTGCTGTTTGTCTAAGGACTGCAGTGGTTGTGGCCTTCTACATGTTGGTGTTAAACATCTCATTTTTGGAAATACTTTGCTTTAGGCATCGCTTCGAGCTGTGCGTTTCCTCCTAATCTGTTTTTGTGAAGCTTCCATGTGATCAGTTTCTTAGAAAACATAATTTATTATATAATCTTTTGGGGTTTTTGAGAATTAGTCCTCAGAGATTGTATTTGTAAAGGGTGTCTTGGTGGTAGAGAAATTTTGTATAGTGAAACTTTTAAAAATGGCATTAAACTAATTTTATTTAATCTGACCTAAATTAAATACTTTTGGTTTTTTGAGAGTTTTTTGTTAAAATTCATTAATTCATAATGCCTTTCCTATAGGTGCATATTTTCTTTGGAAATATGACATCAAACTGATGCAGAGCTTCAAAAAGCTGATGTTTTGTGTAATGCTTACTATCTGCTTTCTCTTCCAGATCGTCAATAAATAGAATTTGCTAATTTGCACTGACTGGGAGACCTGTTGCCAACCACAAAAAATTTCGTGCTAGTGAGTAAGCATAGGAAGTTCAGGTTTAGTGTTAATTACTGTGCCTGCGATTTGTCAAATGTAAAAGCTGGTAAAGTTTTAGAATCCTGCGATTGCAAAATTGTCTCTGGGGATATGCTTCAGGGAGAAACGGGGGTGAGAATATTTTGTGTGGAAGAGAGAATTAGGGAGGTTCCACTGTTTCGGGTCTGATGTCATTTTATCTGCTTGCCAGCAGCTTGGAGTAGGAACTGACTAACATGTTGGAGAAGTTTGGTGATGACAATTTAATTGTTTCAGTTATTAAATGCTGCGGAGGATTTTGAGGAACTCCAGGTACTCACAAACTCCTCCATAACTTGGTGACACTGATGTCGGGAGATACTTCCTTTGAAGTAAACGTGGTAATGTGCTTCATAAAACACAGCAAAAAGAAACTGTAAGCTTGAAAGTTTCTCTGTCTTAAAGACTTGTGGGGGACCTGATGATCCTTATGGGTCCCTTCCAACCTGAGATATGCTATGATACGGTTGAAGGTAAACACCCATTGTACAGAAGCTATTTGTATTTTGGGGGGCAGCTTTTGAAAAGGATATAAAAATCAGTAAGATCACATGAAGCAGTTCATGCTTATCTGGAGCATTCCCCAACCTGGTTGCTTCCTCCTAAATGTGGTAGTAGTGGGAAGGGATGAAAAGGTCATGAAGATGGTTAGAGGTATTGAGTGTGGTTGTGACATGAGACTGTAGCCAAAAGCTGCTGAGCTTCAAGAGTCCTTCCAGGAGGGACCTGACCGAGGGTGTTCAAAGGTTTAAGACTTCATGAAAACTAACCGGTTGCTCTGCTTTCACCCTGAAGAGGAGGGAAATGCAAAGGCAAGGCGTCTCGAGTAAATTTGAGATAAATGCTTCCTGGTTGACTCCTTGCAGAAATTGAGAAGGCGTTTGCATGTGGCATCACACTGTAAAGCATAGCCTGATGCGTTGGGTACTGCCTGCTGCCCTCAGCAGAAAAACAGACTAATTGAACCAGGGCTCTGATACGTCAACTTATCTTTATCTCTGTAAGGTTTGTACTGCACGTACTGTGGTAAGTCAGGTAGGAAACTACTATTTGTATTTACTTACCTAGACAGTCACGCTTAGATGTAGCACTCAAACTCCGGTGTGTCTCTCACTGTGCTGCTGGTTGTGTAGGCAATATTTAACCTTTTAGTGCCTCAGTCAGCTGGCAAAGGGGATTATTCTGGGCCACTGTCACGCATGGAATAAAAGCCCAGGAGCTTCCAGGCCTGCAGACTCGCAAATGGACGGCACAGGCTCCTAGTGGTGTTATATTTCTGTTAATGTAAAGTCTAAAGAAGTTATAATCCACCGAAGTTGTTTCTAATACTCAAATAATCTTCATTTGATTGTGTGATTCGTTGACCATGCATGCGGGCTTTCTTATGAAATGTGTAAAAGGAATTGCAGAAGGAGGAGCTTCTTAAAGCCAAAAATGGGAAAACCATGTAAATGAATTGGTAACTCCCCACTAACACAAGAGCTAGCGCTAGACTAAAGCAGCGATTATGGTCTGACCATGTTATTTCATGGTTTAACTTGTTCTGCTCGTGCATCTTTTTAAACTGACAGCGTGTTTCTAACTCTAACCACGCAGCTGATGCTCAGACACTAAGTTACTTTAAGAGTGAGCGGTAGTGTTTGAAAGCCGACTGGAAACCAGTTATGTTTAGACATAGAAAGTACACTTGTGTGGTTTTTTTAATTACGATTTTCAGATTTCATCCCGTGGTGCAGATAATAAAATTGTTGGCAACTAATTTGTACATACTTTTACAAAGTAACTTCCTTCCTGTTGTCTCCTTTACTTACTTTAGTATGCTATCCGATAATATTTTAATGAGAGAAATTTTGGAGTTGCAAAGGCTTTCTTTCAAACTTTATCTGTCGGGTTGGATAAAATACCCCTGGTTGATACCATAAGTACACATCTTGATGCAGGTGGATTTGTTATTTTTGCACCAGAAACCCTAATGTTTTGCAGTATAAAG
Source organism: Elanus axillaris (assembly GCA_026212715.1). Classification (NCBI taxonomy): domain Eukaryota; kingdom Metazoa; phylum Chordata; class Aves; order Accipitriformes; family Accipitridae; genus Elanus; species Elanus axillaris. The sequence continues at coordinate 40,694,722 of JANZLQ010000095.1, forward strand.
TGCACTTTTTCTTGAAAAAACTTGTATTCATGTCTGATTAGTGTCTTATGTGATGAAAGTGGTATTCTGCCAAACCTCCAAAGCTGAGGATATTGTTAATTCTTCATCGTATTAATTGAAACCCGAGATCTGCTTCTGCTCAGTCTATTTTAAGACAAAGTAGAGAAGAAAAAGCCTCCCCATAGATAGGAATTAAACATAGGAAGTGAAACTATACACTGCCCTTAAATAAAACGCCGTGCTACTTAAATACACGTTCAGGTTTTCTATTGCACCAGCTTCTTAAATCGCAAATGTTTACTTTGATTAAACAGGGAGTGCCTTGTCCTGTGCTGGGCTCACTTTTGGAAAGCAGAGTGGTGGTGATGGGGACAGATGAGCCTTTCGCACATAAGGTGGATGGAAAGACTGGGCTTTCGGCACTGGGAGAAACTGCTGAACTTGTTCGGTATCCCCTTTATCCAAGGATGCTCTTCAGAAACTGCACTGAATTGAGTTCTCTGACACACACTCGGACCTGACAAAGGGAAAACCAGAATATTTACTACTTTGTTGTCACTCTCGGTTAGGTTGGCCAAATTCGCGAAGGTTATTCTGTCACTTCTTTAAGGTTAGGTGTTTTGTTCAGACTCCGTTATGCATGTTAAAGCATCACTCAGCCTCTTGGGTCCTCTCTTTGTTAATTGTGGTGAAATAAACAGTTGTGTGTCTGGGTATCTCAGGTGTTGCCAATCTCGTGCTTATCAGGACTCTTGGAGCTACAATTCTAAATCTCTTGGGGCTTCTGTTTTTCTCAGTGTGTTCTTGCAGTGCCTTGTAAAACCAAACAATCTAGTGTGTCACAAAAGGGCTGTGTAATAAAGAACTGTTAACGTACTTTCAGCTTGCTATTGCTAGACTGGACTTTGTAACTGAAAATTTAAACCGATGTTTCAAAGTAAATAAAGAGTTTAACTCTGACTCCTGGTGTTCTTTAACAACCATCAGAAGAAGTAATTTTCAAAGCTGCCTTTTGTAGGGTGGCGATTACATAGCGGTGATCACAGACTGACCAGATAATGGGGTATTTGGTTTTATACCGTTCCTTAAGCACCTGCTGCTGTTGGAGATGAGCCCTGGGACAGTGCGGAGCCCCTGCTCTGTCCTGCGTGGCTGTTTTTCAGAATGGGAACAGATGCTGTCTAGGCTCCTTCTCTTGGACCTCAGCTGCATACCTTAGATGTTTGTGTCATTTTATTCAGAAGAATATTTGGAAGTTTTATCTTGCCATCATCTATTATGTATGTGTGTTTCTTTTATCTATTATGTCCTTTCTTTGTACTCGGAGGTAAATTTTCCAGCTCTCGCTTAGACCACGTAGCCTAGCGGAGCGACAGTCACCCTTCTAAACAGAGTGCTGTACTGAAATAGTTATGCAAAATTTGTTCAACATTACTGGTATTAAGACAGAGCGGCCTGGGGAGTGTGTCGTTCCCCTGATTTGATGATGACTCTTCAAAGCACGCAGCAGCGTGGTTAGTTCTTGAGAGCCTGTAATCCCGAAAGCTTTGGGGAGCAAAAGCTACTGAAGAGTTTTTCTTTCTGAGTTTGAGACTTACACGTTTCACACCGAGCTGGATAATTCCAGGAGGCGGTGGTGAAAGGATCTGATTACGAACCCCCCCCCCTTGTATATTTCCCACACCAAAAACACCAGTTCGACTCAGATTTTTTACGTTTTTATTCATGAGGAAAGGCTTGATAGAAGCTCTCCCTGGGTCCTGGAGAGCAGAGTTTGGAGCCGCAGTCCTCCAGTGATTGGAGTTGCCTCTCTGCATCCTCAGCTGGACCGAGGACAAGAGTAACTCTGGTTTTAAGCCCCCCCTGCTGCCCACAGCATTACTTTAAACAAAGAAAGAATAACTCTTCCTTCTTCGTTTTTAGATGAGGTATCGGTATGGCCCAGCCTGTGCTTGCTAGTGCCTCTGGCATCCGCAGTGTGTGTTCTGCACATGGGTGAAGAGGAAGGCTGAGCGGGAGGTCTTGTTCAGAAGACAAGAAGGGGAATGGCACGCTCTGGCAGGGTTCAAAGCGCTTCCCAAAACTTCTTTGGAGACACTAGTGTGCTGCAGGGCCGGACAGGCGGTCGCTTTCCTGGGGGAAGGTGTTAAAAGTCTGGTAAAACTGGGGCATGCCAGTGTCGGATGCGTGAGGAGCTGGCGATCACCGCTCATCCCACTGACTTCTTTGGTTTCTTTTTTCGCTTGAGTTTCGTAGCCATGTCGTGCGAAGTCTGCGTTGCCTGGTGAACCCTAAATCTTTTCAGTCTTTTCCAGATCTGTCAGTTAATAAAGTATTTCTTCTTTACACACCCTTTACTGTTCCCACATGGATTTAAACAGCGGCAGCAGTTCTTCCCCTCTCTGTAGTCTTGACCAAAGGGGGTTTCGGCAACGAAGCCTTGTGGGGTGCAGCAGGTGACCCACTGTGATTCTGAAGCTGCTTTTGATCCAAACACTGCAAATCCCTCCCAGGCTTACCAAGACACTTGGGAAAAAGCTCTAAGGCATTTTCTAGCCAGATTTCTTCTGCCACACTCCTTTTCCGGAGGAAGAGCTCCCTTGAGGATCGTGGGAAGATGAGCAGCGTGTCTGGAAGCTGCTGGGCTGCATCGAACTCGAGCACCGTTGCGTGCCGCTTTCCTTGAGAGCAAGTCCGTAACCCTGGAGCTCTCCTCGTCTTCCCCAAGAGCATCTTCTTGCCATGCCGGGCTGCTTCATGGCTGTCGGCTGAGTGCTGCCGGAGGCTGGCTGCCGCAGCGGCTGCTCCTGTTGGGACGTGTTGGGATGCAACCTGGCTTCGGCTGAGGACAGGTAGAAGCCCTGTGTTGGCTGCCTTCAGGCTTCTACCCTTTCCCTGCTGCCACTGGTCCTGACTGGGAGCAAACTGGGGCGATGGGGAGGGCTGGTGCCACCAGATGGTGCTGCCATACAGCCGGACTGCGCTCAGCTTCACCCTGGACCAGGACAGAAGGTCCGACACTTCCAACAGCTTCAGCTTGGTCCTGGCATCTTCTTGTGGTCCTGATTTTCACCACCTCTGGTGTTGCAGAGATGGGAGGGAAGGAGACGTCACCGGTGACGGAACAGCATCGGGTCCCAGCAGCACGAGTGGTGGTTGCACCAAGGGTGTTGGGGATTTGGCGTTTCCCCCTCGCCAGCTGCTCCGCGGAGCAGGTTGGATGTCGTATCTATTACCGCAAGGCACGGCTTTGCTAAGACCGAGGGCTAAAGCCTGCCCCGGGTAAAACCCAGAGCCAGCCCGGCGTACCGAGGTGGAACAGGGCTCCGGGAGGTCACGCAGTGCTCCTAGCCCAAAAGCTGGGCTGTGAGAACTTACCGTGCCCCTGGTCCGGAGAATTAACGGTGGTTTGTGACTGGAGGGGGGATCGGAAAGGAAAACTTTACGGTTCCTTTTGAATCTTTGCTTCTTCTCTGTCTTTTTTCTTGATGTCCTAGCACTGGGAACATTTTTTTCCCAAGCTGCCGTGGCGATCTCATTGAGTTCTCCAGCCTTTTCTTCGGCGTGGGAGCGGCGTGATGTTCTGCTTTTATTACACTTGCTGATACCCAGCATGTGCTGGGCACCGGGGAGGTTCGAAACCTTCCTCAAACGTGAGCCAGGACACGTGCTCCCTGGAGAGGACACGGGCTCTCCTGTGAGCCAACCCCTGATGAAATCACTCTCCTTTTAATTCGCTTCATAAAGTGATAAGCTTTTCCTGCGAGGTGGTGTTTCCAGAGTGATGTCATGCTGTTGGGTAAGCCATGTGTCGATGAGGTCGTTTTGCAGCCAGAACTGGAGGCAGAGATCGAAGGTTTCGCCGGTCGGTGGCGAGGAAGCTCATGGTAGAGCATCCCGCTTGGGTTTCTTGGATGCAGATCCAGAGAGCTGGGGAGGATATCTCTTTGGCAGACTGGCTCCTCATAGATCTTAATCTTAATTCTTTCTTGCAACAGCCTGCTCTGTTCCCCCTCTTTTCTTCCTCCCCCGCTCCTCAAGCCCTCCAAACCCTTCGTAAATGAGGTGGGATTTTTGGGCAGCGTCCATCTGGCAGGCTGCTCGCTCTCCGCGTTTTTCCCGGCTTGCAAATCAAAGCTGACCTCAAGCAAAGGTGCTGGAGAGCCCACCCTCTCTTCCAGCCGCTGCCGAAGGGCTCCCCAGAGCTTCAATCAGAAACTCGCAGCTGCGGATCTGGTGCAGGGGAATGGCTGGAATTTCCTGCCCGCTCGGAGCAGCTCTTGCTGCCTTCGGTGGAGGCATGTGCGGGCAGGTCCCAGGTCAGGGTTCGCTGCCTCTCGCACCCTGGGCTGGGTGGCTGGGGATGGACAGGCTCCCGGGGCAATGGAAAATTCCCGGTATGAGCTTCCCATGCCAGGGATGATGCTCTGGCGGAGTATTTCCCCGTGCTGCGGCTCCTCACTGTGGCATTTCAACCATGCTTTTCTTTCCCTGCTGCTTGGAGGTACCTCGTCATCTGGCCCCAGCCTTCCCGGAGATATAAATGGATATTCACCACCTACCTCTGCTACGGGCTGGGGTTTTCTTGGCCGATTCCCAACCAGCATCATGGCTCAGGCCTGGGGGGAAAATCTCTTTTTGCTGCTCGTCTCCAGCTGCTTCCCGCTGCGGTGGATGCTCTGCTGCTGCAGGAGCAGCGTGCCCTGTGTACACAGCCCTTCCCCGAGTCACGCTCCGGTGACTAATTCCCTCCTGACGGGCACATGAAGCCTGGTCCATGCCCGGGTTCACAAATAAATACATTTATTTCTGTTGGAGGTTAGGCTAACGGCAACCTCGCCTAATTCTTCGGCAGCTTTCATTCTCACGCCTCATCCAAAATTGTGCCTTGCACTTAAAAAATCATCCAGACTCTTAAAATCCTACGGTTTTAAGGAGCTTTCTGGGTTGTCCTTCCCTTGTAGCATCTCCTGAGGCTTTCCTTGGTAAAAGAGATGCTGCTCTGGGATGTGCCTAGGTTGGATTTTATTTCCTTCATCTAATTTCCCCCTCTGCTCTGTACTGGAAAGCTTTTTGGAAGAAGGATTTAGAGCTCATCTGGGTCCCTCCTGAGCGCGGCTCGGAGCCTGCACGAAGGCAGGTCCCTGGTTAGAGCTGTAGCTTTCCTTCTGCCGCTGCCTTTTGCTTCACTTCTGGGCTCAGCGCTGCCGTCCCGAGAGAGCAAAATGCTCCCGAAAGCCTCGGCCTGGGGGTACCTGCTGGATCTACGCTAAAAATGGAGGCGGCCGGCTGTTTCGGCATGTCGGAGGGGCGAGACGCATCCCCCTTTGAACGGAGAGAGGCTCACACCATGGAAAAAGCTTCTTTTTAAAGCTGCTTTTCCGTAACCATCACTTCGATCCTGCCCAGGCTGAGCTTGTTGCCTGTTGCTCGTGCAGATGATGCTCTCAGGGCATTATACCGGATTTAAATCTGCCGAAGGGGAAATATCGCTGCAAGCTGTAAAGCATCCTAGCCGGAGTACAGATCCTACCTGTAAATCCGTCTGTCCGGGGAGTCCATCCCAGGAAAGATGCTTGTTGCAAGCGGAGAACTTCCTTGTGCCGAGAGCATCGCTGTAAGGAAGGTGGCCGGGGCGGTGAGTGAGGATCTCTCAAGCGAGATTTCCATTTTTGGCAGTTGGATTGGAGTAATTTCTTGCACTTCCCGGGCTGAGGGGGCTGGGAATTCAAGTTAATCATTGACCCCGGCTGCAGTCGAGGCAGAAATATCTTTGTCCAAGTGGGGCAGAAGTCTCATTTTTGGCAGATGCTGTAAACTTGCAGTAAAGGAAGAAAAATGTGATTCCCACCATGATGGGGCAAAAGCTGCTTTTTGCTCACCTGACCCATCCTGTTTATCTTTTATTTAGAAACGTCTAAAGGTCAAGACAGCTTCCACTCTGCCAATTCATCATGACAGTGGCCAGCACTGGGAAAACACAGGATGCGGCTTCCCAAACATCCCACGCTGGCAGCGGAGGGAGAGCCCTTGTCTCCCATCCCTCTGCACCCATTTCCAGACCTGAAGTGAGATGGGATGGAACACACCTCGTCCGTGATGCGACCGATGGAGCATCTCGGAGGCCGGCTGGGTTCCTCCCCTTCGCCGAGGGTTTTCTCACCCTCGATTACTGCTGGAAGTGCTGAAGCTGCCTCCGGCCACCAAATTCCCTAGAGACCAAGCCCTAAGGGCTGCTCGGAGTTTCACGTGCTGGCAGCAGATAGGGGAAGCCGTGCTGTTCTTCCCTTCTAAGCCCTCGGCTGAAAAATACACCATGGGGAAATATTCTCTAACTCGCTTGCAGTAGTTTGCAGGAAATATCCCCCCCTCCAGCCTCCGACTTGCTCAACCCAAGTGGTTTCGGGAAACACAGGAGGTCCCGTAGGTCACAGGGAGCACCCAGTCCAACGCCGTTTGCCTTGCACTGGGCTGCTCTCGACGATGGGATGCTGTAACCTCGCTCTGTCGGTCCTGGGGCTGATGCACGCTGGTTCTCAGGGGGCTCCAGCTTTTGTCAGAGGCTCTCGGCACCTTTTCAGGAGCCATTTGCTCCACAGCCTCAGGGAACTGCTAGACCTAAAATCTGGAGGGCAGCACTTCCCCTCCTGCCGCTTGCAATAAGGAACACTACAAAAATAACCAAAGTTTCTGCAAGCGCATGCAAGCCGGCAGCCGCGGGGAAGTTTCGTGCTTTTCGGGGAATGGAAGCCCTCCGGAGCCCCCTCCTCGGCGCTTACCCTCATCGGCGTCCCACCTCTGCGGAGCGGAGCCGGCCCCCCCCCCCAGCTACGATCACATCAATAATGCAGAAGCTATTGCATTCGGGGAGCCACGAAGCCCCGGTTGCACGTGGCTGGTTTGGAGCTTGTCCCGCAGTCCAGCACGGTGCCGGGAGCTTCGCCGGTCCCGCTCGGAGCCCTGCTGGAGTTGGTTCAAGTTGAGGGCTGCAGCCAGCTTGCATTTCGTGGGGAAGTGACTAATGTTGATGTTCCCCTTCTTGTTTCTTTTGGTGTTTAATCTCAGCATTTGCAATGTGGCTTCTTTCCCCCGTGCTGGCTCAGCTGGGAGCCGCAGGTGGCTCTGGGGATGGCAGCATCTGCCGTGTCCCCCACCGTGCTCCCTGCCAACCACCTCTTGTCTGGAGACGCAGAGAAGGCAAAACAACTTTTATTTACAACTTTCCAGGCTCAGCAGTGCACGCTCGGAGCTTTTCCTGGACTTTCTAGCAGCCTTTCCGGCCGCTGGCCTCCAGGTGATGCTTTAATCACCAAAATTCCCAGTTTCTCTCCTGCTCGCCGCGTGCAGAGGAGCGACGGCACCAGGGCATCAGCTCCTCCTCACCCTCAGCCCCTGTCTCAGCCCCCTCCAAGGTCCGGGAATCCCAGGCCACCAGCAATCCCATGGCCAAGTGCTGCTAGTAATCGCTACTCTAGATCCATGCCAGATGGGCGAGAGCCGCGCTGTGATTGTACCTTGCCAAGGGATCTATGTCGGATGCATTAACTGGAGAGGAACCTGCATCCCACTAGGAGGAGGTGATGGATAAATCTGACCTTCTGATGCAAAAGATGATGTGCTAACGGCCCGGTAAAGACCGGAGGAAACGTGGGATGCTGTTTACGCTCGGGGCTGAGGCTGTGCAATCGCATCTTGCAGGCTGGTGAGGACACGCTGGGACATTTCATAACAGGTCACTCGGCATTCACAACTCTTAAAACACAAGTTTTATGGCTGTTGCTGGACTGTAAATCTCCGACTTCCACGGCTGGCGCCTTTTGGGAGAAAACATCCGGCTTCGGCAAACTTTGATGCTCTCCAAGCGCAAGCCACTGTGCGTCACTCGTGGATGGGGCTTTTACTCCGCAACACGCCTACAGTTAGAAAATTCATTGCAAAAGCAGAACTGCAGGTTTAGGGGTTTGCTGGGTCTTGCTCAAGGGCCGGGCAATGCGATTGCTGGTGGGTCAGGGCCTCTTCCTGCGCCCGGACGTGCTGCACGGCTCCGATTTGGCTTTGGACAAGCGTGTTTGGCACCTTGCAGATGGTGGAGGGTGCTGGTGGCCGGGCTGGTGCCTGCCAGGGACCGGGAGATGTTCGGAGCGGAGGGGGTGACGTGGTGGTTCTGCCCCGGGGTGTTACCCCGAGGTCTGTGGTCCTCCTGGGGTGATGCTCCCTCTCCCTTCTTCCTTCAACTGGGGGTGGCTGATGGGTTGCAATCATCCCAGCTGATAAAATCCCCAGGGAAGGGGATCACAGGGGTGCTTGGTGCTCCCGGGAGCTCCCTAAGGATCCCGCAGCTCCGGCTGAAACAAAAGCACCTGCTGAGGAGCCAGTGCCTGGACCAGCTCCCAGTGGGAAGATGCTTTGGGAGGGAAGGGGGGGAAGGCTCATCCGAGCGTCTTCCCTGCCCGGCCGTGCCACATGGGACAAAGCACTGGAGATAAACCTGGCCCTGAGGGTTTCCCTGGGAGCCACACGTGGGATTTCTTCCCAAGCTGGAGGTTCCAGGCAGAGAAAGGCAGCGTGAAATGGTGCGAGGTCTCTGGGTGGGCTCCTCCTGCCCCCTCTCCATCTGTCCCTCCGCAAGGATGGATCCAGAGCAGGGCAGAGGAGCCGGAGCCGGGGCGATCCCCTTCACGTGACGCTGCTCGTGCTGACAAACTTCTCCTTTCACGTGTTTTAGGGTGAAATGTTTGGTCTTGGGTTTGCCTCAGGCAACCCCTCAAGAAACCGGGTGAGAAAGGCAGGAGTAACGCTGGAGCTGGCTCCCGAGGAGGAGCAGAGGATAAACAGCCATAAATCGGGAGATTACTGTAAGCACGTCCATCCCGTAGCAGGAGCGCAGCTAAAGACCAGGCGCTTGGCTCAACTTCAGGACATTTGGGAACGGCCTCGCCTGCCCCAGCCAGCACCGGAGGGGGGGGGGATCTGCCCGTTGCCTCATCCGAACGGGTGTTTCTCATCCCTCTGCTCATCTTTTTTGGTCAAAGCGTCCCTTAGGAGAAGGCGAGAGACAGGTGGTCCCATGCCAGCCTCGGTGGCTTCTTCCCACCATGGATTTTCTCTTCCCCGGTGCACGGGCAGCCCCGGTCTGGCATGGCACTTCCCACCGCACGTGGCCCCGCTGGATCCGTGCCACTCCGGCATGCCCGGTTCCATCCCAGCCGTCTTCGGGCTGCCCAGGGATGATGTAACCCAGGCCGCTGTTGCTTCAGGAGGGATCGGACCCGGGGCAGAGCTGTCCCCCGGCCACACCGGCCATCGGCTGCACCAGGGAGCCGCTGCCGCAAGCCGGGCTACGGTGTGGGTTCGGTAAGACGAGGTCCAACGCTGATCCGCTCCCTCCTCCGTGCATGTGCCGGCACAAGCTGGGCTGCCTGGCCGCTGCTTCCCTGCTCCGCTTCTGCTTCCGAGAGGTTTTAGGGAATGGGCTGCGTGCCTGGCTCAGCCCCATGCGATAACGGGGACCCGTGTGCCAACGGGGACCGGCACGGGGCGAAGGATGGAGAAGGCAGCCGAGGATGCAGGGATGGACAAGCCCTGCCGTGATGCTGCCCGCCCATCATCCTTTCTCCATCACTCCCTGCCACCCGCTCGGCCGCCTCCGAGGCCGTCGGATATTGCCCGCGGCCGCTTGCCCCTCACCGACGAGGCAGGGGAGGTGTGGGGGATCCCCCCGGCCGTGAGCTGGCGCGGCCATCCACGAGGGAAACGGGCAGTGGAAGGGAAATATTTGTGTCTGAGAAAAAGTATTACATATTTTTCATCTCCGCGGCTGCAAACCAGCTTGCAAATCACCCAACTCCAGCACCGTCAGAGCTCCCGTATGAAATCCCAGGCGGAGAGGAGAGATTCCTGCTGGGTGTTTACTCCGGCGTCACCCGCCGGGAGCCTGGGACGGGGAGGGGGGACGGAGGGCGGGCAAAGTTCGGCTCCTATAAAGTCAGGTCTGGTCCACTTCATTCATTCCCTTGGCAGCATCGCCGGGAGCTGCACATCCAGCCTTTGCGCAAGGGATTTTGCAAATAAATCCCCCCGGGATCGCCGGCTGCCGGCGCGATGCCGAGGGTGCTGCGGGATGTCGGGGCCGCCCTCGCCTGCCTCCAGCTCCTGCTGCTTTTCGCCGGCGTGGAGCTGAGGCCCCACGCGTGGGACGAGGACAGGCTCCAGCTGGAAGCCATCAAAAAGGAGATCCTGGAGCGGTTGGGGATGCCCACTCCTCCCGTAGTCCGGCATCGGCCGGACCAGGAGAGCATCCGGAGAGTGCACCGGTTGTACCATCAGAAAGTGGCTGAGTTGACGGGAAACCGGAGTCGGGAGGAGGAGACCGTGCCCGGGACCAGGCACCTGCATCGCCTGACCCCCACGCGTAAGTGTCCGTGGATCCACGCGCATCCCGTGACCCTCGTTCCCCCCCCGGCACACACACGTGTGTCCCCCAACGTGTCCCAGCTCGGGCATGCCAGCCCAGCTGCCTCGGTGTGTGCCGGGACATGACCGGGCATGAATCGCGGTGGCCATGGTCATCCTTATCCCGGCTGCTTCCGACACTGGGGAGGAGCCACCGTTGGAGCTGGTTTTGCTTAAAAACACAAAACCCAGGAAATTTGGGATGGAAGCTTTGATCAGCGGCGCAGCGGCAGCTGTGGGTGCTCGGAGCGGGGGCGAGCGGAGGGGAGGCTGGGAGGTGCCATCCTTCGAGCCCCAGTTTGAGCCCCACTTGGGGGTTTTATCCGGATCTGGGGTGATTTAGGGAAATATTTGGCTCCCGCTGCTTGGGCTGGGGGGGGGGAGGACAGACAGATCCCAGGGGCCCTGCTCTGGCACCAGCTGCCACCTCTCAGTGAGACCCTCCGGCCGAGGGTCCCTGCAGACGGTGGGTTCCAAATAATCTGGGGATGAGGCTGGGGCTGAATCTCCCTGCCCTCAGCATCCCTCGGGATTTGGGTGATTCCCTGGAGATGGCGGTTTGGCTGCGGGACAGGAGCTGGTCATGAGCCTTGGCTGGCGGGGTGGATTGCCGGCTCTAACAACAGCTCTCCTCCTTGTCCCCGCAGTGCTGCGTCAGCCGGCCATTCCCCGGGGACACCAGGACCCCCGGGGACACCAGGACCCCCGTGGTCCCTACCGCTACCATCTCCTCCTCTCCCGCACCGAGGCTTTCCATCGGCAGCTCCGGGTGGTGCAGGCGGAGCTGAAGCTCTTCAAGGAATCGCTGGCATCCCCCGGCATGTCCCTGCTCGACACCTCCGTGCCCCCCCGGGTCAGCATCTACATGCTGGGGGGGGCTCACGGGACCCCCCAGCTCCTGCGTAGCCAAGAGCTGGACCGTGACGCCCGGAGCCTGGACCTCACGGCGGCCGTCCAGCCCTGGGCTGCCGGTCCCGAGGACACGTTGAGGCTGGAGTTGGCTTTCACGGCCGACGTCTCAGCCTTGCTGGCCACCTCGGGGGGTGAGACGCTGGTGCTGGAGGTGGAAACCCATGAGACCACGGGTCGAGCGGCCAGGAGAGCCCGGGGGCTGGAGGAGGAGTGTGGGAAGAGCGACGGGAAGTGTTGCCTCAAGTCGCTCAAAGTCTCCTTCCAGGATATCGGCTGGTCGGACTGGGTCATTGCCCCCAACAGCTACTACATGAGGTTCTGCCAAGGTTCCTGTCCCCACAACTACAAACCCGCCAGCATGCACGCCCAGATCAAAGCCCGCATGCACTCCCTCTCCAAAGCCACCCCACCGCCCTGCTGCGTCCCCGCCGGCTACGACCCCATGGTGCTGATGCACTACGATGGCGAGGGCAGGCTGGTGTCCACCCTCTTCGAGGACATGCTGGTCACCAGGTGCCACTGTGCCTGACGGCATCGCCTCCGGCTCGGGCCGGGACCCGTCACCGCTCAGATGGGACAGAGCCTGCCCATCTCCCGGCAGCTCCGGCATCCCAAAAACCGGACCCCCGTGGCACAAAATGCCTCTGTGCCAGCCTTGGCTCCGCCATCCGGCTCAGCCCCGGGGGTCTCCGATTGTGAATTCCCCTCCACAGGCCACAATAACTTATTCCCCGCCTCTTCTCCCTTATTTAAAACAAATTTTATTTGGTAGGTGGATCCTGCCCACCCAAGAGAGCCCAAAGGGTCCGGGGTGGGTCTGTCCCCAGGTGGCCACAGCCCGCCCCAGGTCTGAGCATCATCTCTTCTCTGCTTAGAGACTTATTTATACAACCCTCTTATTTATTGCTAACTTATTGTATTTTATAGCAAAATACCTTTTGGGGAAAGGTGGGGGGTTTTTTTTGTGTGTATTTGCATTTTATATATTTCTATAAAACAGAAATAATGTAAGAATGTAAATAAATAAAGTGATGGGAACAGGGATGCTGGCTGCTCCTCCCACACAACCAGCTGGGGGGGGGTCTTCGACCGAAGCCCCGCCGCGGGTCACCTTCAGCTGGGGGTCCCGCAGCTCGGACCCTCCGCCCCAGGTGACCTATTGGGAGCTGACTCCATATGGATTTGCCAATAAATCCCTATAGCTTTCCAGGACTGGGCCAGCCCCATCCCTCCCCTGCCAGCGGCTGCCGGGGCGGGTGAGTAATGCCTGGGCGATGCTCCCAGAGACCTTTGAGTTGTTTGTGTCCTTGAGATGGGTGCTGGGCACAGCCTTGACTCCCCCCCCCCCCCGGGGGGGGGGGG
>JANZLQ010000095.1:40733095-40748948 GCA_026212715.1 Elanus axillaris
GGTGGGTGGCCATGGGGAGAGGCGACGGCGGAGCCGGGGGGTGTTGGGATGGAGATGGGGAGGGGGGGACCCCGCGTCCGGCCCCTTGGCCATGGAGGAACAATGATCCCTTGGTGCCGGGCTGGAGGACAAAACGAGCCCCGCGTTGGAATGCCAGTGCCTCAGCAAATTATTGAAACAAAAATAACATTTCTTTGTACAATAATCCTGGGGCGGGGAGGGTCCGGGCAGCGCTGCCAGGGGCCCAGAACTGGTATTTTTCCACTGCTTTCCTCCTTTTTTTTTTTTTTTTTTGCCCCCCTCCCATAACTCCCACCATTGTTCCTTCCCCCACTCCCTTCCCACTCCTCCCACGCTCGGCACCGCATGAGCGGGGCTCCCTTGTTCCCGCTCGCCCAACGCGTTTATGGGCCGGGAGCCCGGGCCGGCCGCCCAGCGTCTTCGCTCCCCAGCTGCCGGGGGGCTGGCGGGGGTCCAGGCGAGCTGCGGAGCCATAGCGACCAGCCCGCTCCCCCAGCAATGGTGCCCACCCTCCCTGTTCCTAGCAGATTTCTTTCCCCCTTATCCCAGGGGATGGGCATCCTGGCCACAAAGTCCCCAGGAACCCCCCGTTGTGGGAGCTGGGGCGGCACAACCTCCCCGGTGGTTCATTATAAGCAGGTTCAGGGCCTGATTCTGCACGAGCCGGTGCTGGCGGCAGAGATGCTCCGTGCCTTGGGAAGGGCTCGGCCGTGGGGGGGACGCAGGCAGGAGCCCCCGTCGCTCCCCCCGCAGCAGGTCAAAGCCAACCCAAGCAGCCCCAGATTTACACGTTACAGACAAAACGGCCCCAACACGCCCTGGCCATATTTTCTTCTGTTCACGGTTGGAATTTTTCCCCTGGTGTAAAACTATCCCCAAGCTCTGACCCTTCCTTATCTTTGCCTGCACCAGCTGCTTGCAGCTCCTTGTCCTCTCCTCCCTATCCCTATGCCGTCACCCTCCGGGTGCATGGAAAGGGACAGGGAACAGGGTGATTTGGGGTGGTCGTGCTCAGCGGTGGAGGTGCAGCAGCTGCTCTGCAAGAAGGACGGGCACCATCGGACCGTGTCAAGGACAAATTATTCTAATGAGCTTCTGTCTATAAAGGAGCCACAAGCAAGAGGTGCACAGGAAAAACCCATGGGACTTTTGCCATGTTTCAGGCATCCCACAAAGCCGACAAGAGCAGCCACAACGCTGCAGGGTCACCTCTGCTTTCCCATCTGTGCGTGACCCTAATTTAAGGGCAGCTTGTGCCTGATATGGCGCAAAGTGACACTTTTCCCAGGTGTGACCCGAATTAACGAAGCTGAGGGATTCTCCTGAACCTGCATGGAGGGCTTGGCTTCCGCACACAGGACGCAGCCTGAAATAGAGGCTGTTCCTTGGCACCCCCCCACGGTCCCTGGGGAGGGCCAGCAGCTGGGTGCAGATAAGGAGTCAGCAGCAGGAGCCGGGCTGGCTCTGGCACAGCAGACAGAGCCAGTAAATTTCCACTGGGGCAGCTCTGAGTTAATGAGCTCAATGCATGACCCCGGCCAGAGCAGGAGCTGCCAGCGGTTGAGAGGAATTCCCCAGGAAAGCTGGGACAGGAGGCAACGGGGACCCTTCCTGCGTGAGTGTCCCCATGCATGTCCCCACGCAGGTCCCAGAGAGGACAGGACCCAGCCTTTAATCAGATGAACACCCCAGAGTAGCCCCAAGGGGTGAAGTTCACATAAGCGAGGAATTAAAAGATGGTAAAATGAGGGCCTGGGGCACGGAGTTTGGCTCAGAGGCAGCATTTGAAATGAAAAACCCACTGATGTGGGGATTTGCGAGAGCATCAGCTCACCCAACATGTCTCGGCTCGGCTCTTGCTCCGTAACAGAGTGCCCTGGGGGAGCAAACCCTCGCTGGCCCTGGGAGCATCACCTCCCTGCACAGTTGCTTGTGCTGTTGTGCCAGCTCCAAGGTCAAAGCTGGCACAACAGGACCGAGCAGAGCCCTCGGTGTTAGTCCCCACCTTTAAAAAAAAAGCCACATCATCTATAAGATGTTATGTGATTGCTGGATTATTTTCACCTCCATATTTTGCTATTGCGGAGGTAGAATCCAGATTCCTGCAACGAAGCAAAGCAAGCTACAGATTAACACGAGCTCGTTACGTACCCCGGTGGATCAAGCAAGACCTACTGCCAGCACTTTTGGTCTCAAGACCAGTGAACCTGTGCCTGTTGTCCACTGCTAGAGGAGGGGATCACAGAGCAGGCAGCACAGCAACTACCGAAGGATGAAACGGAAGCTATTCAGAGGATGTTATGCTACTTAGCAATTACTGGAGTGCTTTTAATACTCCATTTTATTTTGCCTGCTCCAGCCACAGTGAGCAGCAGACCCAGAGATGCTGCAGAAGCCAGGACCAGAGCAAGCAGCCATCGTGACAGCAGAAAAAAAAAAAAAAAAGACAGTCTCGATACAACCCAAATGCTATTTGTATTCTGAGCTTTAGCCGGATGATTCAGACCCGCGGGTGGAGGTGGGAGCTCCAGCAGCGTGGACAGGCAGCGCAGCAGCAGCGTCGACGCCAGACTCATCCCCAGCTTGCTGCTCTGGCAGCGTCGACATCCCTGCTCCAGCTCCCCACGGACATGACTCACCCTCCACGCGAGTGAGCTCAGACGTCAAACCCAGCTCAGCTCACTGGGAGGGAAGTGCATCAACCCTTTTTGCAGATGCAGAGCAGTTGAGGGGAGGCACCTGAACCATGTCCGGACCCCCCCCCCGAGAGCTCCATGCTGTCAGAAAGAGCAGCCATAACCTAGGAAGCTCCAGCGCTGCCGATCCCAAGGGAAGCAGCGAGGACTTCGCTTGCTGACACCACCTCCTTCCTACCCAGGTCCAAGCCCTCCCGCTGCTCCTGCCGAGCCCCATCTGCCCAGGGCCATGCACCTTCCAAGCTTCCACGCTCTGTGCTCATAGGACATCCCTCTAAAGCCAACCTCAACGCTGACAACAGTGATGCTGGTACCAGCGATGGGTACCTCTTCAAAAGCAGCTTTCCCCCCCAGAAAAACTGGGCGCTAAAGCTATTGGAGTGGGAAGACCCCCACCCAGGTCCTGCCACTGTACAGAGACACCGATCCCACTGAAGCACTAGACTCTTCCTGCAAGCAGCTAGAAAATGGATGGCCCACACTGAGCACCTTTTCCTCCTTCTGTTTCTTACCTACTGCTCTGATATTTCAACTCACTCAACTGACTCGGTTCCTTTAAGTTTCCTGCTTTCAAACTCCAGGCCAGCCGTTTATCACCTTTCCCTTTTGAGTTTTCTTGCCGTTAGAAGCACTGAAAAGAAATATACAACCTTATTGTTTGCTTGTTTTCCAATACAGTGAATTTATTATATGTTGCAAAATCAGCATTCAGCTTTTTAGTGTACAAAAAAGACACTAGCTCTTAAGAAAAGATTAGGAAAGCTGAAGACTATGCTGCCTTTAAATTGTAACATTTTGGCAAAGTGAAAAGCTCTTTTGTAAACTCCAACTCCATGGCTCAATATAGTTTTATCCACAGTACAATATTACAAAGTAAAACACAGTATCAATAAGTTAAGATCATACTTAATCACCTAGAACTGGTTTCTATTAACCCAAAAAGCACAAAATTTGCCTAGCTTCATAATCTCTAAAAAGAAAAAAAAAAAAAGGCAGATTCGACTACAATTCTTTAACACAGTCCAAAAGAAAAGTGAAGCAGAAAGTTGTTGAATGCTAATTGGGTCTCACAGTTTGGATATTCATTAAATATTTTCAGTTTTTATATTCAAATTTTAGAAGTTCCAGAATATACATGTAAATGTACACAATACATCTTTGTATACAACTCTGTTTGCAAAAATATCTTATAGCAGATGTATAAAGATTGAGATCCATCTCTATCCCCCTCCCCGCCAAAGCAACAAAAAAAACCCCATTCAAAATATTAAGGATCAGGAGAAGTGTTTCCATGGAAGAATTTACTCATCCTAGGTTTGTAGCTGCTGCCTCTTCTGCCATCAGAGTTTTGGGCTCCTCACGCACCGCAGTCGGAGATGAAGTCCCACCAAGCTCCGCGGCTTGGTGTGCTGCCGGGTGGATGCGATGGGTGGGTACTGGGAAATTCAGCCTTGCCACCGAGAACACCGAATTTGTAACCGCCGGCTTGCGATGCCGCTCACAGGTCTGGCACTGACCGGGTTTTGCAGTGACAAATCTCATAGCGGGTCAAAGAAAGTGTGGCATCTTGGTTCCTCCACGCAGCCTAATGCCTCCTCCCAGATCCCTGCGGCTCTGGTGAAATCCACCTCTCTGCACAAATTCACAGCTACGGGAGGTTTGCTGGAATTGGAGCCTAAGCGAGGCTTGAGGTTAGGCACTGCTCGGACATCACCGCCAGCCACCACTTACTGCTTAAGAAACTCATGAACCGACCAGGCGCAAGACCCCACCGAGCAGGAGGACAAAGTTTTCTGGACAAAAGCTCCTTCCTTGCCTTTTAACTCTCATGTATTTTCTGGCTCTCTGACAAGCAGAAGCACCGGAGGCAGGCAACATTACACAAATGGGTATGCCCACAACAAAAATGGCTCCCTAACCTCCAGTCATCTTTACGTGGAGAGGAAGAGACAGGACCGAAGCGTTCCCCAAGCCCTGAGATGCTCGTTGGGACTTCCCTAGCAAGGCTCTCCAGGGTGCTCACCCTATGGACCACCACGCTGCTTGGACATCCCATCTCTCTCCCCCCCCACTCCTTCACTGCTCTGCTTCTGAACAGGTTTGGGTTTTGAAGACCAGCAGAAAAATGTGTCTGTCCAGTGGCAGTCCATGGACCACGGCCGGAGGGCTGCCGGGCCAGTAACGTTCAGCTCAGCCACATCCCTTCAGCTGTAGGCTTTCATTTGAAGAACAGGGTGGCAAAGTCCTGGTGAGTGCTGGATGCAACAGGGCAGGGAGAGAAACTCAGAACATCGCAAGTGACAAAGCAAAGCGGTGACCCTGGCTAGATGATGCAGCAAAACCAATCTAGCCAGAATGGAATTACTATTATTTTTCTTCTTTTTTTTTTTAATACAGCAGATGGACCCACTTTTGGGGGGGGGGGCAGGAAAAAAAAAATATTCCTTGGGTAAGAACTGTTTCCCTCCTTAACTCTGCCATTCTGCTCCTTCAAAGGGTGAAAGACTCTTCAGTGCAACCTCCAAGGGAAGGAGACGCCACAGGAAAGTAATCCTTTACTTTGAGATAAACGGAAGCGGGAAGAAGTCAAATCACACAGGCTGGCAGGATTAAAAGGGGAGAGGGGAGAGAAAGAAATAGCAGAGTTAAAGGACACCTTTGTGCTTTTTGGCGTGTTTCTCACTCCCTGGCCATACTCTAAAAATGTTCCCTTCAAGTCCAAAAAAAAAAAAAAAAAAGAAAAAAATCAAGAAGAAAGACTGCACCGAGAAGCTGGCTAGATAAAGCACAACAGTGGAAGTGACCCGCATGGGAAAATGCTACCTTACTTGTCTCACGCTTGGGCGCCTGTTCTGAGAATGATTTTCTGCTGCTGCTTCTTTGGAAATACAGAAAAACAGAAGAAGAAAGCATCGCATCCCCCGCCCCCCACCCCTTCCTCTCTTATGGGTCAGTACAGGTAATAAAATAACTTCTCTGGGTAACTATCCGATAAGCTTTAGTAATACTGCAGTTATAAGACAGGAAAGGTTCTGAAACACTTGGCCTAAAAGGAAAAGGGAGGCACAGTTTTAGAAAAAGATGCTTTTCTTTTATACAAAAATAGACCATAGTCTCATTAGCAGTTAATAAAATTGGCTGCCTTGGTATAAAATTATAAAAGTCAGACAGGTCTCAATCTTCCCAGCATTGGTACGTGAAGGTTAATGCAGGCAGACTGGACTGCACGTGCTGGAGAGGCCACTGCAAAATGTTTACACCCGCTGCTTCCGAACGCACAAGCGGATAAAAAAATTGGTGGGGTTTGGGTTTTTTTGTTGGGTTTTTGTTTTTCTTTACATGACGGATCCACCTCTGCAATGCACAAGGCACTCAGTGCAGATCCCCGGGCTGATCCCCTCCTACTGACACAACCACCTCAAGAGAGCACACACCGGAGATGACAAAAGCAGGAACAAACAACGAGAGCTCTGGGTACTTGGTGTATTTAACGCGGTGCCATGTAGAGCAGACAGCTTGCATATGAACAGTCGCAGGTGCCAGAGAAGGAGGTAACCTAGCAGCATTCCAGTTCCTCACCATTTGAAGGACAATTTGTAACCCAGTGGACCTGGGCCAGGGGTAATTACACTTCATGCCAAACTTTAATCCATGAAAACTACTGATTCTTAACCTTTGGGAGCTTCGTTCGCTTTAGGCAAGTTTTCCCTTAAGTGTCAGACGCTGGCTTCAAATAAGCAGATTTTTTTCATTTGTTACATTCCAACATTCAGAGAGGCTAAAATTCGAGAGGACCGTGCCGGGCACCGGGCTTGTGACCCAGCTCAGACACGGACATGACAGATTCGGCATCGTAAGTAATCCCCAAGCTCTTCAACCACGATGAATTAATGCTCGTCTCTGAAAGGAATCTAGTTGTATAAAAGGGAACGTAATGTCCAGGTGAATTTTTTTGCCCTACCCAGTCCTGATTGGTGCCAGCTAAAACTGCTGTTGGTCATACTCTGCTATCAGTTTTTTAATATGAGCCAGTTTGTTGTGGAGGTATTCGCAGCGGTTCTTCTCTTGGCTGTAATTGGGGTTAGTCTGTAAAAAAAAATGAAAACGCAGTGACGGAAGGCAATTCTTCAGAACTCAGTGACACCTATGCTGGACCCAGATGAGGCTATCAGAGCATAAACATATGACCAAAGAATGAAGCTTTTCTAGCTAGAGGAGTAGAGAGCCATTTAAAATGGACCTACTCTGTTCAAACAAGGCAAAGAACAAAATCCCTTTTCATGAATACCCAGCTCCAGGAACCTCAGCACAGGGAAACGAGTGCACCTTGAGCAAGGCTTAGCCTAACTCAGAGCAGCTGGGCCACACGCCTTAGCTTCCAGCAAGCATCCCTGCCCTTTGCCCCCATGTTAACACCGAACTGTGCAAGCCTGGGAGCTTTAAAACAAAGATGAACTTGCAACACACAGGGAAGCTCTTCAAAAAGCTCCTAAATCCCTCAGAGACAACAGGGCTCAGGCACATATTTGTAGATTTAAAAAACAAACCCACCCCTGAAGTATGGATGCCCCAGCCTGCCTCGGCATTGCTACCTCATCCAGCTAAATTATAAATCCCTCCAGTCAACAACTGTTGCTTTACATATACATGAAGAGATGCAAAGTATTCTGCGTGCCCCACACACCAAAAAGCCATGCTGAGCCCTGCAGGGGACTGCGTACCCAAGTGATTCATACTGGAGACTGCACTCAAATCGTACCCCACATCCCAGCAGACCCCAAGACCTGGAGGATCCTGTTATCACTCAGCCTGTGCATCTGAAGTACAAACTGCTCTTTCCTTGATGGGATAAAGGCACCAATTTAACACATCTCATTCTTGTGCTAGCATGCCACTAACACAGCTGAATGATCCCCAGGATCCAAGCAGCAGCCTTGACTCCCCCCAAACCCTTTCAGATCCACAAAGGGATCACTTTTTAGACAAGCTCGAGCTGAACAATCATCTGCTATGAAACTTCAGAAACTCATTTTTTCACTTGGCAAGTACCCATCTCTTTCAGGCGCTAGAGGGACCACCCAAAAACCTTTTTTGTGGCTGGCTATTTTTTACTTACCTTTTTAATTTTCCGATATTCCTGTAAAATTTGATCATGGATGGTCTAAAAAGGAAGAGATAGCTTATTATTTTCAAAAGAGCCAACAGTCCTGCAACCTACTGCAGCAGGCGAGCATTTTCTGATAGCTCAATGTACACATTTCCTCCAAATACTGACCAAAATCTACTCCCTCCATAACTTTCCCTGTGAGATCCAATGGCTACAGCCAGCCTCACTGGCTCCATGACTATACCTGCTGCCGACACCAGAAACACTGGAAGGATCAGGCTGTATTCCCCAGCCATAAGAACTACCTGTAACAGGCACTTGGGTTGGTTGGATAATTGACATTTCCTCCAGAGCTCAGACTAATCTTTCCCCAAGATATTAAAATAATTCAGTGAGGAATCACTGAATTTCTCAAAGAGAGGGGATGGATGTTTGAGGGAGGAAACGGTGCTTAGTACAATAGGTGCTCTGTAAAAATCTGTTTATTATACTCAGTGAGACTTACTTTCTCAAGATAATGAATAGTTAAAGCTCTTAAAATCAGCCTGACAAGTCAAATAGTGCTACATTATTAAGATCAAAGATTCCAGAGAAACACATGACCCCGTACTAACTCCCCTTCCAGCCCCGATACGCTACCATATGTGCGAATATGAGTTTTCTGGCTGGGATACACTAATAGCTTCCAGCAGCTTTTGGCTAAAGACGGCAATTGTCTCACTGAGGCCTTTCCTTGTCAACAAGTACCATGATGTGTGCTCCAGCTTGAAAACGAAAGAACACAGAGCTGTTTTAAGAACAGTCTACAAAGCTGTCAGCTGTGTGCACGTTCTGCATCCACCAGTTCTGGGCTCTGGGCAGTACGTTTTGGACACCAACCCATCCCAACCAGCCCCACATACGAAGCAACTAAACGAGTTGTAGTGTTGCCACTTGCAGAACTAGCTTTTCCAAAGATGTCTTTCTGTTTCTACCTTATATTCTTCAGAGCCCTGCAAAAGCTGCTTCAGCTTGGCGTCTAACTGCGTAAACCGTCGAGTTATCCTCTCTATCCGGGCATGCAAGTCTCTGTACTCATTGTATTCCGCATTGAAGTCATTTTTGTAACTCTGACGCTGCT
This sequence comes from Elanus axillaris, assembly GCA_026212715.1. Taxonomy (NCBI): domain Eukaryota; kingdom Metazoa; phylum Chordata; class Aves; order Accipitriformes; family Accipitridae; genus Elanus; species Elanus axillaris. The sequence continues at coordinate 40,742,040 of JANZLQ010000095.1, forward strand.
CCGAAGAGGAAATGGCTGCGTATTTTCTGCAGGGGGAATAATTGAGTTAATTGGTTTAGTAAGTCTTCTCTCCAGACAGCACAAATACTGCAATGCCAAAACCAGGATGCTAAGTCTACCAGGTGACTGCATTTGAAAAGCAATACAGACTCTTATGATTCGCATTATAGTAGCACAAAGGCAACTGTCAGGACTATTGCCTTGAACTCTGTGCAAAACAAGACAGTTTTTGCTCCCCAAATCTCCTATCTATGCTATGCCAGATAGGGTGGAACATGCAGGTACAGCAAAGCCTGGGAGCAGCTGAGGGTGTAGGAGGACATTCAGATAGTACTGCTACAGCTTTTCTAACTCCTGCGGTCCTGCAGAACATGGAGTTCTGCATCTGTGCCAGACCTTGGAACAGCAGGAATACGATGCTTCCAGTGTTAAGTCTTTAAAGGAACACAAAAAGCATTCAGCTATCGTTGCAAAATGCTCACAGTATGATTAAGTAGCAAGCGCATGACAAGAAACCATGTTGAATACACTGACTATATTTCCACTACCTTCTGAAGATACCCAATGTGGATTGAACACAACACACAAGAGCTCATGTTTAACAGATGTGCCCCTGAGGCCCTTTCAAAGTTATTCAGCTCAACAAAAAGCTATTAAACCTGACATTTTGCAGAAGGCCCAGCAGCCAGTCCTCTCTGCAAAACTCATCTTTTCGTAGGTGATGACTCTAATTTGCCACCTTACTCTGCCTGCAACAGTGCCAGTTCGGTGCATGAACACATATAAGCTAACTTAGGTATCAAACGAAGGGAAAACTTTCACTCCGTTAACCTAAATGCACTCCAGCTTTCAAGAACTGAGTCTTTGCTAGAGATCACTATAAATAAGCAGCCACACAGGATACACTACTATGAGATAAAGAAGTTGTCCTCACTGGTGTGAAATATATGTCTCTATAATCAGAACAGCAGTGACAGCTCTTATAATTTAAGAAGCTGGCCATCACAACGGTCAGATGGTTCCAAAAGGTGAGACAACAGACCTTACAGGAGTCCATAAGCCTTACAGGATTTCTTTGGAGATGGACTGAGGAACTGCAATATCCCTCTATAGAGGGATCAGCACATCCGTTGCAAGGAAAAAAAAAACCCCAGCCATCTGCATTCTTCTGAATGGTACTAGAAATGCCAACTCGAAGCAGTGGTTTGTATGGTTCATACAGCCCAGCAAACCACAGCTTTGTAACCATACAAGAACCCTGTGTATCTCCTCCAGTCAACTCCAGTGACTGCTCCTGCAGAGCCAAGAGTGGATGCCGCCTCCTCCTCCTCCATCTCTTCCCTCTGATCACAGTACAGCCAAACCAGATCTGACGGCATTAAAAACCCAGCCTGAGACACGCACAGGGAATATCACCCACAGCTACACTTCTTCGCTATCACAGAGCTTTGCTTCTAACAGGTTTGGCTTTATGCACAGGGGTTTTTGTGCTTCAGCAGACAAGTGTATTGTTTAATTAACCTCAAGGGGATCTGATTAAAAAGTCAAGAGGTGAAACAACTCTCATCCTAACCCATGGGTTATAACCTCCCCTTGAAGAATATTTCGCTGGTTTATGTAAATGATCTTGGCTCTGAACAGGGGAAGAATTAGCTAACCTCTCAAAATCCTTTCTTGCCCCGTCTTCCATAACATTAAAGTAATCATTTCCTCCCAAAGCTTCCAAATGTAACATGGAGACATTTAATCCTTTCAAACCCCTTCAAGGTATGCAATGTTTCTTGAAGTACTTTAAGAATTAGTTTATAGGACGGTAACCTTGAACTCCACAAGGAGGTAACAAGCAGATGTTAGTTTAGTCTCAGTAACTATCTGCAAAGTTGGATTTACTCCTCCTTGTTTTTAAGCCCACCTTACAAGGTTATACTGAGTAACAACACAACTCGCAGTACATTGTGATTTTTAGTTTGAAACATGATCCCAAAGTGATGAAGCAACTGATAAATATACTTACAATAAATAATCTGGCATTTCTGAAGTTGATGTTGGTACACTAGAATTATTGCATGTTCCATTTAAACCTGAAAAAATAAAAACTTGTTTATAGACAGTCTTAAAGCTTTAAAGCTCTATGCAGTTAAACTTCAAATTCAAAAACTTATCTGCAATATACAGTTTATCAAATTCTAAAGGACTTCTGTTCTGCTTTGAACTGACAAAGATAGAAGATCCACAACAAGGTGGTTAAAACTTCAAGGCTTCTCTAGTATTTGTCTGTCAGCAAAACTATAACAGTAGCCAATGCACTGAGTGGCAAAAACCTTACTTGATTTAGTTTATAAACACTGCCTGCAGGGAGGGATAACACTGATATCACCACTGCTGAAGTGCAAAACACATTTATGAGTCCAGATGAGCAGAATAGAGAGCCGAGCAAGGCGCACATTCTTTTCTCCTGATTCTACACCATACAGAACTCCTACTATTAATACTCCAGGTTCAGATTCCTGCTACTAATACTCCAGATTCCTATAGGGTACAACAGAGAGGTTTATAAGGCATGCAGCTTTTTTTTCCTCACGTAGCCCTACTGCCCTGCAGACAAATCAAAGCGCTCTCCGCTCTATGAAGTTGAAGAAACATGAATCAAGCAAGGCTCAGCTAAGAATGTTTAGGAGTTTAAGCGAAGGGACCAAAGACTGCAGAAGGAACGGGATTCTGAACGTGGGCCTACACCAGACCCCTTCCTCACTCAACAGAGACCAAATGCTGCATTATTAGTTTGGAGAAAGAGAGCAGCTGGGTACAGGTTTGGAAAGGAGTATTTCTCATAAACTGTGTATTATACTGAAAGCCCTAATCAGAAATCAACTGCATCCATGAGAAGGCAGCAAAACAAGGAGTGGAGCAAGTGGAGAAGGCTGCAAAAGATTTAACTCATCCACTCTGCAAAAGTGTATTTCTTCTTTCCAAGTCTGTTGCTTAGAGCAAGCAGTATATCTTGACTGCACAATTTCCCCAGACGCACAGGAAAGGTACGTGCGATCCTCAAGACTCGCCTGCCCCTACACTCACCTACGCTACTTTACAGTTACTACCCCAGACGAACCGCAGGGAGTATGAAATGCCCAAGTAATAAACATAGGCAGGTCAAAGCAATAACCTAATTATATCTTTTTAAAAATTGATTTTTCCTGAATTTCCACAGAAAGGCTTGCCTGAGCAGAATGGAAGAATGACAGAAAAAACAGTATAATTATAAACACCCCAGTCTCAAATGCCTACTGCAGATGTCTGCAGACAATTCTGCTTTTGTCCTTACCTGACCACCAAGCGTGGAAGATGCAGAACACGGGTAAGGAAGATTGCGGAGAAGAAAAGGAGAAGAGTTTATTTTGCCTATGAGTGCCACCTACTGACTACTGAAAGGACCCCAAAGGTCCCTCCACCACCTCTTGAACAAGCCTCCCAGGAGAAACTCTGCTTCCCTGCAGCCTCTGGCCCAAGGGTGACTTAGGAAAGGCTGCCAGCCATTTGCTGCGGACAAAAGGAGCAGGATTAGGCCCATGCTATCTGCATTAAGCAAGGCACAGAAGGAAAAGATCCCAATTCAGATGCGAGCTGGCTGTACGAGATCCAAGCAGCCACTGACCACATCCTGTTTATGATTACTCCCGAGTCCAGCTCGGATTCATTACCCCGCATACATCAGCAGTGCAGTAGGAACAAAACCCAACTCCTACTAATTAACAAAAAGCCAGTCATTAAACTGTTTTTAAAGCAAAGCAGAAAAGGTGGTAAAGAGTCAGCAACTTAATGAAGAAAGCATTCAGGGCATTTTGGTATTTTTAAGAAACACTGACAAAAATATACATCTAGAGAGAGAATGTGTGTGTGTATCCATCCACTACCATTCAAGACACAAGGTACAGGGGGAAGAAAAACAACGTTTATAGAAAAACCAAGACTGACACAGAAGTAAGATGAAAGTAAAAGTATCTAAATAGAGTGTGGTTCTGCAGGGCCACACAATGATCAGAACTATGGACTGCCATTAAAAATCACTGGCGAGCAATCAAAATGCATTCTGTAGGTGCTGCAAAGACTGTGGGGAAGGTGAGGGATAATACCATACCGACCTCAGTGTCCTGTGAAGCCCTCCCTTTCCAGAAATTCAACAAATTCATTTCCATTTCAAGTTACTGTCCTTTTTGAGCTAAAATTGGATGATTTTCATGCACCAAGCATGAAGAGGAACTTCAAAAGTAGTAAAAGGGCAAAGGAAAACAAGATGGATGCAAAAAGAAATTTCACAACGGATCGGGACTACAATATTCCTAGGGGCTGCAGGGGAACTCCCACCACCCCGGGGAGTTGTAACAAAGCCTAATGAAACGGCAGAAACCATGAAAGCAGCAGGCAAGGAAATGGATCAGATTAGCCAACATATATTCTCTGCTCTAACTTCTAAGAGTATGTAGAACTGACTTAGAAAAATACTAATTTGATGGAAAAATTTTCATCATTGCACCTCAACAAGTAACAGATTCACTGTTGTGTTAGTCCTCAAAGAAAGAAAATTCAGAGTAATACTGGGATACAAGGAAGCTCTTTCAGGCTGAAAGAGCTGGTTGTATACCACTTTAACAACATTTATCACCAGACTTATCTATCATTTCTTTTGTATCCAATATTAAAAGCTTTTGTGACTAACTTTTCATTACTGAGTTAAAAATCAATACAACAGTCATCACAATACCAACACAAGCAGAAGAGCTGGAAGTAATCAAGCAGTACTGCTTTTTCCAACAGATCTTGATGCCTGCCTTTCATCCCCATATATTAATATGGCTTTTAATTTAACAAGGAGAAACATGACACGGTCTGAGGCAGTTCCAAATATCATGAAAGGTTAAACAGGAAAAACCTGATATCCTCTTTTGAGAGGAAGCACATTTGTTGATTTGTAGGTAGGGGCAGCGGTATTATTTTGTTAACCACACAGACTCTGCAAGTGGACACGCAACATCTTTCCTCAAATAGATTTAGAGCAGAAATCATACACAGCTGATACCAATATTATCTTAACACAAGCTGTACAGGAGGACCTCTCAGACCATACATACCTGTGACCTGTTCCTGGGGAACACTAACTAAGTCAGCATTTTTTATTACTTCACAGTCCTGCTTCTCCTCTTTGCATTTCTCTTCATTTTTCTTCTCCTTTCGCTCCTTTTCCTTGTCTTTGTGCTTTTTGGATTTTTTCTTGGTTTTTACGTACGAGCTGCAATTGTGCTTGCTCGTTTGGGGACAGTCTGTTGACAAAGGATGAGTCAGTCTGTCAGCCGTCTCCGGGTTCTCACAGTCTCTGCCGTTGTGAGTCAGGTCATTGCTGACATCCGAAAGGGGATCGTGAGGCCTTGGCAGCTCCAGCACCGGGAGGCTGGAGCTGGAGCTCACTGACTCGGGGACAGCCGGCGGCAGGACAGGGGCAGGAGCGTCCTTCCCGTTGGAGGAATTCAGTTTCCCATTGAAAGTGGGCTGAGTTCTGTGAGCCAAATGCGAGATCCTGGGCTTTTTGTTGGCCAGGGGATCGATAAACTCCAGAGGCTGGGATCGTTTCTGGGGAGGAAAAATAATAATAATAATAAAAATCTAAGTCTTGAGGCCAGAATTTTGGATGCTATTACCACTAGGTGGTGGTGCAATACTAGAGAACAAGGGAGTATCCCCAGAAAAAAGAGCTCTGCTATCAGTGAGAGCTGCGCCAGCAAGTGTCCCAGCTCAGAGGCTAGTCCTGGACACAGGCTCCAGGACCGCCAGGTCCTACAGAAGCTGATCCATCACAAGCCACTTCCTGACAATCCCAACATCTGCTCTGGAGCCCACAGCTTGGTGGGAGGGTTTACAGAAAAACCCGTCATCACATCAGCAATTACTGATCTCCTGCACTATTCATACCCAGGCCATGCAACCCAGCCTGCTCTCATTGCATCTTACTGCAAATCTAGCCCTTCAGAAATAAAGCCCTGTCCTTCACCCTCCCCCTGCCCCAGTCACTTAGCAGAGAATGGAAATAACCATAAAAACTTCTGTCCTTCTGGTTGTGGCATGACATCTAGAGCACCTCAAAGTCCCTGCAAAGGAAAGATGTGCTCAGTTCTCTGGAGCGGGGAGGGATTCACAAGTTCTGCATTTATCCTCAATGATTTTACCAACCCTGTGGTCAACAACTTCACCCTTGCAATACCACTCCTTCCTCTTCTCAAGAAAGAAGCATTTCCCGGAAGAGGCGAGAAAGTGTCAACTGTTAAGTTCTCAGAATTTAAGGCAAAAGAGGTCATTTGCAGCAGTTTTAAAAGCTACGTCACACAGGCCAACATGACCCGAGTATTCCTTTTTAAAATAAGAAGTGTAGGGAGAGAAGTGGGTCCCAACTGTCCCCGTCAGCCCTACCTGGACAGTCACAGGCAGGGCTTGGAGAAACTTTGTGTGCCCATAAGCCCTAGTAAGCAGTTGCCTACAGACCGCAGGTTAGCCTGGGGAAGCTGCACCATGGAAGAACCCACCCATCAGTCAGCAGAAAGAAGAGCTCAACACAGAGCCAGAACTACAGCTGTCAGGCTCAGTCCAGCCTGAGCCAGCCAAAATTACCTTGGACAGCCATCAGTGCAGTGGTGTGTGCCTGCCTGGCAGCACAGGGCTGCAGAAACTGAGGAAAGATTATTTAGTGCCCAAAGGAAAACAAGCGATAGTTCTGGTTATTTCTTTTGGATATTTTATTGTTTTCTTTATGTCTCAGGCAGGGCTGCAATGTGTTTGCAAATGGAAATTTTGTTCTGTCACCAAAGTGCAGCTGGATGCACGGCTGCTTTGTTAGGGAGCCACCAATTTGCTCTTCCCCCCCCC
>JANZLQ010000095.1:40749048-40793178 GCA_026212715.1 Elanus axillaris
CCCCCCCCAGTTATCATTTCTCTTTGTTAACTCCAGGGGTCTCAAGGACACTGCTCAGTGGCAGGAATCCTTTCCACCTGTCAAGGTAATTACAAAGAAGAGATGCTCATACTGCCACAGAGCTCAAGGGGCAAGGACAGCATGTCGAACCAGCTTTGCAACATCACTGACTGCCTTCCCAGAACACGAGCAGTGTCCATCTCCCCAAAGGAGGGGCCATTTGCTTTGACTGCAGGTCTCAGCAGGCGTCAGATCTAAGAACTGCCATCTTTTACTATCCTTTCTCTAAAGCCAACAAATACCAGCTTCACCAACTTCACCTCTTTAGTTATGAGGTGGTATATGCATGCCATACCTGCTCTGCCATGTTTCCTTAGTTACCAGCCAAATTGTTTTCTTCACCTTCGCTCCAGCAACTGAACTTTCCCCAAATATTTTGTGTTCCAGACTACCAAATCCCAGTCCTCTGCTGGGACTGCAACCATTAGCAGGCATCCTTTCTCTAAGTAGAAATTACAGCTATAGAGTATCAAAAAAGTGACTGCTTACAATAAAAAGCTGCCTGTGGTTTTCTGTCTGACACAAGACATGTTAGAAGCACTGCTGGAAACATTTATATTCCATGTTCAGTTGCCCTTGTTTCACTAGCCTTTTCTAGATCTAAAGCAATCAACTACCTAAAGTTTCAATTTGGTCATCTCAAGAGACCAGAAACATCCCCTACAGACTGTTGCGTCTTTCAAGGCATGTACAGCCAGAAGCGAGACGATTTTTCAACCTACATTTTTTCAGAATCAGGTTAAGAAAAACACAAGACCAGCCTCTTAACTTGGAAAGACACAATGCTGTTATCTCAAACGAAGGGGATCATTCTTTACTCACCAGGAACATGCCCACAGCAGAGCAGGAGAGGATTTGGAATTAGCTACCTGGCAAACAAGTTGCACAGTTCTTGTTCTCAATAGAGAACTGCCTCCCTCTCACTGCCAGAAAGCACATAATTTCTTTACCTGCTAATATTCTTTGCCACTAATCCTCGGTGCGTCTGTCCAGACAAGTAGGCATTACACATTCCATTGGCAGGAGGAGAATAAATACTCAACTTGTCTGGGCTGACCCACAGCAGAGAAGGGAAGCCGTCATTTCACAATGCAGGCAAGAAACGCCTGTGCTAAGAGATACTGAGAGGAGTGGGGACAGACTCTGCTTAACACACAAGTAAAGGCAGCTCCTTCGCAGTTTGTTATCACGGGAAAACAGTCAAAATGTACTCTTCACGGCTCCATGCGCTGGCATCTCAACAAAGCGAAGAGCAGACCAACCTGCCCCTGACTGTCATGGCAATTAGGTTGCAAAAGGTCAAGGTTTTTAACAACTCAACTGTGTTTGGGAGCTACTTATTACTGCTTCATTCCAGTCAATTATTAGTAATGAGTAAAACACAAGCTCATTCTCCCAGGAACTCCAAGAGGGATGTAGGCACTGTGAAAAAAAATTTAGCCCTTAAAACTAAACCTACGACACACTGTCAGAGATCCTCCCCACAGGCCGTCACTGAACCACATCCAGAGGAGAAACAGATGCTGAGGAAACCCAGAATTAGACTATAACTTAATAAAATAGAAAAAACCCCAACAACCTATTGACCTAACAGCCTCCAGCAGCAGGTGATTACAGTGTGCAGACAGGCTGAACAGCTCAGCCTGGACCTACGTCCAGCAACCAACTCCATCAAGAGCAGATGGAGCCAATTGCTAGCTCTGTGCTAACCAGACCCAACACCCTTGGAGAGGGATTACCTACCTGAGGAGGAGAGCTGGAGTTCACATTGTCTTTTGGTGGACTCAGGGAAGGCGCTTCTCCTTGAAAACCACTACTGTTCTGTGGCTGACAGAGTTTCCTGGAAAACAGAATTCAGGGCTGTTCAAATCCCATGCTTGACAAGCCAACAGATGGTATTTCAAATCTGCCTGCAAAGAGCCTTTTTGTGGGCTCAAATTCTGACTGCTTGAAGACGCCATTAAAGTAGCTCATTCAGGCACTTAGTTTCAATTTCAGACAAAATCTAGGAAGAAGAAAGTACTACAGGAAAATATCACCCAACAACATACGGTAATTGCTTATCTCTTTCCTGCCTTCCCATGATTTTTGTAATTCTCCGAGAATAGAGGTAACACTTTGGACTGACACTGCTGGTGTTGTGGCAAGGAGGGAGGAGGCAGGCTGAGCTATGACACACGAGAGGATACCCTACGGAGCATGCAACTTATTTTCTGACAGTTTTACCTCTTTTCTCTTGAACTGGTGACCTAAGTTTTACAACAAATGAATTACAACCTTAGAAAAATAATCCATATACAGAGTAGTAAAAACTGGCATTGAACTTTAAAGTGTATAGGATATATATATTCTTGCTACTGACCGAAATACAGTTTAATAAGCAAGACATTATTTAAACTGATTTCTGCTGAGTTTGCCTCACCCAGTTACAATTGGCTTCACAAGACAATTCAGAGAGGAAGCACGCTGAAAAGGGGCCGAAACTCAAGTTCAAACGTTGAAGAGTAAGTTCTCCCACTCATTAGCACCATTAAAACAACATTCTACAGAACAGCAGTCCTCTTTCAGAAGCAAGCCCCTCTGGGTCCAGGAAAAGCAGGATTGTAACAGGAACTGTTACTGTATTATTGGTCCACTAGGATTTACATTTAGGGCTTCATAATAATACTTAAGTTGCATCATGCAAAATAGCGCTACTTGGGTCTGTATTTGTGGTATTCAACAAACAATAGAAACCTCCTGTAGCAGAAAAGTACAATGCAAGTCATTCTAATCACGTAAGTGCGTTAATTCACATTCACGCTGGGTATCTCTGTTCCCCACCGCCCAAGGGGCTCTCTGGATCTCAGAGTAAAGTTTCACAGTGCACCAGCTTCGCCCTACTCTTCTGACATCAGCCAGATTGCCGGTATATTAATCACCCAGGAAAAGCTACTGTTGCATCAAGCTGCAGCTGTCAAGCTGAAAAAAAAAATTCAGGGTTAAAGGTTTTAATAAACTAGCTCTGCAGTTATTTTGTCACCAGCTGTACAGCCTAAATAACCAATGCCTAAATTCTTCCACAAGATGCCATAATCAGCTTTGAAGTGCACACATTTTTCAAACATTGGGAAGATTATTTCAGAGATAGAGCCCAAAACTTTTACAGGATTTTCTTTTAACCTGAGCTTGAACCTTCGGCTGTATTGCAGCGACATTTAGACGCCTGCAGTTTCACTGCCATTCTGGCTTCAGTTGCTGCTTTGTTTGATTTTATTTAGAACAATCTCAACAGCCACGGATCAACTCAAGAAAAGTACTCAGACTGTGAAAACAGGAAGGGGAACAGTGATATTCCATAAACAGCGCAGTGAAAGTGGCTTTTTGGATGCCATTTGACTAGACTGAACAACCTTGTCACATGTCCTAACATGTTAATTATGGATTTAAAAAAGTGAATGAAAGAAATAATTAACTTTCAATTCAGCAGCTCTTATAACAGCAGAGAAACATTTCACTACAATGGTAAAAGGACAGAAAACACAAACAACATGAGGAAAAATGAGTTAGTCTAACATGAGAACTGTTAGATATAGTTTTAATATTTGCAGATGTGCTAATTATTGCAGCCATTGAACCACTGAGTGCCAACCAGACCTGAAAACCGAGAGGACGTTTAACAATTGGCTGGATCTAGGCAACCATGCAGACTACCACAGCCAGCTACGTAAAGTCCTACGTCTGGTGCCTGTGCCCTTTTTGTGAATGTTTTTCTACTGTCTTCAACCCTACATGTTTTTTCCATTTTGTAGCCTCATTACCTGCATTGGCTGAGCGGGTCTTTGTTTGTACAGTTGAACACATCCTTTCCAAGGTCTATTTTTAGACCCTCACATAACTGAATGCCACAATTCTAGAAAAAGCAGTAAACATTGCTTTCTACAGGGAGAAACTAACTTTTTTGAAAGCCATAAAGATTGCACAGCAGCTGTATTTTTCCCTTTAATTCAACATCAAGGCCATTTAAACGAGTTTGATTTTTCTTTAGCACGCCAAAGCACTTCAAGTGCAAGTTTCTGTTGGTTTAACAAAGTCTCATCTCCAAGCCAACTGTGCTTTCAAATCATGGAAACTGTTCAAACAGAGCACACTCTACTTAATCTTAACCAAAAGTGCAATAAAATAAGTGTCAAAAACAAGTAAAATCTCGATCCGCATTACAAAATCTGTACCAAGTCAGCACAAACACACTGAAAACTCAGAGAGGGAAACAAAAACTCCTGAGCAGAATTCTCCTTTAGAAGCCTGGGAGATATTTTCTCTTTCCCAGCTGCCTGCCAGCCTTCCAAGCTTGGAGGCTTCACCCAAGGAAAAATATCTGTAGAGGAAAAAAATCTTTAGCAACCAATGAGACAAAGCTATCATCTCAACTAACTCTGTTAAGGAAGGAACATGAGAGCAGGTATGGGCAGCAGGACGTATTTCAGGGGACTTATCTCTACAGAACTGCCTCGTGCTTTCATGCATCCCTTACTTCAACCAAATCTTAAATCTTGCAGGGTGACTGCGGTACTAAGAATTTGCAACACAAGAAACACAGTAAGCAAACATCCAAATAGCACTACAGAAATCAAGCAGCAAAGTCTCCAAAGCAAACAGCTCAAGAGGAGTAGGGACATCCACAGGAACAGGGCACAGAAGTGGCTGAGCAAGACAGCTACAGCATGCGGCTACACGGTAACATCTCTCTCCTTGCCTTCAACAAACACAGCAGTCTGCACAGGAGACCACGTACAAGAAGTTATGGAAAAAGGAAAGGAGAATTTCAATGGGGAGTTGAGATGGACACATTTGCCTTAATCCATTCATCTCCCAGGATTTTAAGCCACCATTAACTTTTAACTGTAACAGCTTTTCTTGTCTATCCAGGTTTTTCCCCTAGCTTTTAGTATAATGATTTAAAGGCAACCTAGGATGATCTGAAGAGTGCATGTACTTTCATATTCAAGCTCAGTCAACTTCTACAGCTGCCTGGATGATAAACAGATTTACTTTACCTTAAAAATAAGTCAAACACTCAACTTACCATAGTTCTACTGACTTTGGTTACCCTGATTTATAGCAACTGACCTGGCCCAGTACTTTCAAGCTCCAGATGATATTACAGAGAACACGGAATAATTACCGAACAAGTATCCTCTTCAGCAACTGCTGATCTCCTTCAGAGTAGCCAGGCCAGTCCTTCTGCACTTCTTTGTATACACAATCTTTCAGTGTGAAGGTGCTGTCCTTGGCACTCAAATTTGCCACCTGAAACAAAAGTAATTTGCAAAAAAACTGTTAGGTTTTAATTTTCTCACTTGTTCCAACAAGAGAGATCTAAGATGTAGGCAAAATCTCAGCAGACTTAGCAGCAGTTAGTAGTGTCAGAGAACAAGGAGAGAATTTATACTTCCTTTATTTAGATTATTTAATCAAACCGTGCCTTTCCTTTTGCCTTGTAATTGCAATAGTTTATGATGAGTTTCCAAAGCATATCCAGTTTACTGGGAAACAAGTCAGTCATACCTAGACAGATTATTCAACTTGAATAGTCTGGAGCAGTACAATATCGATGTATGGAAATACCTGGAAGTAAACCCTAATGGGAACAAGCAGTTCACTTATCACACCTGTCCGATAGCTAAAATGGTGCAGTTTATTAGCTGATAGAGGAACTCTTGAGGCGATAGCTTAGTTAACAATTGCCAGAAGATAATTTCTCACTAACAAGCCAGTAAAATAGGCGACAGAAAGCTACTTTCTCAAGCAGCAGCAAAGAGAATGCCTTGCAGATATAATGCATTCAGGGAGCTCGCAGATTACACTTGTGCAGTTCAGTGTGCATTAGGATCATCTGCTGGATTTCATGAAGGAGAACCTTTTTGAGGACTACTTCAGGGCAAGAACAAAACCTGTGATTACCAGCTTATAACCCAGGGTTTTACAATGAAGCATTGCACCTAAATCACGTGCTGCAGTTAGCTCAGTGCACTTGCATGAGCAGTTTTCTGACATTTTTTTCCAATTCTATCATGTGTAGTTTCCTCACAAAACTCTGCATGGTGCCTACATGGATAGGAAACACTGCTGCAAGCAGCAGAATTGTATTAGAATGGAAACAACTTGTTAAGAGTTATCCCGCTTTAATCAGTCTTTCCACAGCTCCACTGAAAATTTAACTTCTTGCTGCTAGTTACACATCTGAAAAATACAATGTTAGCACAAACCAAAAAGCCCCAATTAAGCTTTCACAGATACTGGTTTTGTGAACCCTTCTCAGGTGACTGTAGAGCACTGAAAGTTTAGAAAGAAAACAAAGCTTTAAATTTGTTTTTATAAAAGGGATACAGAGGCAGAGGTGCCAAAACTATGCCCACAGCCAGGCTGATCAACTGGCAAAGCCAGCAGCCGTGTTCCAAATTCACTAGTTTAGCCGCTCAGCTTGACAACTGTATTACACTTGAAACTGGGAGAAGCTTTTATTCAGTCAGTGGAGATACTGTGCATCGGTTTAAGGATTAGTCTTCTCCATTGCTCGCTCCATTCAGGAGGTGGTTGTGCTTATGAATTTCTCTTATCCACACAGCAGTAAGATAGCCTCAGAAAAGCAAGTGAAAGAGTAGAAAGTCTTGAATTAACTGAAGACGCTGTTAATTCTGCTTTTGCTTTAGGGAGGCTATGACCCAATATTAAAAATCTATGAATTTAAAAGCAAAAAGCTGCAGAACTAACACAGCAAAGCTCTCCTGATAAGCAAAAAGTAAAAAGCACAGTTATCAGTTTACATGACAAACACTTTGTTTTTCCTTTCAGTTTTGTCAGCTTTCCAAAATCCGTAGCCAAAATACAAGAAGAATTTGAGCTGTGTTTTACTTTTAGATATCCCAGTAAACATGCCTGAGACAAAAGCAAAGCCAGGTTCTTTTTCAAAAACTCAGTGAATCCCTCCAGTTACCGCTTGCTTCTACAGTGGGAGACGCTGCTCAGCAAGGCTTGTAGCCCAGGCAGAAGAACAACTCAGATTTTCTCTGCACAGAGGCTGAGAGCTGCCACCTCCTTGTTTTGCTGGTGTGGGACTCTGTAGGCACCACCCCAGGCCTCCCAAAAATAGGAATCTTGCAAAACGAGGCAAAAAGGCCAGCAGGAACACAGAGTCCTATGAGAGATGCAAGAGTACAATGAAACCCACACCTAGACGTATTTAGACATGTAGCCTTAATGCAGCCTGTAATTTTTAGCTTATCTGTGTCTGCCTGTGGATGGGAGCCCTGGTAGAGCTGAAAGGAGATTTAAGTTTACAAGCAATATATTTACAGCCAAATCAGCATTTAGCCCAATCAGGCTGACGCTGCGGACACTGCCAAACACACCGCTTGCCTGCTAGGAGTTTGAGAGAGCATCAATAACAGGTGATTACCAGAAACAGTATTTCTAGTATTAAATCTATTTACAGCATTCAAAAGGGCGCTCAAAAGAATTCTAGCATTGCTGGAAAATTAAGGGCTACAGGATAAAATCTAGGGAAGGTGCAAGTTGTGCCAGCAATAACGCCATTTTCAATATGACCTGCCCTGTGCCCTTGGGCAAACTAACTCCTCACTGTCTCATTCTTTTCAGCTATGGAAAGGAGTTTAAAAAAAAACAAAACAACAAAACAACAAAACCACAACAAAACAAACAAACCAAAAAAGCTCCAACCCAATCCAGTACTGACAAGGGCAGCTACAGCATTTAAATAAATATCCATGATGTGTTCTGCACTGTGAGAGCAATAAAGGTATTTACTGCAATTCCTAAAATGGCACCTTCAACATGACTCAAAGTGTTAAGAACTGATTCAGCTTAGAGAGAGCTTTCACACTTGACATACAAGTAATCTGCTTTGCAAGAAGCTGCATGATCTTCACACCTAACCAGTTGCACTTCTAAGCAGGAAAGGCATGGGTCTGAACAATACAAAGCCATCATAAAGCTTAGTGGAGAGGGATGTATTTTCTTCCTTCACATAGGAAAAACCATGTGTATCAACACAGAACGTGTTCCTTTACGTCCATGTTAATAAAAATACATAGATCTATAGCTTATAACAAAGTTCTAGATCCTGTTAGGTAATTCTCCCCACAACCAAAAGCGTTCCTCTTAAGTGACTGATCTGGTACGCTGAAATCATAGAGCTTAGTGGCACACACCTAATCCGAGGCATATACACGAGAGGCTTATGCTATGCCTAGCAAAATAGCAATGTGAATTGTGAACTTCTGTTGGACATGGCCTTTAGAGAAACACTCAGCTACAGCTTTGAGATACACAGGTTATGTTCAGACTAATACAGAATTTCTGAGAAGACATTTCCCTTTACCTAAATTGTTGCCTTCATCAGAGTACAAACCTGTTGCAGAAGGTTGTCCAGCAAATCCTTGTCCTGCTGAGAAAGTCCATCCTTCTGCAATCTGAGAATAAGTTCAGGTTTCTTATAAGGCTTTAGTGCCAGTAAGTGCACAACCCTATCTTTGAAGGGTCTCTGAGAAATCGCACTATTGCCTCTCTTTATTGCACTGGCAAGGTTGACTGGCGTTGGGCGCTTCCTGGAGGGAACAGCATCGGAAGCTCCTGGTGCAGGTTTACGCACCTGAACCTTTTTGCCTAAAATGAGACGAGAATAGTGAACTGCAGCAGTCACCTTGCAAAGGCCAGTGGTCTGTCAACACGTATATGGAGTTCATTACGCCATCTGAAGTGCCAGAAGATGACAATGAAGGACAAACACAACCAGCACACCCCATCCGTTCCGATATGCCGCTGGAACAAGTATCCCATGAGTTTTATGATTCATGACAAGCTTGTAACAAGTAAACAGCATCACCAAGCTCTGCAAACCTGAGTATTACTGGCCGCAAGCTTACATAAAGCTCTCTTTGTTTGCCAGCTTTTCATTTATCCCAAATGCATGTATCCCCATGGTTAATCTAACCATTTTTTCCCTCTCTCTGAGAAGAAAATTCTGCATTATTATGTAGAAGAGTCAAAATACGGAGTGGAAAGACCAGAACTGGTCAACGAGCGGCTCCCTGCTGCTGATCTCAGCAAAAATGCTACTCCAGCAGATGTTTCTGCTTTTAGAACAATAGAAACTTTATGGGGCTGGGTCTACCTCCCTTCCCCCCGCCAAACACAGCCACATGAATGGGGTCTAACACTGATACATTAGCCTATTCATTAGTGTGCTGTCTATTCTAATAGAATAACCCCTGCTACACTGTAGTAATAACTGCTTCACCCTCCAATTACATTTACATATACGTGAGAACATAAAGCTGTCTCAAAAGTTCAGCTCAAGCCCTCAGAGGCAGCTTCCTCAACTCCGTCCCAAATGTGGTTCTTGGTTTCTGACAGCATTGTACAAGAATTCATTTTTCCCACTCCTACTGAAAAACAGCTTTAACTAGAACCCTCACACAAGTCTCACATCACTTACTAAAGCACAAATCAAAAGAATTTTATTATTTTGAATAAACAGGTCACAAAGGCAGGTTCCTGCTACCAAGGTGAAACCAGCAAATTGAAAAATAAAATTTGTTGATTCCAAGGTCTAAAACATGGAGACACAATCCATAATCACTTTGGTTCAAGAAAGTGACCTTCACTAGGACAAGCAACATCCAGCATTTACTGCAAGAATTTTGGAGGTTTATTTCAGCATGGCAATTCTGCACTGCTAGGAAGCAATGTTTTCAACTGAGTCATCTGAAGATACTGGTGATTGTCTGCTATGTTTATTTTACTGAAATGTAGATTGCGTAACTGAGTCCCCATTTCCTGGCTTTTTATTACGCACCACGCTGATGCAAGTAAGTACGACCCATTGTCGGCAGGGCCGAGTTAATGTGAGAGGGAGAAAAACAACAATTCACATGTTAAACATCCCAAAATCCAGGGGTCAACTGGACTTCATTTCCAGAAATGGGACAAGAGAAGATTCGTCAGCTTTCTAGAACTCTTAACTCTTGCCAGGCCGTGAACAGCAAACACACATTGGGACACTTCCACTTAAGGCTGGAGCCAAAACGCGCAATGATAGGAGAAGAAAAAACTAAGTTAGGCCAGCACACAAAGTCTTTTAAAATATTTATACATGTGCATATATATAGATGCCTACATGCACACACGTACTTAATGTATAAGCACACACATCCCCCTGCAGACATATCAGCTATCTATTTACATATATATTCGTTCAAGTCTTAGTTCACATCTATACTGTTCTGTTGTTCTCTAATTTCAACATTTCAAATAAATTCTTCCACATCTGAGCTGCCTGGAAGAACTCCACTGACGTTTTAAGTGCTGAGCTCCGTGTTCTCATGGAAATGTGAGAGCCAGCCTTCTCCCTCCAGACCAGCCTGCGAGTGAATCAGCTGATGGTGCTGGCACACCAAACACGTGCATATCCCACAAGAGGACTGTCCTTGCCCAGGCTCTTCCTTCTTGGACCAGTGCTTTTCTCCTGTCTTAAAACACTGACATCTTACATATGCAGCATGCACTCCACTCCACTGCTTTTTACACGGTTGTACCTCCCTTTCAGCCTGGTAAACATTTCAGCAAGAGTATTTTTAAATCGAAAGTTTTGCTCCATCTTTCCGGGAAGCAATTTGTTCTGAGAATCTTCTCCCTCACATGCCTAACAACTTCAGCCACTTACAGTAATGTTCTCAAATATAAACTAAACAAAATAATATTCTAGTCTACAGGAAATCAATGCATTTCCTTCCTGATTACTATCTTACTTCTCAGCTTTGAGCACTTGGCTGATAAAACAATGAGTCAGGGTCAGTTCTACATTTTGCAACTTGCCAGTCTCATCACAGACATCCTCTGAGAAGAGACTGGCTACAGATCACATGTGCTGCAGAAAAAACAGCTGGCTCAAAAAAAGTCCCCCAAACTCTGCTTTCTGGTTAATATTTGTGCCCTGAGTTTGTGACCAGACTGAGGTTAAAAGCAGGGACCTGAGACCAAAGCTAGGTCTCTGCAGGCTCCTTCTGAAGCCCTCCGATACTTGCCACAGTTTTATTTTCTCCCCCAAGATTCTTCTTTCGTTGTCACAGTAAGATGGTTTGTTTAAGGCTGCAGTCAGCAGCACTGCTTTAGTCTCTTTGTTTATTACAAGGGCACTGCTATGTGCATCCTAGATGTTGCATGTTATGGTCTCAAGTGCAGGCACGCACCAGATGTGTGACAACAGCAGTGGTACATTTTAGCTGACTTTGCTAGGAGCACAGACACTTCTGATGGATCAGCAGTACGCTCTCAGCGTCGCCGCGTGACAAATATGAAACAATGCCAGAGTGATGTGACTGCACACAGGCAATCCTCAGAGGCCACACAAGCACCACCACACGTGTTCTAGGGTGAAGATGGAAGCCACAAAGAAGTCACAATACAAAGGAGAGTAGCACCCTAATAAATCAGACACCCATAAGGAACTACCAGGTACTTGTTAAAGACTTTCATGGTCAAGCAAACAAATGTCAGCATTTGACTTCAGAAGCTAGTTAAGATGCCCCCAAATCAAGTTGCTGCTTACCTACGTATCTCCCCCCAGGTTTAATGACTATAGCGCTCCGGCTGCGAGTCTCCTCCTCTGCCTGTGCCATGCTTTGCCTTGCCTTCTGGTAGGAATCATCAGTAGCACACACGGTGATTTTATCCTGTATGCTTCCAAGGCAATCCAAATGGATATTGCCATTGCTGCAAAAGAAATGCAATGGAAAAGATACTCCCAACACTGCAAATGGGCACATCTCTGTCACTGGTGAATAACTGAGGTTGCATTATCTAAATAATAGGAGGGAACAGAAAGAAGCTGAGAGGTAAACAGATTCTTCTGCGAACACCTCCTTACCCAAATATACACATGCAAACAGATTAGAAAGACTCTAAAAAGAAAGAACATGTATTAAGTTTGGTTCTGGTTTGATAGCGAAAAAATTCCACAGAAGATAAGATTTTAAAAAATAAAAAAAAAAAAAGAAGAGGCTAGATTTTTTTTTTTCTGTACCACTCACCTAGATACATACTGCTGGATACAGTCAAAACTCCCTTGCGGGCTGTCCTTGCCAATATTTGAAAGATAAAATGTGAAAGTCCGCACTTCCGTAGGTCGATCAGGCCTTGGAATTGTGATGTGCTGTTTGGAAGAAGAAAAATATTGGTCACTTGGGCAGTCCACGCTAACACAAAATTCCGTTTCTCAGCAGTCACTATGCCTTTAGCCATTTTGCAACCCACTACAAGTAAAGCATATAGATTATTGCATAGGAGACTGAAGAGCAAGAAGCTACAAGGAGGATTCAAGTTAGCAAAACTATATGCACTGAAAAGATAAGGTAACAGAGGCAGACAGATGTAAAGAACAGCTAAAGAGACAGCTATGTCTGTAACAGAACAGACATCTGAGCCGGTGGCTTGCTGCCTTTCAAAGCAGAACCCACAATAATCATGTTCTAGGAATCTGACCCAATTCTATTGATTCAGGCTCAAATCTGACTTGCTACCACTGTTTATATTCAATTTAAAGGACTTGAGACTTGTTTCTTTAGAATTAGTCATCCAGCACTAAACATAGTACAAGCCAGGTCACTAGGTAGCATGCTTATTCTTTTTTAAGAGATTATAATTCCATAACGAGATTTCATGGCTCACAGTAGAGTGTGACGCTGCTGCTAAATTAAATATTTAATCAAGCATTAAGTGTGCTCTGCAGACAACTCTGCAGTGATCTGCACTGTTTTTCTCCCTCTAGCCATTCATTTTTCAAAAGGGAAACTGTTTCCCCTCTGCGTTCAAGATCCAACATAAATCTCAGCATCTGAGCTCTACTATCACATCAATATTTGATAATTAAGATGGCTTCCAGAAAAGGAGACAGAAGGATCATCAGCTTCAACCTATTTTAGGCTACGCTCCACCACACAAATTTATATTTACCCAGATTGCCACATATACGCACAAAATATATACGCCTAGCAAACCAACTCACGGCACCCACATATGACTGTGCTCCAGAAAAGACTACTGCTGGTACAGAAGGGTTTCTAGGTGGTTTCCCTTTGACCTCAGATGTCTACAGCAGCCTGTAAACCCACTGCATCTGTGCCACTTTGCTAAACCACAGGGATGTTCTCAGAAGCAGCAAGAAACGCTTGTGTGACCTGCATCAAGCTGAGCCAGTGCAGCATTTTCCATTTACTCTCCGTAAAGACCAGCTATCCTCCAGCCAGCCCTCAAAACAGACTTCCCTTCTTTCAAAATGGCAAGCCAAGAAACCCAGACTTGAGCTGTTTTATACAGAAGGACAAGTTATCCCCTGCACGGTCCCAGGATCCGCATCTAAAAATACTCAGAGCAGATTTGGTGGCGATCCGGGCGCTGACGGGTAGCGCTGACTCTCTGGCAGCAGCAGCTGAGCCCTGTTATCTCCCCTGCCAAACGTGCACCGCAGCCTTGAGCCCTTAATCTGTCCCGGCACCCTCTGCCCCCACCCATCCAGGACAAATAAAATTCTCTTCTGCTTTACAAGCGAGCTGAGAATATGCACAAAGTCAAAGTTATGTAAACAGTAGACTGTGAGTACTTCACAGTTGGCACCATTCACCCGCTAGTTAATTTGCTGGGAACGGGGCAAGAAGGTAAATGCAACTGGTCTGTTCAGCTTCTAGGGCCATTCGTTGCGGGAGTGAGCTGTGCGGCACGCAACGGGTTTGTAAAATAAAACCTGGAGGATGTAACCAAATCATATATGCACACGCTAAATTAACGTGCTTCTAGCTCCTCATTTACCACTGTAAAAACCAGCTGCTCTGAGAGCCCCGACTTGGGCATTTTTGTAGTTTCTGCAGCTTCTTCAAAGGACGTAAAATGAGACAGGAGCGAGAGCGTCACTTTAGCCTTAGATGTTGCTTGTTCCAGTACTGAAAAGTGTAGTGTATGCAAACTGGCCGTTATCTAGGAATTATTTTTAGCTGAAACAGAAGGTTTCTCAAGCCACCAAATCAGCATGGTAACTGCTTTGAGGGAGCCCTAATTTTGGTGCTCAGTATCACACCAGTAACCATAGACACTTAAAAATAGCTCAGTACAGATGTGACTTCTGTTTTTTTGCTTTCAAGTAATATTCATCTGTGTACAGCTCACTCTGAGTAGCAATTTCACCTTCCTCTATTAATACCAGCACAAGTTCATCCCAAGGAACAGGGGAAAACGTCATATTTTCCAATCACAAAGTTAAGACATTCTGTTCCTAACAGTCATGTTTAAGAAAGCTGCAGGAACACACATGTATGTGGCACCTGAAGGTTTGGGGGTTTTCCCCCCCCTTGGTTCAGTTCTTTCCCTACTCCCCCATCTCGGCTCCCCCTCCCCTGGTAAGCACCTGCAAGTTTAACCCAACCTAAGCTCTAATTCTGCACATGCTCTTACTGAAATAGAAGCATCTTCAGCCTTTCTTGTACCCTTATGCACACCATCAACTACCACCATCTGTAACACTTTGGTACTCCAAGCTCTTAAATTCTAATTTACATGGACACTGAAACAAGCAAAATACTCAAGACTCCATATAAACTTACACAGCTGCCCAAGAAGATGCAGTTCATGACAAAAACCTAACAAACAGGTGCTGCTTGCTCTTAAGGAATATCCAGATAGTCCCACTCTAGCATCTCAGAGTAACACACCGCTAATTACAATCAAGTTACTACTATTGAAATTCTGATTACTACAGATTGTTGGGCTGAAAAGGTAACTAACAAGACTAGCATTGCTATGAAGAAATGGATCCCAAGGCAAAGATCATTTACCATCCACAGTTTATGAAAACTCTCCTGAGATTTGATCCAGACCAGGATCCGTAAAGGAGGTTTTATCCCATCAGTGAAACAGCCGTTTCATTTTCGGCTAGAACCACTGACATCCTCCTCTCAGCACCTGGCCAACAGAGCTGCCACCTTGCTGACCGTGTGTTTTATTCCTGGCCAATTGCTTTCTCTGGTTAGAGTATTAAAGTTTTTTTTCCTGTGGATTAGAAGCTGAGAGCATCCTTGACAGCATTCATTAGACTAACACTGGGAACAGGTTAAAAAAAAAAGAGACACGGACGCAGTAGTTTAAAGGCTTCTAGATAATTAAAGAAGCAGCAGTTTGTTTTAAACACTTATGTCCTGCCTCCCCCAACCATCAAGTACTTTAAGCTTCTTCTTGCAAGAGGGATATTTACACAGAAAAGTCACACTATTAAAATCTCCTATCACCAGACACTTCTTTAAATCACACTAACATTTGTGATACACACAAAACCTACCACTCTCAAGAGTTAATGGGAAACCTTCTCCATAGCAACATTTATTAGGAAACAAAATAGGAAGACAACAAATTGGGGAATTAAGGTATCATGGAAGAAAAGCGTATTCCAAAAATAAATAGCTAAACAAATACATTTTAATGTCCTCATCTGAATTTGAGAACTTGTTAGATTACTGAAATTATCTTTTCAGTCCAATTGATAGGACGCTCACTAGAAAGCATTTAGAGCCCTGCCGTCAATTCTTTAAAGCAAGGCACAATCGTGACATATACGAGTACTACACTTAAAAACAGATGGTTACGCAGCTGCCAGCTTCTTGTCATACCCAGTAAAAATACTAATAAAAGGACAAAGAGCTCTTTCTATCTGCCCCAATTGAACTGGATCTCGCTTTCTTCAAAGCTCTACCTTTGGCCTTTACTCGACAGTGCAATTAATTAAACAGCTGAAAACGAGGCAAGCAGAGGTCAGCTCTGTGCTGCCAACATCCTCCTTCCACCCACAACACCCCGGCGCTGCTCTCGCTGTGCAGGGCTCAAGGCTTTGCTCTTTAAATGGCAACATCAGACGCAATCATGCTGCTTCACTCCTTTTCCATTCAACCCGGTCTGTAATTACAGGTGACTGGCAGCTCTTTCACCAAAAACTCTTCTCTGGAAGTTAAGGGCTCAAATACAATTAAGTGCATTAAATATTTCATTTTCATAAGGAACTGTGCAATTTGAAAATATTTTTAATTATTATAAGGAACAGCATCATTTTAAAGTAGGGTCTTTAAGTTATTATAAGGAACTGCATCATTTAAAATTTTCTTTTGGTTAACCTGAAAATGCCTGGGTCCATATCAGATCCATGTGAAACCCACTACAAGAAGAAAGAGCACAGTGGCTGAGGGCAGTGGAGCATTTTAAGCTGTTCTGATTCATTTTGCTGCATTTCCTTGGAGGATGAAGATTAAGTAAAAAGGCATTTCTAGAACTTAAGCGGCTTTACAAGAAAAGTTAGGTGTAGATCCTCACAAGGTGCTCTACAAAGGGAAAGGAAAGCATTTGCAGTTTTTTTAGCTTCTTTATTACATGCAAAGCCATTTGCTCATCTAACAGCAACAAATCATGCACCCTTAAAAGTTTTCCTTGTCACTCGCTTCTAGTTTTGCCAAACCTCAGTGGCAGATTTTTATCTCAGCTTTCATGCTAGACTTTCTGGGAAGTTTAATTATAAACAAAGCAGAAAAAAAAAACCTGGAAATTGCTCCTTTCTTTATTTCCCAGGACAAAAAGGTTTGTATTTTTTTTCTTAACTTACAATAACAATCATGTCTTTCCTGCTACATTTTAAGAATATGATGTACTATTAATGAGACTAATATCACAAGGTAAAATATGAGCAAAGAGAAACGTGCTAGACTTTAATGCCTACTTAAGTCAAGGCTCTTTGAAAGTTTTATTGTGCTACCACAAAAAATTAAGTTATTTACAGCTGAGTTCAGATTCTTAAAAAAAAATTAAATTCACCTTCCTTATGCAAAGCACCAAAGTTAAACAGACACTTTTTTTATCTAAAAAGGTATACAAATTACATTTTTTAAAGTTCACTGAGGAGTTGCATTACTTTACCAGAAACACTACCAATTAAATCTCAACCTTGTCAGTAAATGGCATGACAGACGGATTCAAGTATCTATAACTATCTTGGACAAGTTCAGTCATCAGAACAGAAGGTAAAGAAATAAAACTCCTAAATATAAAAAAAATTTGTTACTCACAGAAACTGCACAGTTGTTTAGACATGCATATTAAATAATGCTTCAGCACATTCGTAGCAGCCTCCAAGCACTGCTACTGTAAATAATGGGTACCCATAAAGTCTTGCACCAAGTTTACCAGGCTTGGCATGGCGTTTCCTCAGGACACAGGCGAGGTTTCCATGGATTGCTGCACCCACCACAGGACCGCCACCAGTGAACTTTCCGTTTCCTTGTTCTACCCAACAGCATGGCCTTATAAAACTAAGTATCACCACCAGCAACACCGGTGGTGCTGGTGCTATGGATTTAGAAAGGTTAGAAAATAAAAAAAGAGGGGAAAAGTTTTTATAGAGAGATAATCCATGCAATCAATGAACACACATTTTTTTCCTGGACCACATCCGAACATCACATTTCCCACTTTCAGAAACTGGAGCATCATTCTTTGAACTGGAATAAGACAGACACACAGAACCAATACCTTACACAGATTAACTGTATAATATAAGCCAATAAAGAACTTTCCAAGGCAACCCACATACAAACTTACCCCTTGGCTTCCTTGAAACTGGATTACTGGTTTTGATGTCACAGCATCCTACAAAAACAAGTGGAAAAAAAGTTACCTTAGAGAAATATAAAGCTCCAATATTCACTGCCAAAAAATACTCAGCTTGATTTTTCACCTATTTCTTTTAAAAAAAAAAAGGAAAAAGGTTCAGGGAAGTATACAGAATTCCAAGCAAGAAAATACAAAACCTCCTGAAACAGCAATTTGTGCCTCAAAACCGGATAAAACTTAACGTCACCAGCAGTACCCTTACTTCAGAAAAAGAACAGCTCTGCGATGATACCCAGGTGGGCTATACTTAGTTCCTTCCTGACCCCTAATCCACACTTCAGGCACAGAACAGCTTAGCTGTGTATCTTCAGTGCTTATGTAAGTTTTGAGTTAAACAGTGGATATTTGAGGGGAAAATTTATTATAGTTCTAGGTCTGAGAACACACTAAGCAAATTTTTTCCAATAGAAAGCTGGCAATTCATTGGAAAAGCAAACTGCAACTTCACTGCAAAATCCCGTTGTTACATTGCCCATTTCAACAATCAGCCTCTTCCTCCATACTAGTTTGCTTACATTTCAAGAAGTCATATTTGTGCTAGCTCTAAAACCCCTTAAATTTGCTCAAGACCGAAACACCATTGAATTTCAGCCTTTTTGCACTGTGACTGCACTTTCTGCTATACTGAGATTTTACAAAGATCACAAAGGCTTTGGAATTCAAACTTTCACCTGAGGTTTCAACTGTAGGGAAAGAAATAACATATGCAACCCAAGCCCCACCAAGTCAAAGTAAGTTTTTACTTCTTAAATTTCAGAAGAATCGTGGCTGTATTGGTTTTATTTCCTAAGTCACACAAAACATTCCAAGACACACTAAAAGACACCCTCCTACAGCAACAGGAGTTGTGCTCCACGGGGTGGAAAACCATGCTGCCTGTGGGATCCCATTGTGAAGCCTTCCAAAGGGACAGAAGAATTTACAAATAGGTTGAAGCGTCATTTAGGAGCGAACACATTGCCACATATACAGGAGAGACATTTCAACGGGAAAAACGCCAAGAAGAGTTTAGGAGACAAAGTCCAAACGGTGAACGGTGCACTTGTATTGTTGTTTTTCTATCACAGTTCTCGCATCTCCCAGCATTATGAAGAATCACATCAGCTTCCACAGGATCACAGAAAAACATTTACATTTAGCAGCAAAAGAGTTAACAGCTTGAAAGCCCATTAAGTTTATCATCTCTCATAAAACCTTTCCAATGCTTTCAGCCCAGGAGTGAAGAATCTAAGCCACAATACGCTGACATTAACAAAAAAAAATTCACTAGCAAGAAAATACCCTTCTAGCACACATGAATCAGCTCATACCAAGACATAGTCTTCAGAGCCTTTTAAGAGCCCATCCAATACAATTAACAGATCTGCATCACACCCTAGATTGTTACAAGATATTTATGACAGTGAGTAAAGCAAGAATATGCTTGAAGCTGACAGCACTCACTGTGTTGTATAGCGACTTTTATAGACTCGAAACAACCTTCATAAAGAAACAATAAACAACATCTTGCTCTTCGTACAGAGATCACTGAATTCCTTGAGTGCCACGACATTGCATACCACAGCACACTGTTCATAGAGAGACTGGCCAGCTTTTTGTTCATGGTGTCAGCATGTACTGTGCAATGTGTCCAGAAATTCATATGAACATACTTGAGCAAATAAGCATTTGAAACATTAAAAAAATTCTGGACTAAAAAAATCTCAATGTGGATCTCGTACAGCTAATTACAGATTTGTGAAGTTCTCCAATTAATTTTGGAAAATTACTTAAGTGGAATAAAAGGTAATATGAAGCATGTAAGTAGAATAACGAGGCACTAACAAATACAAAAGTACTGTTACACAAATCAGGACAAGCATTAATTACAGAACTTACAAATTCCCTAATCTACATACAAAATGGTTTGAAGTTAAACGTATAGTCGCAAACTTAAAAATGAGTGATCATGCAAGTTACATGGTGAACTTTAGCTTTATTTCCTTGAACCCCCGAAATACAGTACTTCTAGGCTCCCGAGTTGTCTGTGCCGGAGGGCTGCTGGGTTTGGAGATCTGCCATGTAGGAATATCAGTGTTATAACTCCTTGCCACACTCCACAGAAGGGATCGCAGGGAAGAACGGGGTATTGAGGAGTCGCTGCACTGTCCGAATACCCCTTATAGAGAGCAAAGGGGAAGGCTCTTGGCTTCTCAGCAAAACCAGCCCTGTACTTACACAGGCATTGCTTCCCTTCTGCTGATGCCCAATTCCTTGGCTACAGGTCATTTGAGAATGCTCATGGAAGAAGAAAACACATCCATACCCTAACCTAATTAGGGATATGAAATTAAGTACTTTTATTAGATGAAATTAAGTTCCTGCATGGACACCTTCATTCAGAGCAAAAGCAAACAGGTGAATTAAGCTAAACCAAATTAAAAACATCCTTCAATTTGTATCTTCAGTTCATTTGGTTTAACTTTCCTGAATGTTCTTGTACGGGCAAACCCCATTTTTAAAGAGTTCTTGCTACAACTTCCCAAATCCCTCCATCCTCTTCTAAAGAGACACGCAATTCTTCTTCCTTAGTGATGTCAAGACAGTGACCTTCCTTCGTTACAGTTTCCTAGAAATGCTGTCCCATCCACCTTTAGTGGGAACAAGGTCTTTCCCTCTTTCTGTCCTTCCTTCTAATTAAAACAAGCTATCTCCTCATCCCTAGGACGTCCCGTCCTGCTGCGGGTACAAGTCTGCCTTCTCCAGAGTACACCAACTTACAGGGTTCAGTAAATCTTTGGTAAATCAAGGATGCTGATGAACCTTCACCTTCGTGTTCAATTAAGAGGTAAACCAAGACAGATCTGTCCAAGAAACTGGGCCACCTGGACAGCCTTATCTTCCGCCTAAAAAATTCTAGCTTTATTCCTCCATGAAACTCCCTATATTTAAGAATAGCTACTGGAATGCGGTTAAGATAAAGACAAAAATCTAAGCAAGAAAACAACCGTTCAACTATTTTAAACCAGCCACCTGTCAGTTCAACAGCTTTTCTGCTGCTGCCAGGTACCAGATGTTCACCTCTGCAGTTAATACACTCATCCGTAACAGTGGCAATGCTGTTGAAGTCCAAGTGTGAATAAGCACGATTTCTGGGACATGTGGGAGCAGAGAACAACCGACTGCCATGCAAGATTAATTAATTTTCTAAACTATCCATATACCAAGAGCAAGCAAAGCCCCTTTAAACATACCTAAAAGACGCATGAATTACATGTCTGCTCCATGCTCACTATTGTTTCGACAAAAGGCTTCCTGATGCAGGACTAAAAGGTTAGCAAATCATTACCACATCTTCACTGTTTGCTAGTTCCTACAATAGATCTTTAAGAAAATGCATCAAGCTTCCTCCCATCTTACAGTAAGAGAAGATGAACTGTTTTAACAAACTGGAGAGTCCTTCCCACAGTCGAACTCACCAATGCCCCAAAGCTCTATAGGAATAGCTTCCAAAAAGGCACATCCAAACTGCAAAAGCATGGCTGTATTTTTCTAAGATCTACCCAAACTTTAACAGCCAGCTTCTCCGCATCTACCTGACTTGCAAACAGACCCTCAAAAGGAGCCTGAATAGACCCCACTTATGCCAGGTGACAACCTAGCATTTTACCCCATAAATATTCACTTATTTGCTCTCTGGAAAGAGCATTTCCATGCTTCTGTGCCCAGTTCACTGCCATCCATAGCTCCTGCTGTATTCTTCAGGCACGGTGGAGAAATAAAGCAGCAAGCTTTCAAAGAGAAGCTCTGCTCTGGAATGCCAACATGAATCAAACCCCACAGACCCAAGCACTTTTTTGGCAGACAGTCCTCCAGATACCATAGGATTATTTCAGAAGTCATGAGAGTAAACCAAAAAAACAAAAACTTGTCCCCAAAGCTGCCACAAAACATTTGTCTTGTATTTGCATGGTATTATTCTCATCTTCATCCTCCAGCTTCCCCAGGCTAGAGGGCAGCTAGTAACCCTTATTACATGCTCTGAAAGTTCACGGAGGCAGTGGCAAAAGGCACAGTTCCTCGCACTTAAATACTCCAGAACTGGCACATGGAAGCTCAAGTGAAGAGTACAAGTGAGAGGAACAAGAAAGCGTCAAAAAACCACACAAAAATTGAATGTAAAACTAATAAAATACTTTTATCAGGTATGACCAAAGCTGGTGTGAGGTTTTAAAAATGTTTAGCGGAAAAGCTGGATGAGATATTCCAACACAGGACCAGAAAGGACACTTGAAATCCTCAGGTCAAGTAACCAGTTGGAATCCTCCCCATTTCTTCAGGGAAATACAGATAATTAGAGAATATGTTGTTTTGAGAAGTTGTTACGCATTTACTGGAATTTATACTGGAGGCAGCGTTATATGGAAAATATTTGCCTATACTTAGTATTGGTGTATTTGTCTGTTTTCTTGAATGTTAAGAGGCACAAATGCCGAGCAAACAGAGCAAATGAAAGCTTACCCTTATTTGTGTTGGAACAAGGGAATTATTTTCAGAACTTAAAGCTTCTTGCAAACATTTAAAATTAGTAGCAAGAATTCCAATAAATATACAGAGAAACTATAGAATCATGCTAACCCCCAAGGCTGGCATTAACAGGACATTTTGAACTGTCACGTGCAATTCCAGTCAGGTAAAGCTGCTACACCTCAGAAGCCAGTTACAAAAAAAAAACAAACAGAAATCATTTCAAATTCATAAATTTCAGACTTGCTAATACCCCAAACTCATCAAAGTTCCTCTTTACTTATTTGGTTATGACTAGTTTACATTTCTTTTGCCCACACAGTGTGGTCCAAATATAGGCATACTCCCTTCTCTACTTCCTCCAGCTTCTCAGCACAACTGAGCAAAGGACAAAAAAAAAAAAAGGGTCAGATCCCAGGGTCCAGGAGGATACTCAGTTCGAGCAGACCTGGATGCTTGAGAAAAGGTGTCCTGCAGACCTGAACAGAACTCAGTGATTTAGATTTCCACTTACATTTTCATTTTAAACACACCACACAGACTCTGCAAAGTAAAACAGAGACCAAAACAAAAGCAAATATACCCAGTGTCTGGTTGTGACAGACTCACAAGAGACATCTCAGAGTCCCAAAGTTCATTAGTAGCAAGATATATAAACCCCAGGGGAAATAAATACCTTTGAATAGATCCGCAACTTCAAGTGACTCTGTGTGAAGTTTACTGGCAGTCAATTAGCCAAAGTTGGCCCAAGAGAGAACCACTGCATATTAGGTAGAGACAAAAAACTTCTCCCGAGACATTCCACTATTTCAAGGCTTATATTTACCTCCTACCAGAAACACAGCAGTAAAAAGCCTCCTGAATATTCTTTTTTATGTCACATCTATTACTTACGGAATTAAAATACCATCTCCCTGCAACACAATTTCCATCTGCAATTTAAGGCCTCCCAACAACCTCATTTGAAGTTGAAGACACTAAGAGACTGCAGATGGGATTGAGTATGCCGAGACTTGAAAATTATAGATCCTATATCATTTTTGTTGACCTAAACTACAAAGCCTTCCAGACCTTTTTATACTACATATGCCTCTGAGACCAAGCTACTGGTTTTGCTATTCAAATACAACATTCTCAGGGAAAGAGTCTTGGAAATTCCATGTAAATCCACAACTATTGAAGCAAAAGGGTAGCTTTCTACTCAAGAGGGGTGCCAGCAGCCACAGCAACAACGGTCAGCTGCCAAGGTGAGAAATGCAGCCGCGAGGATGCTTCTGGAGTACTCGGGGTCCCCCTGCATCCTTCCAGAGATGCAGAGATTGGCACCTGCAAACCCCACCGTGCACAAACAGCCTCTGTGCAAGAGCAGCGCAGCACCACGGGGCATGACAGGCACTCCCTGGGCTGCAATCCCCAAATTAACTGATGTACACGTTTGCTCACTCCTCCTCTCCAAGATTACCCCATTTATTACTTTGATGAGAGAAGTGCTGTCAAACAAAGAAACTGCATCTGTCTGTTGTGCCCAGTTCCCTGCTCATCTACGCCATTTTCCTCTCCCCAACATTTAAAAGAAATATTTGTTTGGGGCAAAGCAAGTACTCAAGCTTTTAATACAAATATTTTTTTTTAAAAGGTGCTTTTGATTAAGGTTTAGTAGCTGGAGACTTGCCAATTACTCTGTGAACTGTAGTTTGCATTTATTAAAATCCATCATCTTCCTAATATGCGTTAATGGATGCATATTATCACTGTAATATTAAAGCACCTACAAATCCTAGCCATAATACAGTGCAAGCAGCAATAAAATGATAAAGAGCTTTTATGTCAGCCAAAATGCTAAGCTGTACATTTTCAAGTTTTTAATCGCTAAACTGCAAAATATATACTGTCTTCCTTGTTTATAATTGCATAATATAAGTGGGCTATTACAGCACAAAACATCACTTCCTCAGTAGTTTAATTTCCCAGGGTCAAAAAACAAAAGTGCCCCTGTAAGACAGAACACAAGTTTTATTAAACATGTCAGTTCAAAAAAAAAATGGACATTACAGAAACTGTGGCTGAATTACAGAATTTTCAACATTCACAGCTCCTTATTAAAGAAGCACCATAAGCATACAGACTTCTACATTGCTAGACAGTCTGAGCATCAAAGATACTGTCCCACCCGAAACACAGAAAACCACTACCTTTGAGTAAGTTTAGA
This sequence comes from Elanus axillaris, assembly GCA_026212715.1. Taxonomy (NCBI): domain Eukaryota; kingdom Metazoa; phylum Chordata; class Aves; order Accipitriformes; family Accipitridae; genus Elanus; species Elanus axillaris. Next base: position 40,773,578 of record JANZLQ010000095.1, read on the forward strand.
GAGTAAGACACATGATTAAGTTAAAAAAAAAAACAACCAAAACCAAACAAAACCAAAACTGTAGCCTAATCGAAATGCTTTGTGCCTGCAACGTAAAGCAGAAACTCAGTCCCTAAATGGACAATAATAGCTTGTATCAGCAAACCAGAAAGCAATTAAACTCCACTGTCATCAAGATGTCACCCCACAGGCACGAGAGCTGCGCTGAGCTAGCCATGGAGCCTGTTCTCTCATGCATGCCTGGATCTTCTGATCTCGTCTAATCCAGGTTAAAAAGATCCTCCTGAATAAAATGCAATGTATTTGTTGATATGGTTCTTCGCTGCAGAATTCATTTGGAAACTTAAACCGAAACAACCGAGTACCACTTCCCCAGGCGACAATGCACAGGCAAGGCAAAACCCCTCAGTACGCATCCCTGCCGTACAGCTGGCTTTCTTTAAAGAGGAACTAGGGGAAGGGAGAGAGGGAGTGAAAAGCTACCTACAGAACCAGGCTGGCTGCCCAAACACCCACGCTGCACCCCCAAAACACAGGACAGTGGACAGAGGCCGACGTTTGCCAGCCTCAGTGACGGGCTGCAGGACACGGCATTTCATTGGTTTTGTTTTTTGGGTTGTTTTTTTTTTTTTTTTTTTTTTTTTTTACTATGCCACTGTGACAGCATCACCCAGCTTTTCAAACCCATCTTTCTTCATCATTTGTCCCGAGTATGAAGCTTCTTGGTGGGTCTCATCTTTGAAACCCTCTACAGCACCACACAATTCAAGCAGAACTCACTCTAGTGATGTTTTACATACAGGGTATTTTAAGTTCTATGCTCAAGCCCAATGAAATTTTTTTGTTTCAACGTGGTAACTTCAAGTAAAAAAATTTCCAGGCACGTTTCAAGAGTCTTTGCTTCCTAGTGCAGAACTAAATTGTTTTTTCTGACGCTGTATTTGCAAAAATAAACCTTTAAACTCCAAAAGAACAGATGCCTCTGACACAAAGTCTGATACTCTGATCATCTTTAGCACCAGACCACAAGTCTTGTGAAAGGTAGCTTTGGTAAGGGAGCTCCAACTCACTGCATACACTGAAAAAATCCTGGGACAAACCACACATCGCTCACAGTCATTAAGCCAAGACATTTGGCTAGCACAAGGTACAGTAGTTTTCCACTAGAAAGGAAAGCTATGCATATGTACAGTTTAGGCAATGCCTTTTAGGAAGAAAATTAAAAGCAGGCTCAATTCCTTAGAGAAATAATTAAAGTATTGTCACTTGGTATCGAGTTTACTCGGATCACCGTAGAGCAGGCGACCTTGTTTGGCTGTAGCAGAACCTGGCTACACCAAACAAACCAGCATATCTATCAGACCAATTACTATCCAAGAGCAGGAACCACCAAATGACTTCTTGCAACCCTTATTCCTAAATTTCTACAGCAAGCAAACACTGTAACCAAGTCACTCTTTCATAAACACCGAGATGGATACAGAATTGGTCTGTAATAAATACAAATACACCACCTGAAATGGTTGCAAGAGATGCTGCAAGGATGCAATGGTCTGTCTCCAAAGAAAAATGCGTTGTTTTTGCAGACAACTGACTTGGGACTTCCAGAGGACACTGAAGAGTTAAATCAACCCATCTCCAGAGAAGGGCTCACCTGTTAGGAGACAGGTTACTGCAGAGAAAGAGACACTGCAAGAGAAAAAGCCCCAGGGACAGATATAGGGATAGTCTAGTTCATTTTAAGAGCCACAACGCTTCTATTACAAATACCACTTTCTCTTCGAATGGCCAGTCTGTCACTGGATCCCATCACTGCTCGATGTAATTGGTATCAACCAGCTGCAGCTCTCCGCCCAGCCAAAGCTGGAAAGCAGTGCAAATCCACACCAAAACAGAAGGTGACTTGCAGCCTGAGGTCAAAGGGAATGTGTATTGTAAGGAATGAGAAAAGGTCAAAGGTGGTTTTGTGGCATCAAGGGTCCCTAGCTCCCTATTAACTCAGATGCAGTTACGTATCTTCAGCACTGATGCACAAGTCTGCTTCATTTGGGAATCCAAGTTTGGAGACTACGGGCACATTTCCCAATGGTACAGAGCTCCTTTTTTTTTAGTTTGTGTTTTTTTTATTTTCTTTTCTGGGGAGTTAAGGGAGACCTACTCATTGAGTCTAGCAAGAGAAGCAATAATCGTAAGTCTCAACTCTTTATGCCTGACACCAGACTGCCATGAGAGCTTGAAGGATGATTTTCTGCAGTTTAATCATTACAAACTCCCACCAATTTCACTATTAACAAGATGAGGCTACTTAGCAAGGTTTTACTGTCAGAAGACCAATAGCAAACTCCCATGATTTCCAAAGGCTTGTGAAGGAAAGGCTTTTGGGGGAAAAAAGAACCTTTGAATCCCCACGCAGCTTTCAGTGTCTACTACAACTGTTCAAAGTACTCTGGTAATTAATTAAAAATATGACTATAATGAAAGAGTTACCGAATCATAAGAGATCATGCTCATTTTTTAGTGCAGCAACACAGGTGGTCTCCTTCACTCCAAGTAAAAACCCTAGTAGTTTTGATACAATCACTGCATTTCTCCAAAAAGAAGTTTCACTTTGCATGACTGGATTTTCTGCAACCATTACAAAAGGGTGTCCCAGACCCTCACTGAAACCGAGAACCAGTGGCCCTCAAAGCTGTTTTATTAGTCACCATTGCATTCTTGAATCAAAACTGACCATTCATTTAAGCACCCTTGCCTTTATCTCGAGGTCTCGTCTTGTTCTCCCTAATCCCCAAGACAGTGAGTGGTTCAAGTATCCCTTCCCCTTTTCTACAAGCACACTAGAAATCAAGAAAATTCTGCACAATTGGTTCTTTTTATTACCATTTTTCCTGAAGGGATTTTTCTTCTGTAACTCAGACTAAAAGCAATAGAAGGTAAAACCAGGAAAGCATAAAACAAGTTGAAACAACATTTCCCGAAGCACTTGTACAAAGATAATGCTGTGCTGGCAAAAACTTAAGCACAAACCTAGAAGTTCCATTGTTTTGTTACTTGCAAGCAATTGTATGGAGTTTGGGGAAAAGTTACTCATCCCAAAGCCCACCCCTTTTTAAAAATAGCAACCCTATAGTCACTTGCTTATACAGGAGCAAAAAAAAGTTTTAAGTAAAAAAAAAATTAAGTTGGAATTTAAGTCTGCTCATACGGCCTGAATCTATCCCTTTCTTACAGAGCTGTACCGTGTATTGTTTAGCATAGCTAAAACTGTTAGCAGATACTGTGAGTTAAAGATAGGATAGAAAAAAGGAAGGTAAATATTGGTATTTCTAAAGTGCAGGCAAAGGAAAGCAAACCCTCTCAGGTTTTTCGAACAAGTGGATTTGCTTTGAAACAGTTTTCAACACCAAACACTATCCCACAAAGAAATTTCCTGTTCTGCCTCTATGCATTGGAAATACTAATAAGTGTAAAAATTATTAAACATTCTCTTAAGAAAAGTTCAGCAGTATGGCTTCAGCATCTGTACACATCTGCATTACAAGACAATTCAGAGACATTAGTCTGGCAAGGATCCCACTAAGACATCCATGCTCAAAATTCCCTGGGTAATCATCTCTTGCATGCAACACTACTTGTTTTTGCAGCAGAATTTTACTGTAGCTATCAGATGATCTTGTTAAATTGGGAAAGGACTGAAAAAAAAAAAACTGGCAGAAGGAAACTGAATCATCCAAAATTCCCAAGTCTGCTAAAGGTGAACAGTAGTTCTGGTTTTCCCTAAAGACTTTACTTAAGCAGTTTTATAAGCCAAGAATCATTAAGGGGGGGTAGATTTTCTCAGATTAATATTTTAAAAGCCATTCCTCTAGTACAAGGTACCTTGAATGAAGGCTTCTATGTTTCCTCTGAAAGAAGAAGGTTTGCTAACTGTTTACTAGATGCTGGAGAAGTGGCCACCTCTCAAAAGAAAGCAAAAAGCTTATGAAAATGCTGAGGAAAACAATTTCAATCACGGAAATCGCTTGGCTTGCCATCATCTATCTTAGAAATGGTACTTTTCACCGATTAGCCTTTCAGATGCAATACAAGCAATACTGCTTTCGGTCTGTTTTGACAATGAAATCAGGTCTGTGAAATGTGAATATGGAAGTATTTTTGGTCCAATTGCCCAAAAAGGATGACAGCAACTACCCAGCATTTCTATTCCTGACCCTTCCCACCCTCAGTGGGCTCAAACTTGAAACGTGGGTACAACTGAAAAATTATTTCAAGAAGCTTCAGTGACAGGATGTAGAATTAGCTATCAAATATAGGGAAGACCAAGATTTGTTTCCCCTTGCTGGGGAACGGGAGGCAGAAGTCGGCTGATACGCAGTTGCCTGGCAGCAGCGGCAAGCTGGCCATTCAGCACGGATGCATCCAGGCACCCACAGAATGAAGAGACGGCCAACGAGGGACCCAGTTCTGCAGGATGAGCCTTCCCTATTCCTGCTGCTCAGAGCACAACATCCACCATGAATGTTCACCTACCCTTCTGGCCAGCTACATTCTGTTTAAACGTTCCTCTTCTTTCAAACTTCACACGTTATTCTGCCGAATTCCTCTCCTGAACTGCTGTGTGGGTCAGCGACTCAAGTCAAAAAGGGCTCGTACCACTGCAGAGGCAACTGAAGCAACTCACCTTTAGTTCTCATACTGCTACATAAACATAATACAAAGGTTTTCCAGCCAAGGATCTTCCAAGATGGCCATAAAAATCAGCATTCTTAACCCAAGACAAGAGTTAATTTTTTTTTCTGAACTGCTACCCCACAAAAGCTGCTTACGGACATGTATTGGGTTTGCATGGCAAGGTTTTGGTAGTTGGGGGCCTACAGGGGTGGCTTCTGTGAGAAGCTGCTAGAAGCTTCCCCTATGTCCAACAGAACCAATGCCAGCTGGCTCCAAGAGGGACCTGCCGTTGGCCAAGGCCAAGCCCATCAGTGATAGTGGTATCACCTCTGGGAGAACAGATTTAAGAAGGGAAAATAAAAGCTGCTGTGGCACAGAAACTGCAGCTGGAGAGAGGAGTGAGAACGTGTAAGAGAAACAACTCTGCAGTCCCCAAGGTCAGTGCAGAAGGAGGGGGAGGAGGTGCTCTAGGCACCGGAGCAGAGATTCCCCTGCAGCCCGTGGGGAAGACCATGGTGAGGCAGGCTGTGCCCCTGCAGCCCGGGGAGGACCCCACGCCAGAGCGGGGAGATGCCCGAAGGAGGCTGTGACCCTGTGGGAAGCCCGTGCTGGAGCAGGCTCCTGGCAGGACCTGTGGATCCATGGAGAGAGGAGCCCAGGCTGGAGCAGGTTTGCTGGCAGTACCCAAGACCCTGCAGGGGACCCACGCTGGAGCAGTCTGTGCCTGAAGGGCTGCAGCTCATGGTGGAACAGTTCGTGAAGAACTGTAGCCTGTGGGAAGGATCCGCGTTGGACAAGTTCGTGGAGGACTGTCTCCCGTGGAAGGGACCCCACAGTGGAGCAGGGGAAGCGAGGAGTCCTCCCCCTGAAGAGGAAGGAGCGGCAGAGACGTGTGATGAACTGATCCCAACCCTATTCCCTGTCCCCCTGCTCTGCTCAGGGGGAGGAGGTAGAGAATTCAGGAGTAAAGCTGTGTCTGGGAAGAAGGGAGGGGTGGGGGGAAGGTGTATTAAGATTTGACTTTATTTCTCATTACCCTATTCTAGTTTGGTAATAAATTTAGTTAAATTTTCCCCAAGTTGAGTCTGTTTTGCCTGTGACAGTAATTGCCGAGCGATCTCTCCCTGTCCTTATCTTGACCCGCGACCTTTTGTTTTATGCCCTCTCCTCTGTCCAGTTGAGGAGGGGAGTGATAGAGGAGCTGCGTGGTGCTTAGTTGCTGGCTGGGGTTAAACCACAACCAGACAATTCTTTATCTGACTGGTCTTTACCTTTAATGACTATAAAGCACACATATACCCACTGTGCTGGCCAGACCCAAGATGTGGATGAAAAGTCACCCTCATGCTTAGACCTGAGAGTAGTTAGATAGGTAAAGAAAGCTCTTCCATAACCAGCTGTATCAAGTATATGTACTACAAATATTTTGGTTTTAGCTTTTGTGCTGTACAAAATCCCCAACTATCAGAAGAAAATGTTTCCCAAATTAATATAGAAAAGTGTGTCACGATAGCACATCTTAAACAACTCCCCCTCATCCCCATCATAAATAAAGTTTCCGTAACTGATTAAACACCCAAGCTCTTCCATCCAAGGCTGAAGGCCATGCTGTGGAAGTGATGTAAAATGACTACAGAACTGGATTTAGAGCTGAGACTTGTTCCATTTGCCCTCTGTCAGAAGCTTTCCTTCTGTGACCTTATATAAAGCATTTCACCTCTGGGTTTAAACTCCTCCATCTGTGAACCACCACTAATATTTCCCAGGTGACATACAGAGACACTGCCACTTCATGCAGCATTTACTGGAGACCATCCAGGTCTGTAAGCAAGAGCTGGATTGCACTGGTACCTCCACACCAAGGGTTTCCAACCCAGGGATCCTTAGACCCTAAATGAGGTTCACAGAGCAGCAGGAGATACACAAAAGAAGAAAATAGAGTGTATTAAGAACAGCTTAATAAAACAACTTGCCATTCTGGAAAACTTTTAGAGATGACAGCTCCGGCAGAATTTAAAAACCACAACGTTTAAGCTATACTGAAAAGTAAGAATTCATTTAAATACCACTTATGCAAGAATGCCTAAGAATTCCAACATTGCTAGCTAGCTCAAAGTCTGTCTAAAAGAGAGGAGTAAGGATACTCTTAAGTTACACGAGGTGGATTTCACTGAATACTGAGACACTCCAGCTCAGACTTCAAGCACCATTCCAATAATAGTCTTATAAAAACGCTGAATGAGTACAGTCAGCTAGAACTCTCAGTTAAAAATAAATATTTTAAATGACTTCCAACATACCCGCTTTACTGTGTTCCTCGCCAGTCTGTGGGTTTCCTATTACCTGATTATTTTTATAAGCTATTTTTCTTTCACCCATCAGGTTAAAAAGCCACTCAAAGAAAAGCTGGTTAATTACAGCTAGAAAACTGGCTGTACACAGACTGCCAGCAAATGTACAGTTAGAGAACACTTGTGGAAAAAAAATCTGTCAGTTTGGCATCTTGGGCATTATATGCAACAAGCAGATAATTCACCTTTTCAGACCCAATCAAGGTATCTGCTCTTATAGCCAAGATGTTATTCTGAGCAGTTTTACCAACTCTACTATGTCAGGCTACTCACACAGAGCAAGATGAGACATTTAATATGTTAAAATTAAAGCAAGCGATTAAACACAGCAACACTGGGTTACAACTTATAAAACAGGAATAGTGAAATATCAGAAGCTGACAGTTGTTTCTGACCTAGTTTTAACTGGAGAACAGTCAAAGAGCCGAAAAGACTGAGGCGAGGCTGAAGGTGCTGAAATTCCAGTACTGGAGCTTGAAGAGCTGGGGAACAGGATTAGAGCAAAAGCCTTCAGACATTCAGACTACTGACAAAGCTTCACAGCAGACAAGGAACTTAAGGTTCAAGAGCTTCAGTTCAATGTCAAGTGACATCCTGGGGAGGAGGGACAGAAGGGTTTAAGCAAGACAGCAATGAAGAGGCACGAGGCACGGCAGGACCTCCTCACCGTCTTGCTGAACGGTGGCTACAGGGCAGTGAGAAGCCAAGGCTAAGGGAAGTTAATCTCAAATTCTGAAAGACAGGAAGAAATCGTTTTAAAACAGTATATGTGTATTTTAGAAGATATTTTAGTTGCTTTTCTTCTGAGAACGAGAATGTGCTGTCAAACACCTGTACTCATTTGCATAACAAGAGAAAAATTAAAACCTCTTTACCCAAGTGAGGGCTACTTAGAGATACAGGGGGTTGGTGCAGGGAAGAAGAGCGATCCCACTCCAATAAGCCGTTCACATGTCTCCCTCCTGCTCCTCTATTCCGCTGCTCCAGAATCAAATGTATTTCCACTAGGCAGCTACATGCTGGTTTTAAGCCTCATTAAGAAGCAGTATGTTGCTGGCCGGACATGTCAGATTTTTAAATGACCTTTGTACTGAGAACAGCGTTACCAAGCTGCTAAGAACAGAGGGAAAAAAAGTCGGTTTCCATGATTAGGAGAGCTATGTTCTGGCTGTTTGCATTTATTTTAGTTCAAAAAAACCCACCTGACAGTAAACCAAGCCATAAAAAAAAAAAAAGCAATTCTCTCTGAAGGGCAGCTGTGACGGCATCAGCACTGTTAGCCATTCTTAACATTGTACTTATCACACAAGGTAAACAGGAGCAACTATCAGTTAATGAACAACACAACCCTAAGGCTGAATTTTAAAGAGCATTTCCTCCACTGCAATCTTTTAATGAAAATACAGCAATTCTAACTCACCAAATTTGCTTACGAAAGTCCAATTTATTTTAAGACATATTAAGACACCAGGGCTGATTCACTTGCCTATGTGCTCATAAAACGGCTTCAACGAGCTGCTGAAACATCAGTATGATCCTTATCTTCCACACAGCTTTACTACTTTTCTTGCAAGAGAAAAGTATAGAAAGGCAATTTAGAGATCAGATTGACAAACTTGTTCAACCATCCCAGAACAAATCTCGCCTAACATACACACTGCTGAGCCTAGGAAAACAAGCCTGGACCAGTTTTCTCCTTGTGCCCAACTATATCCTATTGACACTTAAAGGGAAGCGTAATTACTAGTCTGCCGAAGTTCTACTTAAGACAATCTTCAGCCATTCCTCATGGAGTCAGAGCCAGCCCTGCTGGAAGAGGCGACGATAAACCAAAGTCAGCAGAGCCAGGATCCTAAAGGAATCCCAGAGAAATGTGACCACCAACACCTCTCGAGCCAGATCAACCTCAGAAGCTAAAGCAAGATGCTGAGACACAGCTTCTTTTGGCTTTCAGACAAACAGAGGTGCTCCAATGCTGACCAGGACTCTGGATACACAAGTCAGAAACTTAGTATTCAACAGGGATGTCACTGAAATTTCCTACCACCTCACCATCTTCACAGGGTAGTTGGCAATTAAGTAATCACAAACACCAGGGTTTTTTTCTATCACTGAGGGACACTGCCCACAAAATGCAGCTGAAAGTATTGAGCAAGACAACCCCATGAGATTTTCTACCACGTTATAACCTCATTCTGTTACGTACCCTCCACTAACACAGCACTGTTAACAGCCTCCTCGCAAACACCATCTTCCAGGGGTGCTTGCTTTCTCCAACAGAAAAGTGAAGGCAGCTGCCTGAAGAAGCCATGACCGAGTTAAACGAGGTACTCCCTTTCCTTCAGTGAGAAGCACAGAACCCACACTGTTTCAGCTACGTCTTTATTTGTACTGCCAGGCTGGTTGGTAACAAACCTGCTCCAAAAATAAAGTGACAAACAGTAAAAGAAAGAACATACTCTTCTGAACTGGCAAATCTACCTCCCCCCCCCCCAAAAAAAAAAAAGTCAGATGTTTCTTTGCTCCCCACAAGGACACCTGTGAAAGTTTAGGTTACAAAAAATTCCAAAAATGAACATGAAAAATTTTCAGATAAGAACAGTAAAAACAAACCACCTCTGCTGACTAAATAGAGATTGACCACAGAGCTGAAAAAAGACTCCCTGGGTCCAAGCCCAAAAGCCCCAAGAGATTTCATACATTAAGATAGAGAATCTCTCTCGCCTGACAGAGAGAGTTGAGGCAGTTAATCCAATTCATGCATGCAAAAGAAGTGGTATGGCCACTGAGCCAGCACTTAATTGTCTGACCAGAATTTTTGGTCTAAATATAACAATCGATGCAAGTTCTAGTTAGCTGAAACATTTTGCTTTCTTAACTGAGCCCATCTGAGGTTAGAATAAAGTGTTTCTTCCTGCTGTCAGCGTCTGTAAGTTCAGCCTTAATGACAAGTAAAAGGCCTTTACATTGAGTTAAATGGTCTTAATTGTATGAGAGGTAAAACTCACAGCAAGAAGCAGGCGGCACCTACATTAGATATATCTCCAGTGCAAATGACTGCAGAGATTCTATAGAAGGTCATGGAAACTTGCCTGACACTATAATATCAAACCTTCTAGGTAATACATCTATTTTTTTTCCTTTCATGTTAAGAAACCCAAAAATAATGTGTTCTAGATTTTAATGCAATGATCACAACTGTACCATTTTAATGCATTAAGAAGCAAGTCCTTAAAAAAAAAAGTCATAAACCATTTCAGAATCACACCTCCAGAAAAATGTTTGCAATTGGTTTTAATCACCACCACCTTCCACGTCAACTATGTGCATATTTCAAACAGATCTAAGATATCCCATTTACGTTCATAAAGGTTAAGTATGTTTTACTTTATCCTTTATCCATTACTACCTCCCCCTTCCCATTTCCACATTTCTAAAGATTAAACAAAAAGCCGCTTCCTTAGCAAAGTTATGTGTTTCGGGACTCTCGGTCAGCATGGGTCTGCTCCTAGGCTCCAGGCTGGAAGAACTTGCTTGGCTGCATCGTTCTCCTTTAGAAAACCACTCTTTATTTCTGGAATAAAGACAAGGATTGGTAGCCATCCATTATATGAGTCAGACCATCTCCGAGGTGCACAGAACCCCAAAGCTCTCAGAAACTTCATGATAGCCATCCTCACCTCTTCAATGGTATTAGGGAACATGGACCCCACTAACGCAGGAAGCATTTCAGATCTCCCAGCAGGAAAAGCAAACAGAAGTACCAGCAACTTCCCTACCAAAAAATCCTGACCATGAAGAGCACTTAAGTACACGGTACACACTTAAGTAACTAAAGGTTTTTATTATTGACTTAGGAGAGAAGGAAGCAGAGCTTGTGGACAGGACCACCATGCTCCCTTCAAAACATGGCTGCCCCAGCAGGCACGCAGAGGGGAAACAGCAAGGTCACTGTCACAGGTATCACTGAAAGCACTTTTCAAAAGAAATTGGTGAGCAGAGCTCCTACGCACTTCTTAAGAGACTATTTATGGGAGCAGAAGTTGTCTTAATTCTGTGAGAAGCAGCAGCAGAGGTCATGATTCGGGCTTCACCAGCTCTGACAGCTGAACACCTCTGGAAGCGTGAACAGGTGCCATAAGTATTTTCAAAATCTATTTTAATGACATTGGAACTATCATTTCCGAGCAAAGTCCTGCTCAGCCCAGTCTGTCATCAGCAGCACCCACATCAGATGCTGCTGAAGGAAATGAAGAAACCCTCTGACAGAAGGCTGCACCCCTCTCTGACCTGCCTCAACCTCTTCCCAGCTCCAGTCATTTTACAGCAGTTTCATTCTGAATCACGAGTTTACGCCTTCATTTTGGGACAGCGTGCTGAAGCCCCACCAGTCAGGGAGTTAATGAGTTGCTGCGACCTAATCAGGCCTGCCACACCACACCTCCGGCAAGTGTCAGACGCAAAGGGAACAACTTCAAAGGACCAGCAGACCTTACGCTCTCCCTGTGAGCAAGGGCTGCTCCCTTCTCCAGCCTCCCAGTGGAAAGGTGAGCCCAGCAAGAGCCAACTGACTTGCCTTATATGGCTCCCAAGGCACAATTTCCGCTTGCCCAAGCTCAGGCAGGGTGGAAAAATTTGCTTCCTTGCTACTCCGCCCATCCCGGGCTCTGAAAAGCATCCACTGAATCCTGGATCTGAAAGGAATGGAAGAATTTACACTGACATTTGCATGGAGCTCAGCTCCCTGGAAGAGGTAAAGCCACAGTTTTGGCAACAAGCTGGTTCACCTCAAACACCAGGGGAGAAATGGGAGCCCAAGAGCCAGTATGCAGGCAGAGATGCATAGAGAAGTTGTAACCACAGCCTTTATTCTTTGCATACCATATGACCAATTTTTCTTGCTGTTTAGATGCACTTAAGCCTTTTAAATTTCATGGCAGCAAGCTTTACAAGTTAACTGTGAGTCAGGAACATTATTTCTTTTCACCGATTTATCCATAATACACTTCACTATATAGCAGGAGCTTCATTTCCAGAATCAAAGAACACAGTCTCGGCTCAGGTTTACAGGCTATTTTCTGCCCAAGTCAGTACTTCCTCTGGCAGTTACTTTTAACATTACCAAAACCTGTCCTACCTTCTAGTCACAGTAAGGTTGATATCATCTAGGTCCATGTCATTATCAACTTCTCTGAGCATCACAGAGAAACTCTCAAATTTACCAAACACAGCCCAACCCTCCTGTTCACTGAATGTAAATACAGTCACGTCCATCCTCCTGAAAATCTGTGAGTGCAAGAAAGCTGCTGGCTGAAAATGAAACACAGTAGTTGCAGTAGATTAAAAGGCTGCTTCACTCTGAACAAATGCTCTTACTTTGTGGATTATCAAGGGGGCTTTACTTCCAAAAACGTGTGCATATTTCACTTTTCCTAGCCTTGATTGCCTATACCAAGATCATACCTTTTTTCACACCAGATTTTTCTCACTGCAAGAACCAGGGAGAGATTTATCTCCAGCCATCAGTGGTTTGTCTTTGCTTTAGTCTGCTAGTCATCAAATGGCAGAACCCTGCTCATCCACACACAGATTCTCTCAGAAGAGAGAAAAAATGGTGGCAAAGGAGCTTAAAAAACCAAGTTCTGCCAATTCCCTTGTTCCCTTCATTTTTGGGGACTGTGAAAGACAGAAACACAGTCCATTTGATTTTCTCATAGAAACCAGGAGCCAAAAACAACTGAAATCAGCGCCGGAGCTGGAAAGGTACAACAAAACTCACACAAACATGAAGTCTAGACACTGAAATGTGGAAATATGATTCAAATAACCACAACTGGCACATAATGTATTGATTGCAGCCCATCACAGAACAGGCCCTCAGTGGGCAAGAATATAGAAGAAAGATTAAATTAGCGTCTTCCACCTCAGTTGCAGAAAATATGGATCCTTGGGGTATAGTGATACCGACTGAGCTAGCATTTCTCCGGTCCTGCTGGGCTTTTTGCTAGACTTTCAAGTAACACATCTGCTCTTGCTCAATAATGACAATTAGCTTAAACTGTCCTCGCAGCACTGATCCTGTATGAATGAAACTGCCATGGGTGTCAGGTGGCTGCTCTTATCAAAGCATGGCCTATCAGCTAAACTATGCGGGTCTCAAAATATTTGAGCCAGGTAGTCAAGAGGATGTTTGTACTGATGAAATCTAAATACTACAAAGGTTTAAGCGACTAGCTGTTCTTCGGAAGTTTCACGGTACTTGCTAAACCCCATCACATGCAAACTCAAACCTAAAGCAGAAAGTCTGCATCTACCATTAAACCCAACTGCATGGTCTGGAATGGGGGCTGAAGCCAGCAGCACAACTCAAGCCTTTGCTTGGAGTGCTATGTGCAGATCGTCCTTCAAGACGCTGGCTCCAGCCTTCTCCCCACAATGACTTGCTTTCCTGCAGAGCAGTATGCCCCAGCACCATGCCCAGAGCCTCCCTGGATGGCTGCAGGTTCTGCATATAAGAAGGAGTAACTGGTGGTGGCAGTTGGCCTGAAGAGACTCTGAAGAAAATAAGTAACACATCTTGGTTTTCCATGAATGCCTTGAGCTAAAGTATTCTTTCCTGTGTAACAAAAGCTAAGAAAAGTTCTGCTGTATAGAAGGAGAGCAGAGGGTTAACAGCAGTCAGACTGTACCAGATCAGGGAAGACTCAAGGTGGGTGGAGGTGGGCAGCTAAGTAAAGTCATGCTCACAAGCAGTGACCTCTTTTTGAGTTAAACAAATGCTGGTTTCTTTAAATTAAAAAAGGCACTAGTCCAATGTAAAGAAAGGAGAGACCAAGTGCACGGAGCAGTGTTTTTTCTAGGCTGCTTTTTCGTTGCAGCAATGCAAAAAGGATTGGATTTTGGAAGTCTGCTTTCACAGTGCAACAGTGATACACACCACCACTCTGGAAACCAACTGCTATGGGGCTTATCATGCTCTTTATCATATAAATTCTTTTTTAAAAAAAAAAAAAAAAAAAACAACCAAAACCACAAAACAACCCAGTCAAAAGGCAATACTAGGTTACCATGGTGTGCAAAAGTTACCTTATGTACATGGGACGTTTCTAAGCAACACATGAGCTACTATAGAAAACTCTTATCAGCAAATCCAAGCTCCTTTCCTGGATAATGCATCTAGGTCAAGCTAAGGCACGTTGAATTTAGAAGCCTAGTTTTGGTGATGTCTCCTCTGTATCCACCCTGTATAAAATATTAGCACAGTTCAGGTTATCAGGCTTTTTTTTTTTTTCATTAGCATTAAGTTCACTCCAGATAATGGTTCCTCCAGAAACAGCATTAACCTTAATTATTCAGAGGTAACTTGATCTCAACCTTCCTGATGTTATGACGCTGAACTGATGACAACCTTTTCCCCCTCAAATTCTCCTCTTATTTCCCAAAACCCAAATAGAGCCAGTGTATTACACAATCATGTTCACAAATGAGGGTATCCAGTACAGGGTCCCAGACATATGGTATCTCTTCAAAGTCTACCTAAACCCATGCAGCCACTCCATCCATTCAAATGCATTCTCTTGTGCATTAGCAGCAAAACCACTAAGTCAGCCAAAATGTATTCTTCTCCCATGGATTAGCTGGCACAAATTAGTATGAGAGTGACGCATGCAGTCTGTCCCTTCCCATTTTTCAACATGCACAAACACCAGGGATTTGGAGACGCTTCACAAGTTTATGCTTACAAGTTACAGGCAGAATGCAGTTTAAACTGTTTGAAATGTGCAAATTGTTTAGGAGATAACAGGTTAATTTACTAACGAGACCTCAAATGCTTTTTCAAACAAAACTTCTCCTCCCTTACCAGTAATAAAGGCTCTTCTGCTATCCCAACAGTCGGCACTATGCAAGTGAACTATTTCAACAGTCACCATCCCTCTGCCAAGCAGCACTATGACAAAAACTAACTAAACAGGACAGAGCACTTCAGACGGGTTCAGAAAAAAAACCCTGATGTTGGAGGATCACCCATAGACTCCACACACTGCGAGTTGACTGGCTCACAGCAAGCGCAGGAGCCACTCGAGGCAGAACCTGCTGCAGCACACGCTGGCCAGGGAAGAGGTCACTGGGAGACAGACTGCTCTGAAGAGACTCATCTACACACCCTGTTTGATCAAATATCCTCCAGATAGAAATAAAAAAAATTATAATAGCTTTCCCTTCTCCCTTTGCTGCTGTTTAAGCAGAATAAGAAACCAACTATAGAATATGCTGAAAAGAAACAAGGGTTTAGTCTTGCTGGGTAATGAATACAATCGCCAGGATCCAGCTGCTAGAGCCATTGGTACGAGTGCCAAAACACTCCACTTGCATACCTTAAAAAAAATAACCTAGCCTCACAAAAATAATCAAAGGGGTTAATCTTCAAGCTTGCTTCCCCAAGCATTGATAGAGAGCAAAAAGTTATTGATGCCCAAATTCAACTTCTCCAATTAATGGTGTCGTATGATCTGCTGATAAAAAAGCAGATCGCATTTGAAAAAAAAGTACCGTTGGTCACAAGAATTCTGTCACAAACTTTCTATTTTCCCTTGGCACATCACCAATTAGACCTACTTCTGTAGTCTGCTACCACCAGTATAAAAAAAAAGCATAATGGGTTTATAATTTGCCACCGAATCCCATAGCAACTGTACGTCACTTTAGATGTAAATTACAGACAATTCTTTCCCATGCAATTTGAAAACTATAGAGATGAATCTATAATTTGAGCAGATCCAAATGGTATATGGTTGAGAGAAAAAGCTACCCTAAATAATGGAAAGGAAACTGCCACAGGCCAAAACATTCCTCAAGCACAATATTAAACGTCTCTTTGTCCCCTTCCTTCAAATGGGAGGTGCCACATTCAGGTCAACATTAAGAACATTTAGTAGGAGTTTAGCAGTTCAGTATGTTCTGCATATCCTGTCCCATTTTTGCTGATTGCGAGGAGATGTACGTGTACAATGAGCTTCCTTTCCAGCCAGCCTCCTCTGATTCATTTAGTCATGTCACCAACTCATGTTCCTGATGTCGTAATAGCTTCAATTTTGACGGACTACAGCATCAGTGAATTAATAGGACAGGAAAAAACAGGTTACAGGAAAGAAGAAGTGATGCAAAAAGCTTTAAGATAATTCAATGAATTTTGATTCGAAAGCCGGACTGTTCTTCTCCTCCTGACACCTGCAAGCAGCTTTCAATTCCCAAGTCAGCATGAATACGCATTACCCTAAAGACCCTGTAATGACAGCAGGAGCCTTCATTTTGTATTTTGTGCTTTAAACACAGCAAGATGAAGGCATCTGTAACAACCTGCTCTGAAAGAAAAGTCTGAAAAAGTTCTTTCAATAAGCAGTGACTACAAGGGGTCAATTTAACCCTAACCTTTGAGAAATAACTTCTGTCACGGTCAGTTTAAGACGAGCAGAGAAGGCATGGGGAAGATGACTTGGGAAGCCATGTCTGTTAGACGACGGTTCCAAAATTCAGTTCAGCTAGTAGAGCACAGGGGTGACGTGCTTCGGTTATCTCAGCTTAGCCCCCAATAAATATTTGTGCACCTGCCAAAGTTCACCACTGAATCAAATGGTGGCTTCAGTTCAAAATACTCCGTGTAGCAGGTACAACAGGAGCAGGAGGCACTGTTCAGCTGCTGCATCACACACTGACCTAAGCGGGGATGCTACAATGCTCCTTACATCCTCCTAAAATCACGAGGCCACCATGCAAGCTAGAACTATGGCTGGCAGCTTAGTCGAGCCTGGCCTCCGTCAGCTACAGTTAGGTCAACACATAAGCTACAGATAATAGAGAAAGGTGTGCAACTACAGTCACTTTTTGTTATCAAAAGACGATCCATCACCCAAGCTCACTCATACCACTCCTCAAGCCACAAAGAGAGTTTTTAAATAAATACATGAAAGTCAGGAAATTCCCAAGTAAGAGTTCCAGGAACAGCCCTAATACTGTTTACATGCCATCGGCACCTACACCACAACTGCATGAGGAGATGCACCTACTGCCAAGTGACATTTGGGTCTGCCATGCAGCACTTAAAATTGTGCTCTGAGATTCCTACTTACCCAGAAACCCCCATGATGTTGCTAAAAAAAAAAAAACAACGGGTGTGAAAAACAAAAGATGAACGCCATGGACAGAGACATAGCTAGGTGTATTAGGTGAGGATAGACACAACATCTTGTCATCAAGCATGGAGGACAGGGTCCAGGAAAAAGAATGAAAGAGGAAAACAAGGCAGGGGCACGAGGAGTTCCCTTGTACCTCACCATGGGCAGGAAGAAAGCTGGAGGCAGACCAGAAGAGATGAGGAAAAGTCATGCCCTGCTTTTTTGGGGAGGTGAGAGGGCCTAAACAGAGCCTGTACACACCCAAAGGGAATACAAAAAACTGCAAGCTAATATAGAATTACACTTCTTGGAGAACCAAGAGTTGGTTTAGGCTAACACACCAGACCAGCTCCATTTCATCAGTGGACAAATTGACTTGGGACACATTTTCCACCGCTCAGCCTTCAGCTGCAGAGCTCAGCAGTCAGCGCTCAGAGTTTCACAACTGTGTGGAAGCAGTTTCAGGGGCAGCAAGTTTCACAAGGAGCAGACAAGCGACATCTTAAAGTGTCCCCTATGAAGCCAGTGTTATTTTTAAGACTTTTATGTTTTTCAGGTGAACATACCCTCCAGCTACAGAAGAAAGAAATCCTTTTAAGGATCACAAGGAGCCGGCAGCCCTGTGACCTGGACCTCTTCAGCAGCAACTCCACGTTCTCTGTACATGATACAGAAACAGCTTGCTGAAACACAGAGCTGGCCATCAATATGCAGACCCACAACCATTTTCTTCACCAAGACACAGACAATTTAGCAGAGCACCAAGCAGGAGAGACTCAAGAAGACAAATATCTGTTCTCCATAGTCCTGCTGCCTGATCCACACACAGTACAGCTCCACACCAAGAACACAACTGCTCTGGCACAAGGGACACTAAAAACAAATGGCAGCTCGCCCAGCTGGGTGATCATTTTTGGATTATGTAATCCCAATACATTATTATTAGACTAAGAACAAACTCAAGCAAGCAACTGAAGACATTACCCTGCCTGTTCTGGCAAAGAGACAGAGTCTTGTCGCAGAAATTGCACCGACGTGCTATCCCGGTGCATAAAACAGGTCAGACTGCACACATGTTGGACTTCAGGTAACACAAACAACAGTATTGGATTCCAGGCCATTATACATATTACACAACACTGTCGTCAGTTATACCACATTTAAAACCAAACCGAGCAGAAGAAGCCTTAGCAAATTTTTTCCATTTACCTACTGCAGACCAAAATTAAATCAGAGCCTAGACTGGACAAACACACGCTCCAAAGGTGTGTTATAAAGTCGCTTCTTGGCATCACCATCGCCCAGCATTTCAGAGGAAGCAGAGACGTTCAACAAGCTGGAGAAACTGTTTATAGAACAAATGCAGAATGAGCATATGTGTTTAATAGCCCACTAATTGTTGCGTTATTCACTATACAAACAAGTGAGCTCTTCTGCCCTTATCCTTTCCTGCCCATTTAATCACCAGTAGCCTTTGACTATTTCTCTTTTGGGTGGCGGTGAAGGAAGCAAAGTTCATTAGTGGCCCTTGGCCACCAAACAATCTAGAGACCAGACTTCATTTAGAAAATAAACACCACTATTCATGTGTGACACGGACTCAGAATAGCTTCCCAAAATATTTAACACAGCTGCCTGTAGTCTTCCTACTCTCCCTCCCCCAAAAGAAAAGGCTGTCCTAATATATAGGAACGCATTTCTTTGGATTTCTTTTTTTTTTTCTTTTTCAGAGGAAAAAAGCTAATAACTCAATCTAAGGCACTTATTGCTACTGACTTCTCATAATGCTGATAAACACTCATTAAAATATAAGTTGATAAACCCTGGTACAATAATTACCTTCGTCCTCATACAGAAATTGCCCAATTCAGTGATGTGATGTAACCAACACCCTAAATTAAAAATAGTGTTGTGACAACATATGGTTTATCCTACAGAAGCTGGCAGGCAGGACGCTCCTAATGACAAACGGGTTAGGTTCCCAGCTTCCCCAGCTCGCTGGCAAGGTGAGCAGACAGATACGCTCTTCGTAGGATCAGAGGCGTAAGAAAAAAAATAAAATTACAATAAAAAAAAAAGCTTTTAATCCCTCTCCGGTCCATCCTAACGACAGATGTCAAGTATTGCCATTATTCTTTATTTACATGACTAATAAGCTCTCTGGGTGCATTTCAAGGAAACATTTCAGAAAAGACAATCTGGAAATTTCAAAACACAGCCCCAGCCTGAACCCACCTCCCCCCAGGGAGGAAAGCACCGGGCCGGGGGGGGGGGGGGAACAGGCGGACACACGAGGGTGGCAGCGAGGAAGGGACACCCCCCTCCCCCCCCCAAATCTGCGATGCCAGCAGCGGGAGTGGACCCACCCTGGCCCCCCCCGCGACACGTCCCCGGGGAGAGACCGGCC
>JANZLQ010000095.1:40825388-40836048 GCA_026212715.1 Elanus axillaris
CCCCCCAAACTCCGGGGTGTCCCAGCTGCTCCGTCCCTGTGCCGTCACCCCACGGGACCACCGGGAACCGGCCGGGGAAGGCGTTCGGCTCCGCAAGGAGCCTGGAGCCGTGGGGTTGCCGCTCCGGCCACCTCGGCTCTCGCCTCGTGGGGACGTGGGGTGTCTTGGTCACCCCGGGCACGGCAGGGACCAAAGTTTGTCCCGCTCCCGGGAAGAGCACGCAATGCCAGTGCAATGTTGACCCCTCTGAGCCCACCGGCCACCCCCGGCTCGGGACCCCACAGGGAGACACTGGGATGTGGCGGCTTGGCCCCTGGGTCCCGCTTTAGGAAGGATCCCTTCCTCCTGCCGCAGCTCAGCCCAGTCCCTCCTCTCCCTCGGGATGAAGGCTCTAACACCCCACACGCGCAGCCCATCCGTCCTTCTATCCCTCCCCGGCACAGACATCCAGCTCCATCTCTCCCCTCGCTGCCTCCCGGCCGTCCCCCCGGCACCGGGACCCGGTTTCCCTCCCGTGCTTTTCCAGGGCGGATTGGGACCAGGCGTGATCCCCGGCAAAACCCACACCGTGGGACGCCCGCTGCATCTTGCTTTATTTTATATCCCCTGTTATACGTGCCCCTGCGGATGGGTGCTGTGGGCGTGCTGGGGAGATACGAGCCTGCCGCCGGCCCGTCGCGCGGCTTCGTCCAAAGCATAAAAAGCGGATTAACTGGGCTCGACCCAGGCTGCCGCAGATTTGGGCCAGGCAGGGCGATTACGCCGAATTCCCAGGGTGAGAGGTTCTGACGGGTGATTGTTGCAGATTCCTCCAGTTCTGATCTGTTATCCTTCCCAGCAATTAGCAACGCTTTTCCCTCCTACGTTTAATTAATTCAGCTTTTGCCCAATTAATTAAATTAGACTTTGGCCCAAGGTAGAGGCTTTTGGCTTTGTACACGTGCAGACAAAGACGAATTTGTGCCGTAGAAAGCCGCAGCTCCTTCGAAAAATTGCTTTGCAGCCTGTTTTTAAGACCTTCCTGGTGTCTGATCCCATTTCCCAGCCCCTCTCCGAGGTCGGGGATGAGCACCGGGGACAACCGGCTGACGGGGAGGGCCGTCACCCCCTTCACCCACCCAAAGCATTTTTCCTTCGGGTTCCCAGACAAGCAGGCAAAGCAGATTTAGCATAATAATTAGATACAGAATCTGACCTATTTATTTCCTGTTTGCTGGTTTGACCGTGCAAGGGGCTGTCGGAAAATGTTCGAAGCCAGTGGCAGGGAGCAGCCAAGCGGATTCCAGCAGGGATGCTTTAAAAATAACAAACCGCCGCGACGGCCAAGAATCCAGGGCATGGAGAGGCTGCCAGGAGAGAAACGCCCTCGGCATCTCGGCCGCTCCGCTCCTATTGTTTAAAGAGCTGGTGCGAGCTCAGGGCTGCCGAGGGGCTGGGTGATGGCCCTGGGGACCCTCCCGTGGCCGAGCCATGGATCCTGCACATCTCCATCCCTGGGAGAAGCAGGCTGAGCCCCAGACCCGAGCGTTTGGCTCAACTCGGTCACGTCCTCGCGGTGGGAGGTTGCCCACCGGCGTGGGGGACGAGGGGACGGCGGTGACACGATGTCCTTGCTCCTTTGCAGAGCCCGGAGCTGAAGGTGCCGTCGTTCTCCATGTTCGATTTGGTTTCCACCTTCTGCAACGACATCGTCAGCTCTGCCCAGAGCTTCATCTCCTCCACCTGGACCTTCTACCTGCAGGCAGATGATGGCAAAGTCGTGGTGTTTCAGGTGGGGGGGTTTCAGGTGGGGGTGTCCCCCATCCCCACTCTGCCGCAGGGGGGTCGGGACCCCCCTGCTCACTGCTTTCTCCCTCTTTCCCTGCCAACCCATCAGTCCCAGCCGGAGGTGGAGTATCCAGTACTCGAGGCACTGGAGACCCAGCCGGAGCGGCCGGGACCGGGATCCGGACCCCGCGTCTCCCAGCCCCACACAGGTGCGGGGGGGGTCCGGGTTGCCGACGGGGCAGGGGGACCTCCGAGCCCTCCTGGCTCTCATCCGATTTCTCCAGAGCTAAACAAATTACCCGCTTCTCAGGTCTGATTAGCTTCCCAAACCCCACACCCCCGCAGGGTTCGGACTCAGGACCCACTCCAAGAAGCTGCTGGGATCCTCTGCATCCCTGCAGCAGGCAGAGGGTTCCCGGGGTGGGGGGGAAAGTGGGGACCACCCGGCACCCCTGCGCCCGATCCTGTGCTGGCAAGGGGATGGGGAGCGGGACAGGCGTGCCCACCGTGGGTGCCCGGGCTCAGCATCGCCTCTCCCCTGCCAGGCCCCCGGGCGAAGGGGGAGAAGCCCCCCGTGAAGGAGCCGCGAGGCAAAGCCAAGGCGCAGCACCCGGACCCCCCGCAGCCGGAGCACGACTTCCTCGGCTGCATGTCCAAGTAGGTGTAGTGGGGCTGCGTGGGTGCCCGGGGGGCCTGGACCTGCCGGATTCATCGGAGCAAATGCTCTCCCACACCCCCCCTCCCCCCCAATTCCCACCTGGTACCCTGCCATAAACTCGTCCTTTTTCTTTGGCGGGGGGTGGTGGGGTGTTACAGGCGCTCAGGCCTTCCTCGCTGGATCCTGGCTGCCTGCCTCTTCCTCTCCATCATGGTGATGCTGTGGCTGAGCTGTGCCAGTTTGGTGACTGCTCCTGAGCAGCACGTCAAGACCCAGGTACGGGGTGAGCGGTGCTCAGCACAGCCCGGGGCGGGGGGTCGGGGTCCTACGCGGGTCCCCGACACCCTCCCCGTCACAGCCGGGTGAGCCTCGTGGGGCTGAGACGTGGCCGTACAGTGTTCGTGGTCCTCGGCCCACCGTGCTGGGCTTGCCGGCATGTCCATGGTGTGCGGTACGTCCCCAGCCAGCCCTGCGGTGTTCCCGGGCTGGGGGACAACGGGGTCCCGTCCCCTGCTTTGGGGCTGCACGGTCCCCTCTGCCTCTCTTCCAGCCTCTGAGCATCAATGGGGACAAGGAGTACCTGGAGGACCTGGATGGCCCCGGCACCTTCCCCCTGCCGCCCGTCATCGCCGTCACCCTGTGTCCCACGCACGGCGGCGAGGACGCGGGGCCGCTGCCCCTCAAAGTCAACTTGGGCAAGACCATCCTGTAGTGCTCCCAGCCCTTCCCATCACCACCACATCACCTCCCTGTCACCGTCCCCAGGACATCGTCCCTGGTCCCATTCTGCTGCCCCTCCAGCTCCCCCGTGTCCCCGGCTCCTGGAGGGGCATCTCTGGCTCTGGCACGATGGAGGGACCGGGGGTTACGATCCGGCTCGGTCCCGCTCTCCTCCCCAGGGATGGCCACTGCAGAGGAGGCTCCCAGGAGCCGGGCAGCGGCTTTGCCTCCTCCGTAGATGTGCTGTTTGCTGGGATCTTGGTTTCCAGTGCTCGAGAGCCAAGAGAGGAGCTGCCAGAGCGGGGAGGCTGGGGGGAGCCCGTCCTTGTAGCGAGGCGGTCCGTCTCTTCCCGACCGGAGCCCCCGGGGCCCCGCAGCCCTCCGGGCATGGGTCCAGCGCTGGGCAGGAGGGAGCCGGCTGCGGTGGGGGATGGAGAGTGTCTGCAGCGTTCTGGGCTTTGGCTCGGCACATCCCCGGCCTCCCACCTTGGGCTGAGCCTCCAAGGCGCCGTCTCCGGCCCTGGGAACTCCCTTCCGCCGGCCGGAGCCGATTGCCTTGGGGAGCCGAAACGTGGCGAATGGATTTGGCGTTGGCAGCCGGAGAGAGGAGCGGATCTTGCCGCCTCCATGCCCACGCGAGGACCCAGCCGGCCCCTTCCCGGAGCTGCGGAGGGGCCCCAGGATGGCTCCTTCCCCTCTCTGATGCCTTTGGGGTGGCTGGCCCCGATGCCGACGGGTCGCTGGTGGGACTAAGCAGGGGACGAGGTGACGTTTCCCTGCCTCGTGCTGCTGCGGCACGTCCGAGCTTGGGCAGGAGGTGGGAGCTGCCGGGATGCCTCCATCCTGGGCTCAGCATCCCTGCCCGATGCTGGGAGCAGCTCAGCCTGCAGAGCTGTAGCTGATGGCAGGACCTAGCGGCGGCTGGCCTCCGGGTCCCCGGGCTCACAGCACTGCCCTGGAAACTGGGGGCCAGCCCTGGGGTCTCCTGGCCAAGCAGGGACCCCCTCGGCTCGCCCCGGCACAGCCCCTCGGCATGGAGAGGTCCCTTCCCTCCCCTTGCTCCGCAGGGCTCCGCTCCCGCAGCTGGGTTCCGTGCAAGCCAGGGCATCTCCCCATCTCCCCGCCGTTCTCCATCCCTTGACTTTGTGCATCATTTCGTGGTTTGATTTGCACCGGCATGTGGTTCATCAGCCCCTGGTGCCCCATGCGGACACCCCAGCGCTCGGGAAGGTCGGCTCGGCCGTGGCGGTCCTTGCTATCCCCACATCCACCTAACACGTCTGTACAGATTAACTTATTACCCGCAACTCCCCAACCTTGGGTTTTTAGGCTCTCTCCATGTGCCGGCTGCTCCCCAGCGCTGAGCGGTCTCGGGGGGCCGTGGCGTGGTGGGGCGGGGGGGGTCTCGTCCCCATCCCCACAGGTTTTGTGCTGCTCCGTATCACTTTCACCCGTGCAACATATCTGGATTTGGGGAACTGGGGGGGGGGGTGGTGTTGTGTCTGTTTCGGGGTACATTTTTTGTTGTCGCTTTTTGGCCACTCGGCTCAGTGTAAAGCTCGGTGGAGTCTGTGGTTTTGTCCCAGCCGTGGCAGCTCTCCCCATCCCCGGGGTGCAACCACACCGGGCTGTGAGCGTGGGGGAGAGGGTGGCAAGCCCAGCCCCAAGCTGGCAGAGGGAAAATAAAAGGTTTGTACCAGACCCAGATGAGTCGGTGGCTTCACGGGATGCCTGCCACCAGCTGGGGAGCAGGTTTGAGCCCCTCTGCAGAGCTGGTGGGAGGACGCAGGTCTGTTCCCATCTTTGCAAGCTGAACCAGGATGAAACCTCCGGCAAACTGGAGAGAAATCCTCTGCTTGGGCTGTTTTGCACAGACACGGCGTGTTGCTCCTCTCCGCTGCAGGCTGCGGGGCCGGTAGATTGGCCAGATGGAGAGATTCAGCATCAAGCGTAAAAGGAGATGCTGTGTTCCCTGCGGAGCTGGTACCAACACCCGTGGGGTGGGTGGGCTCGGTGGGTGCTGGGAGGGCGCGGGGTGGGCAGGAGGGGGCCATACACACCAACACGTCCCCCCATCAGCCGTGAGGAGGAGGAGGAGGAGGCTGAGACACGGCGGCGGGGAGGACCACACGCGTGGTCTCACGCGTGCCTATAAAGAAACACTGGGGAAACGAGGGCTTTTCCCACTGAAAATTGCCTGCCGACACCTGGGCGCCCATTTCGAGGAGGGAAAGCGTAAATCGGGCCGTGCACACGCATGACACACTCAGCGTGACACGTCAGCGTAACGTGCCGCGGCCACCCAGGCTCGAGGGCTGGGACGCGCTCGCGTGTGTGCACGCACCCACCTTTCCCCCGCGGCGTGTGTTTTTCCGGGCACGGCGCCCGCGTCCACGCCACAGTCGAGCTCTCCCCATGCCAAGCACGACACAAAAGCTCACGCAAGGGCCCGGAGGCTCGTTTTTAGCACTTCAGTAGCTCAGCGGGGTCCCATCCTCGGAGCCAACAGTGGCGCGGGGCCCCTGAGGAGCCGGGGCTGGTGCTGGCCTCAGCTGCTTATTTTCTTTGCGATGTGGAGCTGGGGATGAGAAGGTGCTGCCCAACCTCCGGGAGGGATGCTGGGGTGCTCGACACCAGTCGCAACCCAAGACGGATCTCCGAAGGGGATGCAGAGCTTGGTCCGCTGCCTGCCAGCAGTCTCTGCTGCCGGAGCACGGTCCCCGCCTGTCCCTAAATTGGGGGTGCGATGTCACCCCCATGCAATGCCGGGTGCTGGAGGGGATGCTGTGCTCTGCGGGCTGGGCTCAGCTCGCTGAACAGAGGGGAGAGCGATGGTGTTTTCAGCTCGCTGCCTGCCCTGCCTGTGCAGCAGGCAGGGAGCCCGTAGGGAGGATGCTCCGGGGCAGCCCCGGCTGTGCGGAGCTGGCATGGGAGGGTAGAGTGTGTGCCATGGCCGTATTCCCAGGGCGGTGGGATCTGGGGGCTTGCACAGCATCCTCAGCAGGCAGCTGGATGCCTCGGGGTCCCCCGGGTGGGCAGAGGGGGTGTTGGGGGCTGGCAGGACAAGAGGGAAGGGTTGAGGGTTGGGAGCCCAGAGCTGAGCAGCCTTTGGGGTAGGGGCAAGCTGATGACCCAGATGCAAGAGCCCCCCCCGGGCAGGGCCAAGCCACCGAGTGCCCCCCGGACGGTGTGTCAGGGGGTGTCTTTCTCCGGCATTTTCCATACGTAGCCCAGGGCATTAGCGCTGAGCTCCGTTATGGGCTGGGCGAGGGTGCTGGCAGCCGCTTGCCCCCGGACACCCCGCGGTGATGGACCGGCGGTTGCGTGCAAGCAGGAGCAAACCGGGAAACCCTGGGATGGTGCTGCCTGGGGGTGAGATCCCCAACACAGGGATTTCTCTGTCCCCCTGCTACGGGCTGGTGCAGAGGGAAGTGGCAAGGCACAAGATCGGTGCGGACAGCTGGTAAACCCTGCCCGCCGCGGGCAGTGGCTCCGAGCGGGTCCCCTCCTGGGCTGGGAGCCGGGCTACAAACCGTGGACAAGCTCCTCGCCTTTAAACTGGAGTCAGATTCCTTGTTGCTGGCTCGGGGTGCAGGAAACTGTGCCCAGGAGCAGGTGAGGAGAGACCCCACTCTAACAAGAAGGAGATGCATGAAATTAGCTGGTTCCACTCCCCCCAGCAGGCAGCCGGCGTGTTTTCCATCCGACGCCTTTTCCTTCTCGCTCCCTCTTTTATTTTTTCACGGGGGGAAGCAAAATTCATGGTGTGTGGCCCCATCGGCAACAGGCAAGCCGGCCCACGGCGGAATCACACCCTCCAGCCCATGGCCGGCGGTGAGGGCATGGGAGATCTTGAGCCCGTGGTGGGTCGCGTCCTCGTGGCGAGCATCTGCGCGCCCATGCTCGCCTCCCGCGTGTCCAGCCACAGGTCGGCAAGAAATTGCAGACCGGTAGGTGGGGACTGTTAGCCATGCTGCGGCAAGAAGCGGCCTCAAAAAGTGGGGGGAGGCCAGCAAGCTGCCCCCCACACCTCCACCACGGACCCCCGTAGCATCTCCCCACTCGTGAGATGCCGTCGCTCGGCCTCCGTGCCGGCAGCGGGTGCCGAGGGTTGCGGGGGTTTCGCTGGCTGCGGTTGGGGTCGGCAGCCCCCCCCCCGCCCCCCGGCAGCTCTCTCTGTGGCTGTTCTCACCTCCAGAAAATGCCCTCTCCTTTCTCCCCCCTCCGGCAAATCTCAGCTGCCGGGAGCTGGCCCGGCTCCACCGTCACTCGCACACTCCAGCTGAGGAGCCGGACCACGCGGTGAATGCATTTGCGCACGGATTTCCCTCCCCTCTCGCCGTCTGCTCCCGACGGTGTCATTTATCCCTATTTCTCATCGTGCTCTCCCGTGCCGAGGATGACTTGGGGAGCGCTTGCAGCTCCTCGTCCCACTGTCGGGTGCCCAGAGCCCTGTGCCGTGTCCCGGTGGGACACCTCTGCTTGGGAAGAGAATTGGGGTCCATGGTCCAGGGATGCCACACAGGGCAGAAAGCCCAGGACTGGGACAGCAGGGTAGGGAAGGACTCTGAGATGTCCCTCCCTGCCTTGCACACACGCGTGCCAACCCCCATTTTCATGATTTGTGACTGATTCTCCCGACTCGCAATGGACACGGTGTTGGTTCCCCTGGGTCTGCACCCATCGCTCCCCTTCGCCCCTTCCCGCTGGCATGCCGGGGAGATGCCGCCGGATGCAAAACAGCCGGGGAAAGGTTTCTTATTCTTGTCTCATGATGGAGGAATGAGGGTCTTTCATGAGAAAGCACAAATTAGGGTGAAACAGCGGTTTTGGGCCCTGCCAGAGCAGGGCTTTTGAAGATGATGGAAAAAGAGCCTGGGCTCCTATCTCAGCTGGGGAAAGGATATTTTCTAGCTGCTCCAGCTGCCTCTCGCTGCCCCTGGCCCAGCTCCTGCTAGCACATGGCTGCAATCCGGTGCTGCTCTGACCAACACAGAAGAGCTGTAAATTCAGCTTTAAGTCCAACGGAGGTTAAGTCTCCATCCAGAGATGGAGCAAGGTTGAGGATGCGGGTTGGGGAGTTGGGCCGGCATTCAAAGCGAGCTCTGGCAGCACCGCTGGCTTGCAGCACCTTCCCGACCCCACGCGTGGGAGCTGAGCCTTTGCCCTTACAAATGCTCCTTCGAACCACGCTGGGCGCCATCCTGGAGCCGGCAGCAAAGCTCGTGTGGCCTCCAAAGATGGAAACCTCATGGTGCTGCCGAAATCAGGCAGCCGGGCTGGCAGGGGAGCGCCGTGCCATAGATGGCCACCCAGGAAAACACATCCATGGGTTTCCTCTCCCCATCCTCCTTCCTATGACCTACCCCAAAGAAGCAGAGCCACGGGTGATTCAACAACAACAAAACCAAACGAAAAACAATCTCCTCGTGCTAATGGGATTGGTTCTGTCCCTACCACGCACATTCCAGCCCGGCTCGAGGGACCACTTGGGGCGGGGGGGGGGAAGGGGAGGCTAATGAAGCCAAATTATTCTCCGTCTTCAAATGTCAGAGTTCAGCGCGGTGCCGCTGGCTGGACCTGGCGCAGCTGCTGTGCCGTGGTGATGCCGTGTGGAGGCGAAGCACCCTCTCGGCAGCCGGCACGGAGCGCCTGCGCGCATCCAGCCTGCCGCCAAGTGACATGCATTTTCCATTCCCTGGGCTTCATTACTTCTTGGAACGCAGACCTCATTCGCCGGGCCATGAGGGGCTTCGCTTCCCTCCGTGTTTA
Source organism: Elanus axillaris (assembly GCA_026212715.1). Lineage (NCBI taxonomy): Eukaryota > Metazoa > Chordata > Aves > Accipitriformes > Accipitridae > Elanus > Elanus axillaris. Next base: position 40,834,306 of record JANZLQ010000095.1, read on the forward strand.
TTTTCGCTGCCGTGTGTTCTTTTGCCAGGTGAGGAGCTCAGCCAAGCTGGTCAGGGAAAGCAGAGATGTATGGTTGCGGTTTGGCCGGGCGGATGGGAATCGGGCTCCCTTAAGTGCCGACGCGGCGGCGCGGCGCAGCACCTGCTCACCTTCAGGCGCTGGAGCCATCCCGCTGATTTCACAGGGATGACACGTGTGCTTAACACTGCAGCACGTGCAGAGGGGATTTGCTGGATCGTGGCCTCGCACCAGTGCCGAACGGCACTGGGGACAGCCAACGCCTCCAGCTGGCGTGGGAGCCTGGTCCCACGGGTGCCATGTGCGTCAGCTCGCCCTGCCGTGCGTGGGAGTGGAAGGAGCCCAAGATTCATAAAAGAAGGTGTTCGGCCTTCCCCCAAGCCAGACCCCATGTGACTCTACTGTCTGCTTCCCGTTCATGCTTGCTCTTCCCGCTCGCTCTTCAGCGTAGGGCATAGCAATCCCGACACCTCCTAGCACTGGCGTACGCACAGGCGTGCGTTATCTGTGCTGGATGAGATGGCACCGCTGCTCCACGGGGTGGGTAGCGCTGCCCGGGAGTGGGAGCCTGGCCGAAGAGCTGGGTCGTCTCCATCCCGGCAGGGAGGAGATGCTGCTCGGCCGATGCGTCGTGCCAGAGCCTCGGCGGTGGCCGCTGTGTCAGTTTGGCTCTGCAGCAGGAGGTCGGGGACCTGCAGGGCTGGTCTGTGCCCCAGGATGGGTGGGAGCCTACAGACCTCATCCTGCCTGGGGGGCTCGGGTACCCCCGCATCGCTGGGGGTCCCACGTCCCCCAGGGGTGGTGGCTGGTGTCAGCCATGGAGTTATTTGCTGTGGCAACTGGCAGAGGTGGTGCTCAAGGGGAGAAGGAGCATCTCACCTTTACCAGCCACCCAGGAGAGACTAATAACTTCTCAGGGAGCTGAAAGATCTCCAAGCCTGAACACGAGCATGGGGAGATGCAGGCAGGGTATCCTGATGGGGCAAAACAAAAGGGAGCGAGAAGGACCAGCTCACGCGATGCCATGGCCTGTCTTCACATGGAGAGCCGACACACGCAGACGCACCCCAGCCTGCATGCTCGACCCCTCCCCGGGCTCACACGTTTGCCGGGATTACACGGGGATTAGCAGAGAGCAGTCTACCAGAAATCGAGAGGGAATAAAACCAGCAAGAAGCACAGGCACCAGAAAAGCCCACAGCACCCTCAGGACATGCATGACAAGCAGGAGATGGAGCAGCGTCCATCACTGATGCTGTGCGGAGGCAGGGAGCAAGAGGGAGGTCACTCGCAGACTCCTCCATAACAATAGCAAATAAAAGAACGTTGGGGCTTTGTTGTGCTGGGGAAAATCTAGCAAGAATTGGAAAAAAAAGCTCGTTGCGGCCAGCTGTCCACCTCCTCCACCCGACACAAACTGCGTGGACCGATAGTGCTGCGAGCTGCAAGGAATTCCTGTTTCTGAGCGCTTGCAGGATGAAATGAAAAGGTCGGAGGAAAAGGCAGCGCTGCCAGCTCATGATTTTGTCATTAGTCTCACAGTGTTGGATGCAGATTTTAAAGCCCCAGCTGTGGGAGTCGTGGGATATGCGAGAGCTTGGCTTACAGTAAAAGGTACATTGCTAGACCTTGTGTTTTGGGGGGGGGGGGGGGGGAAGTGAAAATATAACAAAAAAAAAACATTATGGCTTAAAATTAAAATAATAAAAAAGAAAAATGTAAAAA
>JANZLQ010000095.1:40839020-40866526 GCA_026212715.1 Elanus axillaris
GGGGCCGGGTGGGCCCGGTGAGGGCCGCGGCGCTTCGCAGCCTTCCTCCGGCGCCGACATGCGCCTCTGTATTAATTTATTTTCTCTTTATTTTCGGTGCTGCCGCTCCCCGGGGGTTCTGGAGAGGCGGAGAGCCCGGCCCGGTGTCCTGGGGGGAGTGTGTGTGTGTGTGTGTGTGTGTGTGTTTTCTGAACAGGGCCCGGTGGCTGAGGGTCCTCTGAAAGATAACGCTAATGATTAATAATAACGCTTTCTCTGGTGGAGTTTCTGAGGAGGAAGGCTGAGGTTTGAGGGAGGGTCTAAAGCAGAGAATATGGTGAATCACACCTAGACCCCGCTTGGGTAGGGTTCGTAGAGCCACCGGCTCCGTGGGTTTCTCGACACAGCGGGTTTATACAGAGACACCACAAGTTTTTGGTGTTCCGGGCCCATTCCCCCCCCCCCCAGGCTGCAAACCCCTCCCTGGGTCTCTGGCTTTGGTCCCTGAGGGGTCACTCGGCCTTGGAAGGCGGCGGCACAAAGTGGTCCCAAGGAGGGTGTTGTGGGTGGATGGTTGTGGCTGGTTCATGGAGGAGTTTCTGTTCCCAGGGCTTTTCTATCTGTCGTCATCCAAAAGTTACCGCGTTGGACAGTGTTCAGAAAGTTGTGTTGTCTGTCTCTCAGATGTTACGCTGTCAACCTGTCACTTCACTTCAAAGCATCGTTTACCCTCTGCTTAACTCTCTCTGCGTTCACTCCTGAAATAGCTGCCCTGTATGTCACACTGGGGAGAGGAAAGCTCTTGCAGTCATTCTTTAGCGCTGGAGAAGCCTGTCTGAATTCTCACCTTATATACATACAGTTTTTTTTTCTAATGATCGCCTGTGTAAACTATGTGCTGTGTTGCCTGGGGCATTTCATTTTATCTCTCTGCACCTCCTTTTTCTTCCCTCCCGGAACAGGAACAGCAGCACTTCTTTCGCACGGGCGTTGGTAGGGCCGCGCGCTCTGGAGTTTCTCGGTGCTGGGTGTGTAGCAGTGAGAAATGGAAGTAATTTGTTTCAGGGCTGTGATAAATCACCCAGACTGGAGCTGCAGCAGTTTTGTTCCCTTAGCTGTAGCTCTGTCGTGTTCCCTATCGCTGCGTGTTTATTTTCTTTGTTAATTTTAAAGTAAAGCCCATTGAAGTTTTGATACTGCTTCTTGTTGGTCATTAGTCTTCTGTTTTAAAGGATGGATTTGTTGGAGAATACAGGGAAGAAACCTGATGGGGGACATTGGACATGCCTCATCGTCTCTATAGAGTGAGAGGAGCATTTCCAGGGCATTCCCTATCAACAATGATTCCTTGTTAGGTGCTTCCACTTGTGACTTTTTTTGCAGTTACGGAGCATTTACTCTCTAAGGCAAAAGGACAAAGTCCTCTCTTGGTATTACACACATGCCATTTTGGTGGTGCACTGTTACTCAAACAGCACGGACAGAATTTCCATCTTTGGAATTGCTACCGCATGGCTGATGCTAGTTACCCGTAAGTATGCTGGCTTCCCCAAAGCAAGAAAATTAACTTGTCGTCTGGGGATCTTGCGCCTTCATTCGATAAGGAACATGCTGTGCAAGATGGTACGGACAAAAGGCTTTTGACACACTGATGGCAGGGGATAAGGCCATTGCTGTGCAGTGAAAAGCAAACAGCCCAAATCTTCTAATTTGAAAGAAACTTGCTTCTTCTATTTTTTCTTCCTTTTCCCTTCCTCTATGGATAGAATTTTGTGAGTTACAAATGGGTTTCATATTTTACTCCCAGCCCTCTGTATCATGTGGAGGGAGAGTTTCAGGCTATAGAATTCACTCTAATACTGTGCTGCTCCTGAAGATATGCTTTGAGATTGGTGAGCAAGTAAGTACAGAGGAAACGGTGAAATCCATCAGTAAGAGAAGTTCTCTGAGCTTTAGACAATGAGACGTGTGAACTCTGCTGCAGTGTTGGTGAGGTAGGGTACAGCAGGGTGACAAAGATCTAGGAGAAACATCTTCTCAGATGCTGGAGAGGATGTTATTGTGCAGGCCTTCAAGGAGGAATTAATTGGGGTGTCCAGAGCAGAGCTGTGTGTCTCTCAAATTGGGAATAATCCCTTGAAGAAGGGAAGGCAGCCAGGTTGTATAAACACTTTTCAAAAACCTCCCTAATACTGTTACACGCTGGCATTTGCTGAAAGCAGCCCCACCTGTCAAAACCAGAATGAATGGCCAAGGGAGACCTGCAGGTCTTCCTTATCTAAAAGTACATAATGTCTGGGTTCACATCAACAGAAAGTCAACCTGAACTCCCCTAACCTTATTCCTTCTGAAGAAAGTGGTGGGAGAGAGAGCAAATGTACAGGAGGATGGAGTAAAACCGTGTTGGGGGAAGATAATGATAAGGGCTGTGAGTCTGCTTTGCTTTTGCGTTCCTGTAATCTTATATAACTTCAGTTAGACTTTTTTTTTTTTCCCATTTGAAACTGTTCAAAGTTTAGTTTTGTGTGGTTTCTCTGTTCTATACTCTGCCACATGGCAATTTTAAAACAGATTTAGTTGTTAGATCTGGTAGACGTGGTGTAAATGTTTACACTCTAATTGAATCACTGTAAAAATAACTGCTGCTTTCTTTTTTCAACATTGGGAGACTTCTGAGCTGGAGGTTTTATTTAGACCAAAAATAAACTTCAGTGATTCTTTAAAGGTTCCTGTCTTACCTCCAAGTGTTGCGTAGCATTAACTGCTTTGTAAGGAAGAGCCTTGCATCATGGGACGATGGCTAAGGTGTCTTTTCCAGTTTCTCATTTGTATGCAAGATAAATGCCGAATTTGCACAGAAATCGGGACCCTTAAGAAAAACTATTGCTGCACTCCTGGTAGCCTTGGGTTATTCCGTTCAGGTGACGCAGTGAGGGTGGCACAAAGCCTGCGTAGAACTGAACTGCCCGAGCGGCTGGGAAACATAATGACGTTTAGGATGGGTGCAAGCCTGTCAGAAGGTAAGTGCGGAGGATTTAGGTAGCAAGAGAAATGGGCTACAAACAGCCGTGGTGGCAAGAGGATTTAATCCTGGAACTGAATTGGAGTTGGTGTTATGATGCCAAGTGCTGGGGCAGCTGCTCGCATCTGCTAGAAAACATGATTTCTTTAGTTTGCATTAAAGGGATGGTGAGTTTTTCTTCTGTTGTCTGCTGTTTCATCATTTTATGTTGCTTTTGCTCGAAATCCCTTGCTGCTCCGAGTCAATAATCTGCAGGGTGGAGGTACAGGGAGAGGAGAGGCGTGCTGCGGCTCACTGCACGCCGTAGTACCTACTCTGTGTTTGACTAGTCCTGTCGTTTTTATTGCAACACTGCCCGGACGATGCAATCAGATGCCACAGAAACCGGCTGAGACAAACACTGCTCCAAGTACCTTGTAGTCTGATTTTTGGAGTTTTTCTATGTTTTTCCAAGCTGTAGACGGAAGAGCCCGGTATGGTTGTGTAGGAGGAGGTCGCAGAGTGGTTTGCTTGGTGGAGGAACTTTCTGCCCTGCTAGGAACTGCTAGCAGAGCCGAAACGGGCTGTCCCCAGCGGGAGCGTGACCCAGCCATTGCTGACCTGTGACGAGCTGGGAAGTTGGGACAGGTCCTGACGAAGTTTTGGATGAAAGCGGCGGTAGCTGTGCCACGGATCAGCTTTGTTCCGTTTCCAAAGGTGAAAATGTGGTGCTGGCATGGAGGCGGATGGAGAAGCAAGGACGGAGGGAGGAGCAGGGTGGTATCTAGAAGGCCAGCAGCAATGCAGTGCTTGGACCTGGGCTGGGTGTCACTTTTGGGGTGGCCTTGGTGGCTCTGCTGTGCTTCCCGACACCACTAGGTGCCTCTCGGCCTTTGCACAGCAGCTCTGCCACGGGTGCTGCTGGGAGAGGTGTGCAGGCGATGGCGGGCGCAGAAAAATAACCCGCTGCGGCTTCTGGCTGCTAAGAGCACCACGGTGGTGTGTTGCAAAAGGATGGCTCTGCTTTTTGCATATTTTTTTTTTTTGATACGGCATCGCCGTAGCTTTCCTTTTTCTAGGGCTGGGGGTTGGCAGCGTTTGACCGTAAGGGCATATGGTGAGGGAAACGTGGAACTGTTTAAGGCAGTGCTGTCAGCAGGAGTGTATAAAGAGCCTGTACTTAGCCATGTACCATGGATACACAGGCAAATTTTACGTGATGTAAAATCCACCATCCTTCTGGGGGTCCTTGTGTGGCTGGCTGAGCTCGGGAGCAACAGAGAGCAGCTGACTTTTTCATTGCTGTGATACTGCCTGTGGCTGCCAGAGTAATTTATATGCTTAGAGTGATTTTTATATTTGCTCAGTTTGTTCCTGGCTCAGTGGGATTAGGTTTGGGGCTGACAAGAATATAATCACGGTAAAGTTTGGGGGGTGGGGTAGTGTTTTGCTCTTCTCGGTCATTGTAAAAATACAGGTGGAGATTGTGAAGAGCAGGGTGTTGTTAGTGATGGGTGATGTGTGTCGCCTGCGCCTGCTCCACGCTCTCTGCTGCCGGCGGAGGTTTGGGGCAGGACTGAGGGTGCCCCAGAAAAATCCCTGTACAGGACAAGATCCTCTACGGTAGCTCTGGATGTGGGTAGAGAGAAAAGAAATGGCAGATCCTGGTAAATGATCTTCTCAGCCTCAAGTTTTGTGCCCCTCTAAGACCCTAATGCTGCCAGTGGGCAAATTTGGGCCCACAGAGCCCTTACCTGAGAGTTGCATGGGCCGGTTTGGGTGCTGAATGAAGAGGGCCAAACGGCTTTTCCCATTTGTCCATATGACCCTTTTCCCATATGTCCCAGCATAAAGATGACTCTGGCTCTGTGACAGAAACATTTTTAAGAATCTTGTTCTCCCCCCTTGCCCCGCAATTTGTCCCAGGTATAGCATGTACTGACCAGTCCCTCACGTTGAAACTCCATGAGGTGGCACAGAGTTTAACGTGTTCAGATATTTCACCCTCCAGTTCTTTGTTGCTCCAGCGCTCCATTTTACCAGGCCAGTCAGCTTTTGACAGGCATCCAGTTTTATTAGTGCTTTTAGCAGAAACCAAAATCCCACCTCCCTTGGCTTGCAAACAACCTACCAATTGAAGCCTGGGAGCAGAATATATTTGTGTGTGTGTGTCTGTGTCTGCTGGGCCCCGTGCGAGTCCAGCTCAGAAAAAAAAAAAAGAAAAACAGAGATTTGGAAATGTGTCTGGGACTTCTCAGGGGACAAAAAATAATATTAAAAAAAATAATAAATTGAAGAGCCTCTTGCTTCAACTTGCAGCCTTACTTTTGGGTTACAGGGTTTCCTTGGTTCCAGCTTGGGAGAAGCAGGGTGCAGATACGCAAATAAGGGGATCAGTAGGACCTGATTCAGAAAGCACTTAAAAATCAAGCATTAAGGTACCTCCTGGCCTCTGTGAAATACATCTTTAATTGCCGTTTTCACTCAATGCAAGGCTCAGTCAGGTGTGGGTTGTCCAGCAGTGGAGAGCATGGGAGCCCAGCAGCACCCAGTCCCGTCCCAGCGTCGGGCAGTCTGTCTTTTGGGACCTCAGTTTCCCCTTTGTGAGAGGGACAAGCCTACTGGGTCCCCGTAATACAAATAAAAAAACTTGGTTTGTTGGGCTTTGTTCTTCTTTTAAAATAGTCAATGTTGCTTGTTCTCCCTTTGCCAAACGTTAACTTCCATTAAATTTTGAGACTCTAAAAGGCGATACTTTTCAAACTTCACTATTCAACTTCAGGCATTTTACAGAAGACCATTTTTTTTCGCACAAAGTGTTGCTCCTTCTAAAACTCAGACCCATTTATATTCTCTTTATTTGAGCACTCCAAATTGCTAGTCACTTTTAAATAGAGATATTAGTCTCAGGCTTTCCACTTGTATTATTGCCTTTGATGAAAGAGAGGGTGTCAGGAGAGGAAAATGAGTGGAGGCAGAGGAGAGAAATAGGAGAAATTAAGGGAAGGAGGTGGAAAAGGGAACAAAGAAATCGATTAAATGATTTTGCTTGCATATCTTTCCTAAGGATGATTATGTTTCTCTGGAAAACACCTCCCCTTCATTTGATGTCTTAATATTTAATTAGTTGCTGATCATTAAGTGCTTATTGTTGTTGCTAATTTGGACGGGGAAGTGATGGTAAATGTTTCTGATGGGGTGCTGGTGACAACTCTCGCTTGCTGCTGGGAATGTAAGTAGGTTAACAGGGCAGGTATTTTTAAGTCTCACTGCCTGGCAGCATCTAGTCTTCCTTGCACCCAAACTTCAAGGAAACCTCTCGATGCCTTTTTGTAGGGGGGTGCAAAGGCCACGGGAGCATTGTCCAAAAGTCGCAATGACAGTCCGTGCAACAGCAAATCTACAGGAAAGGGTTTAGCCTTTGTGCCGTAACGTAACATTTGTTAGTGTGAGGTGCTGAAAACTCATTTTCATCATTTGGGCATGTGATATAAAGCCTCAGGATCTGAAATATTACAGTAACCATGGCTACCAGTGACTTATCTGAGGGAGTTTGACTTTTGTTTTGATTTTAAGTGTCTTAATTGTAGTTTAAAAATCAGAATTTGAATGTGTTTTTTACTTAGGCATGGAACTAAAGGCATTAAATGATTTGCATTATTAAAATATCTATAATGCTGCCTTTCAAAGGTTCTTAAAGAAGGTCCTTAATATTCATATCCTATGTTCTAAATAAAGTTACTCTTCAGCTTTATGTTAGTTCTGCTGCTTTCACCATAAAAAATTTCTTGCAGGCTTGAGCGCTCAGAAGGTGCCTCGCTGGCTATTTTGCAATCCCAAGTCCTTTGTTTATCCACAGAAAAGCTGTGGCACTATGTACTTGATGCATGCGAACACACACACACGCTGCTGCTTTTCCTCCCTCCTCTTCTGTACCCCAGCCATGCCCCGCGGGGTCCTACCTTTAGAGCTTGTGTTTACTGTAGAGGCTGGCTGTTGGAAGTTTGCCCTGCTTAGAAATCTTGCCAACCCCCTTGAGTTCCTCCTGCATGAAAAATTACCAAGCACCACCTGCCCAGAGAGTGGGAAAACATGGGTGGATATTAGCAAGGATGCTGAACTGGGATGGAGAGCGAGCCTCGCTAGCACCGAACTATCCCTCCTTCCAAGGTGGACCATGTTATACAAGAAGAGAAGGAAGATGACAGGCAGTTGTGTAGCAAAAGATTTTTCTTATTTAATTCAATCACTAAAATGTTATAATCTGGCCTGGTATAATTCCCTCCATTCGTACTTGTGCAGTAGTTGCAAACATGCTGAAATATGAACTCCTGCTTGGTAAGCCTTTAATTCCAGCTTTGATGTTTTTAATCATCAGTACAGATTTGGTAAAAATGATTCATTAGCTTGAAACGCATCTTGGATTACATGTGATGTTTTGGAGAACCGAGGAGGCAGAGACAGGGGACATTTGTTCTTTGGGATGTTCTTTGTGCCTCATCTGAACTGATTCTTGAAGTATTGGCCCTGAAATATCTCTCAGCCCGTCAACTTTAGAGGCCTCTTGGGCGTCCAGCCCTGTGTTCAGATGCCTCCTCGCTGCATCTGTTTCTGGTCAAAAATCAAGCAGTCCTTGCTCTGAAACTTGTCAGCTAAGGATGTGGTCAGCGTGCTTGGGGCAAGGATGAGCAGGTGGCCAAGCTACTGCAATAGGTGCAGCAGCAGAAGGAGAATTTCTGCGCTTGTTTGCCTTCCCTGCCTGCTATCTGGCTGGAACCACTCCCTTAACCCTTGCTTTAACAATTTCACAAGCCTGAGCTATACGTACGGTTTTGGGTTGATTGTCCCCAAGCTACGGTCACATACACCATGCTGAATTCTATCCTGCAGTGACTGGAGAGGGTTGAAAGCAATCTGGCTTCAGAGCAGCGGCTTGGAGACAATTCCTCAATCCCATTACTTGCTCCCTGGCGGTCCCTTTTTGAAAATTGGGTACCAGCAATGTTATCGGAGTCTTTGAGGCTGCTGCCCAAAATGGATTGCCCTTCTGAATCAAGGTGTCTGTTGAATTCCAGCTGCCCCCACCATTCGTGCGATGGATGCAGTTACATGAATATAAAGATACCTTTCACTGCTACAGCTATTTCCATATGGAAAGTGGGATTTCTGCTCCGGTAAAGTCACCTTTATACCAATGTGTTCATGTTAGAGGGCCCCATCACGTAAACATTTTTGGATCCCCTTGCAGATCACTGTGAAGCCCATGGGACATGCAGTGGAAGCGCTGCCTGATGTGAATTGATTTTTATGTTTTACGTTTTTTGAAAGGATAAATTTGACTGGGTGCAGCCAGACACACTTGACCCACTCTGAGCTGGTGTGTTCGGCCCCGGCCGAAGGATGCTCCAGCCACAGAAACCTCTGCAAAGCTCTGCAGCAGGGAAAGGACTTCACTCAGTGCTGTCCTTTTGAGGACAAAGACCAAAAACTGAGGAAAATTCCAGAAGCTCTCCAGCTCTGCTGCCTCCATCAGAGAGGGAAGGGGGAAGGAGCAGAATAAACACTTTCTCACTATTGTGTGATTAAAGGCTTTTATCTTGAAGGCATGTTCTGAACTGCCGAGGAGTAGATGCAACTCTTTCGAAGTTTGTCTGCAAGGCTGTTTCTTCTGTAACAAATTGGTAAGCAACAAGTACACGGCATATTCAGATCTCAAATAAGATAGGGACAGCTTCACAAAGGCACTTTCAGATGTTCAAGGCTTCCTTTTGTGCCTTTTTTTTTTTCCCCTAGTCTCTGACATCCAACTGCTGCCTCTCTTCTTTCTCTGTTGCTAATGCAGTGGAAGGAGTGGAAGGCAAGGCCATGCGGCATAATGCACGCCGCTGCTGTGGTGTGCCCTGTGGTACGGCAGCCTGGTTTGAGCCAAGCCTGCTTTTATCACAAATCCCTTTTTACTAGCTGTGGTGCAAACAGCTGTTTTCTCACCTCTCTCCCCCTGCTTTTTTTTTTTTTCTTTTTTTTTGTAGAGTCTCTTACTTGATTTCTCGTGCTTTGTGTGGATTTTATTTTGCTTCCAGCTTGTGTGTTTCTTCTAAAAATTCTTTCTTTCCAATCTGAAGAAAACTGGACATTATCAATGGTTCTCTTACTGTTAGGTTTTGTTTTGGTTTGTCTTTTTTTTTCTCCTTGGAGGATTGTGTAATCATTGGATCCTTTTATTCTATACCTGTAAATAGACAAAGGAACTAGTACAGGGAGTTTTTCAGGGGTAGCTCTTCACAATTACCTGTTGAAATGAATCACACATGCAAACATGTTTATTCCAGCACAGAAATATCTACCCTCCCAGATTTAGTCCTCCATCTACTTTAAACTTACACTCTGGTTACTAACAGCGCCTGTAGAAGTTAATGGAGAAAAAGGAAAAAAAAAAGAGGAATGTTTGTTCAGGTAAAGGTTGCGGTTTGAAGAGGCACCCGCACTGAGAGGGTTGCAGATATAGTGAAAGCAGTCATATATGGATGGGTAAGCCCTTAGGCTGAGAAAAAGAATATTTAAAGTTGGTCTGAAAAAAATGCTGAAGAATTGAGAAGAATCCTGCAGGAGATTGAGTCTAAAACAGTTATGGTAAACTCCAGAGTTACCATCTCCCAGATGAGACACCGGAGCTGGCTGTGTGTATTTTACCTGTCCAGCATGAAGCAAAATGGGTTTGCTCAGTGAACGATAGATACAGCGTTCAGAGGCAAGATCGTTTCCTTGCTTATGCTCGATGTTTCCTCCTTTCGACTCCAGCGAATCAAACCCATTGTTCCAGAGAGGAGAGTAAAATGAGTTTGACGTGATGAATATTCATGTATTAGCTCCCTCCAATCTCTTTCTTCTTTCGCCATGGGAAGAGCTGGAGTGGATACACGTTTCTTGGCTTGCGGAGTAATGGATAAAGGTCTTGTCAGCAACTGATTTTTGCTAATCCTTTTTATTTTAGGAAGAATGTTGTAGCTGGACTCCACTCTCTGAATTAAGACTTTTTAGTATGCTTTGACTTGAAGGTAGGAATTTCAGATCTGTTCTACAAGAAGCACAGCTGACCAGTATCAGTCATCCCAGTAGGAACTCGTATGAATTTTGAGGCGCGTTCCCAAGCCTGAGGAGTTTTGAAACAGCCTGCAAAGATTTGATATCTGCATCCTGCAGCATCCCAAAGAGCTCTAGAGCTACTCGCACAAAGCTGCTGCCCTCTCAGTGCTCTGATGAACATGACAGATTTCCCCTAACTCGCCTCTTCGGTAAAGCTTGCAGGAAATTGCAATCCGATAAGTTAGGCAAGTAGCAAGTCCAGTCCATTGTTCCTTATTGTTTGAGGATTGTTTACATCCCCTTTTTTGTTATCCCATCTCCCTGACTCTTCTCTGACCTTGCCTACTTGTTTCGTCCATTGTGTGTGGCTTTTATTGTTGTTTAGGCAGTGAACTCTGAGGGACAGTTGTTAGCAAACGATGGGATTGTACAGCCCATAGCACACTGGGACCTAGTCTCTGTACTATTTTTTTTTTGGCTTTATTGGTTTATTCTACTTAAATAATAGTAATACCCTTTAAGCACCGTACTAAGCGCACTCTCCCACTGTGGACTTGGGAGCAAGTAATACAGCTTTCCAGATTCGATATGATCTGCTTGGGAGTTTTTATGTCACGCTTCCACAAAATATTTCTCAAAACGCAGAGACCAAATAGCAGGATGCTTCTGAAAACATAAAACCCATCCTGAATACTGGTCCTTGTGCATGTTTTCTTCCCAGAAGGACTCTGATCTTGATCCTGAAAAGTAGTTCAGAGTCGGATTAAATTTGCAAATGAATTTAGGATTTCATGCTTCTGTTGGCGTGAGTGAACCCTGTTTGGTGGGCAGGGCATGCTGGCCCGCTATCGCCTTGCTCAGGAAATCTGCAGCATAATTGTAGTTATTTTCAGAGGAGCACAGATCATCTAATAGTCTTTTCCGCTTGTGCAGAGATATTGCTGATGTTCACCTCCAAATGCAGCGTTCTCACTGACAAGTGCATCTGAGGCCAAGTGAATCTAAGAATGATGCTCTCCACGCTGGGAAACATGTGCGAGAGGCATTGGGAAAACCAAGGAAATATTTACACTGGGAGGGGACTGTTTACAGTGCAGTTCAAACAGTTGACGTTATTTAGAGCAGCCAGTGCTATGTAATATTTTGCTTTTGCTCTTCTCATGAGGGTCAGGCATAAGGAAAGGATCAAATAGGGCTAGCAGGGCCATCCTTGGATGGTGCAGAGTATCTAACAGCTGCAGTCAGGATAGGTGGTGAGAAGAATAAGCAACTGTGATTCAGTCTCGTGGTTGAAGTCAAGGTCAGGGTGGACTCTGGGGTAGTTGTAGTGTGGGGACACCAATGTTCGTTGGAGATTTTGGCCCCGCTAGCTGATGTTTGGATGGCCTCTGAAGCCTATGTGTGCTGCAGCGTGACGGGTTGTCAGTAATGCGAAAGTATAATTTAAAAACTTGGAAGTCTCTTTCGTATTGGGAGAAGGGAATACAACTGAGGTACTGATGTCATGTTCTGTGTGGCTGTTGAGCTGGGAATTTGCGTTCAAACTGCTTCATGTTACAGTATCTTCCCCAGCATGCTTTGTAGGTATACCACATATTGTTTTAATTTAAAACCAGCCTATCTCTCTTGTTCTGTTTTTAGCATGGCTGACAAGAACAGCACCCTGAAATGCACGTTCTCTGCTCCTGGCCACAGCACCACTCTACTGCAGGGACTGGCCTCGCTCCGAGCTCAGGCTCAGCTGCTTGATGTCATCCTCACTATAAATAATGAAGTGTTTCAGGTTCATAAAGTTGTCTTGGCTGCCTGCAGTGACTATTTCAGGTGAGAATCTGATAGGGAAGCAGGCATTTTTACCTTTCCCATTGGTTTTCTGTTTCCCCATCCTCCCCCACCCCAACCTCCCCACCACACCCCAAAATCACACCCACACACAACCCTTTGGAGGTATGGTTTGCCCCACGAATGTCAGTGGGGTTACCTGCAGGCATGTAGAGGTAACGGAGTCAGTCGCCCGGCACACAGATGAGGTTTGTTCGATTACAGCCGTTGGGCCAAGACCAAGTTCAAGCCCAGGTCTTGAACCCACCTCAGCAGCACTGGTAGGTGCTCTGCCTGCTGAAGGAAACAGGCTTTTGCCCTGGAGCTACTTGAGCTGATTGGGAAGTGGCAGCCAGGGCTCTGAAATGAGTCATCCCATTGAACGATGGTGCCCATTGTAAATACGCTCATGTTATCTTTAAATACCGCTGATCTGTCTACAGTGCTTACTGTTCACAGGCTGAAGAGTATGAAGCATTTTGTGTGTGCGTTCCCCAGGCCCCCGGGAGATAGGGGAGAATTGTCCCATCTTGTGTGAGTAGAAAACTGAAGTACAGAGATGAGTTTTCTCAACCAAATTCATGCAGAGTGAGCCAACTGCAGAGCAGGGAATTCAGTCTTAAGTGAAAATATGTATTCATCCATCTTGCCTCTGTCAAACTCCTTTGTAATGGTTCTCTGACTTGGAATGACTTCTCTTTTGAGGTAGGGATCTTTTCTGGCAGCAGTCAAGTGAGGGGCATGCTGGAGGCAACGGGTATCGGGTATCGGGAAGGTTCAAAACAACAGAGAACTGGACCTGGGTGTTTTTCTAGATGGCAAGTCATAGCAAGCAAGGGTGGAGAAGGGCTGTTCAACGGGGTTTGCAATCCCTTGACGTTTAGGTGCCTTCCTGACCCGAGCAGACTGGTTTGCTGAGCAGGTAGCCAAGAGCAAGGGACTTCAGTGTCCCTTGGCATATCTGTTGTATCCCTTCGCCCATTTCTTCAGCTGCTCTGATGATGTCTGTCTTATGTACACACATGTTTTCTAGGCTGTTCCCTTCTCTCTCCCTTTGGTAACATAAACCTTCCAAGCTTACCACTCTCCCTAACGGGCATACAATTAATGATGGAGCTGATCTCCCACCAAATGCTAATAGCACTATTTGTATTCATAAATGCTGTATGCAGTGCCACTGCTAGTGTGTTTGCACTGTCAAAATATAATTGCTGAGTAGGTTTCTTGTTATAACTTCTGTGGTGCTAAGGAAGGTTGTCCTGGGGAACAATGGCAGAATAATCTAGCTTTTGAAAATACTCTGTTTTTATGCAGAAGGGGGGAGGGAAAAGAGTGAAATTGAGGCATTTATATAATCAGCATTTTAGAACTGTAACACTTTTTAAAGGAATTGCATTCTATTTGATGATTTGTCTTCATCATGGCAACAATAGCGCTTTTTTCCCCTTATGCACGTTCAGCTCTGTATAGCTAATGCACGAGTACACATATGTCTGTGTATCCTCTGGGGCAAGGGATCAGGGCAGCATGCTGTTCTGTGACATGGGATATGCAAGGGGATTTTAGCAGAATGCTCTCATCTGCTATATGGACAAATAATTGCGAACAGTATTCTTGGTCACTCGGTTACAGAAAGCTGATTTCATATGCAGATATTTCCTTATTTAGGTCATTTAGGATTTCTTGGGTTTATGCTGGACGGCAGCAGGTTTTCTAGCCTGGTTTGGACAGGAAACTTGGAACTCCTGTCGTTTGACATTGTTCCCAAGATATTCCTTTATTCCTGTGTTGATACAGAAGAACAGGGTCTGTTCAGCATTTTTTTCTAACGTGCACCTTAGAGTCACTGCAGCTTCCTGAGGCAGCTCTAATGACACCGTGCCTTCACAATGAATGTACCTTTCCAATGGAAAAGAGTAGGTTATTGATGGTGGAAAAACCAGCCCAAAACGTGCAGGCAGCTGCCGGCAGTTTAGAAGGTCTTTTGTGTGACAGTCTGTAGTCTTGCTGTGATGTATGTACAATGGCAGTGAATGGTGAAACTCCATGTCACAGTTCTTCCAGCAACCTGTTTTGACTTTGGCTTTCCCAGAACCGCTATGCTACTGCTTGTTGAATACTACACAGAGCGCAAACCTTTGCCCCTGAGCTACCCATATGTAACAAAAACTGCTGAAATTTAATGTAAACGTATAAAAAACCCAAATGTGCATTTATGTCCCCATAGCTGGGAAACGCAGCACTGCTCTAGAAGAGCGGTTTACGAGATGTCTGTGCGCAGTCCTTGGCGTGGTATGTGCTTCCTGTGGAATTTAGAAGCCTCCCAAGGAGGTGATCTAGGGCCTAATCTCTGCGTGGCCTGGTCAACTGATGTGCTTGCAGCTGTGCTGTAACAAAATCTTTTTTTTTTTGCCTTTTTTTAATTGCCTGCTAGCCCCCTGCCGTCGTACTGCAACATGACAGAGGTTTTCTGAAGTGGCTGCAACTCCTGTTTTCTTAAGGCGTTGGGAATGAACCTTAGAGGGGAGGTTCTGTTGTGATTACCAAAGCTGTTCATAAGATGTGTTGCATCTGCAATATTTAAGCCATTTCATAAGTAGCCTACCACGTAATGGGCTAATTGCAATCTTTGTCTAAAGGCAGTCCTGCAGGCAAGCCGAGAGGGTTGCTGACCTCCTAAACTCAGGTGTCTTCCAAAGTGTATTCTTTCTGCTCACAAATCCTGCATACTTAAATTCTTCAGGATATGGTTACCAATCTCTGCTGGTGCTGGTTGTTGAATATCATGGATTTATTGGTGTCCAGCGTACTGCACTTCCTGCTCTGGTAGCTCTACCTAATTCTTGAAGCTTTATCCTGTGGTCCACTCTTATTTATGCTGCCAGTCGGATTGGAAAACTTAACTTTCTGATAGCTGATATTACTTCTCAGTGCACTGTTTATGCAAGCTTTATGTAAGTAATTGCATGCTCTTAATTTCTCCAGGCTTTTAGAGATTCAGCCTTGATTTATTCCCCGCCTTTCCCATCGTCCCTAAGAGAGCCAGTGTGTTTAAAAAAATAAAATTAAACTCTGAAGTGATACATCATTTTACATGTATTTAAAGGCAGGGAAATTTTTGTTTGTGTTTTTGACCTCCAGGGCAATGTTTACAGGTGGGATGAGAGAAGCCAGCCAAGATGTGATCGAACTGAAAGGTGTATCTGCAAAAGGACTGAAACACATAATAGACTTTGCGTACAGTGCTGAAGTGACTCTTGATCTTGACTGCATTCAGGATGTGCTGGGAGCTGCTGTCTTCCTCCAGATGGTGCCTGTCGTAGAGCTCTGCGAAGAATTTCTGAAGTCTGCCATGAGCGTAGAAACGTGTCTCAATATCGGGCAGATGGCCACCACCTTTAGCCTCGCATCCTTGAAGGAATCAGTAGATGCATTCACTTTTAGGCATTTCCTCCAGATCTCCGAGGAAGAGGATTTCCTCCACCTGCCACTGGAGCGCCTTGTTTTCTTCTTGCAGAGCAATAAGCTGAAAAGCTGCAGTGAAATAGACCTCTTCCGTGCTGCCGTCCGCTGGCTGCAATATGACCCAACCCGCCGTGCCAATGCCAGCCAAGTCCTCTGCCATATTCGCTTCCCGCTGATGAAGTCTTCGGAGCTGGTGGACAGCGTCCAGACCTTGGACATCATGGTGGAAGATGTCTTGTGCCGGCAGTATTTGCTGGAAGCATTCAATTACCAGATCCTGCCCTTTCGTCAGCACGAGATGCAGTCCCCTCGGACCACCATCCGCTCAGATGTCCTGTCCCTCATCACCTTTGGCGGCACGCCTTACACCGATAATGACCGCACTGTGAGCTGCAAAGTCTACTACCTGCCAGATGCCAGCGTGCGCCAGTTTAAGGAGCTGACGGAAATGGAGGTGGGCAGCAGCCATTCTTGCGTGGCCGTGCTCGACAACTTTGTCTACATCGTAGGAGGGCAACACCTGCAGTACCGGAGCGGCGAGGGAGCTGTGGATATCTGCTACCGTTACGATCCGCACCTGAACCAGTGGCTGCGCATCCAGGCCATGCAGGAGAGCAGGATCCAGTTCCAGCTCAACGTCCTCCACGGCATGGTGTATGCCACTGGTGGGAGGAACCGGTCGGGGAGCTTGGCCTCTGTAGAGAAGTATTGCCCCAAAAATAACGAGTGGACTTACGTGTGCTCCCTGAAACGCAGGACGTGGGGGCATGCTGGAGCCACGGTAGGAGACAAATTGTACATATCAGGTGGGTATGGCATATCAGTGGAAGACAAAAAAGCCCTGCACTGTTATGACCCTGCCATGGATCAGTGGGAGTTTAAAACCCCAATGAACGAACCCCGAGTTCTGCATGCCATGGTCAGTGCAAATAATAGGATTTATGCTCTGGGAGGCCGCATGGACCATGTTGACCGTTGTTTTGATGTTTTGGCTGTGGAATATTACGTGCCTGAAACAGACCAATGGACAACAGTGAGCCCTATGCGCGCAGGTCAGTCGGAAGCTGGCTGTTGTTTACTAGAAAAAAAGATTTATATTGTAGGAGGGTACAACTGGCATCTGAACAATGTTACAAGCATTGTGCAGGTGTATAACACAGAAACTGATGAATGGGAAAGGGACCTACATTTTCCAGAATCTTTTGCTGGGATAGCATGCGCTCCTGTTATACTACCGCAGGTAACGACCCAGAGATAGCTATGTGTGATGGCGTCGGCCTGTGAAATCACCTCGTGTTGCATGTTATCAGGATGCTGTGTTGTTTCTTTGTTGTTTGCAAATGGTATCGTGCATTTTGTGGGTGAGGGAAGGAGAAAAATAGCTTGCGTTCCCTCCTCCATAAAGTCCCTCCCCCTCTTATGTAGTGTTCTGGCAAGCGTGTTTCATCAGAAGCACTTGTCAGCTAGTTAGACTTAACAGATGTTACAGCTGGAAAAAGCTTTTCTCTTTTTTCTTTTTTTTGATGGGGGGGTGCATTTTGCCAACTTTTCATGTTTTTAACAATGTCACACATTGCAAACATTGACAGCTCAGGAGTAACTAAGTACTGTGGTATGTTTAAAAGAGTTCAGGTGTGATTTTTACTAACAGCTCCGAAAATCATTGTATCTTGCTTTGTTGTTTTTTAGCAAACAAAAAAAACCAAAACCTGTATAACATACTGACCTCCAGAAGCAATAAAGGGACAGTGGGAGCTAGAAGAGCTCAGGTGCTTGGATTATGAAAGCATATTCTTGCTTTTCAAAGGTGACTTTTCCACCCCACCCCTCCTAAAAGGGGAATACTTATCCCTGCACACCTCTGGTCTCCGTTGGTTCTTCATTGCTTGGATGACACGGCACTGCAATTCCAGATCTCTTCCTCAGCCCTTCCAGATAGCAGCATGATACTCTAGTCCAGAAATTCTTCCTTAATTGGGGCACCCAGAGTTTGCAACACTAAAGCCATGTTGATAGCTTGATTACATATAAACAGGCATGATTTTTTTATAACTGCCAAAAATTTGTTTGGCTTCACTGGCAATAAGAGCTCTGCAGCTGTTCGTCTGGGCTGACCCACTAAAGCAGAGAGCACCCGGAGTTTCTGGTTTAGGACCCCGCTGCCTTTGCCTGTCCAATCGCTCCACCAATACACGTTCATCCAAACTCCTTTCATATAGTAAAGGAGGTGGGTGCTACTTGTTCATAAGCTTGAAGGTTTTCTCCCTTGACTTGTAAATAAGATCCTTGGCATCATAATACGATGGAAGTCTGAGTGGGATGGGGTTTTTTTGTTGTTGTTGCCAGTGGGTATTTTAAATTAAGAGATTCATTTTAAGATGACTCTGTCATTTTTGTAAAATCTCTGTTTACTGCACAGAATACTGTTACTTCCTGAACTTTTCTTTCCGCCAAGCCATTTTTTCCTAATTAATTTGACTGATTAACGAATTGAAAATTTCTCCTTTTATCAGGTATTCTGTTTCAAGGGCTTTGTTTTGTATCTGTATGTTTTATTTTGGCGTATGCAGTCTTCTTTTTAGAGAAACTGTTCCATTCTGCTGTTAAATAAATACTGTGCTGTAACCTTTAGAGACAATATGTAATACCTGGTTTTGAAATCAGTCATTGAGCAGGTCTGTGTAAAGCATGAACTCCATACCTCAGATTCACTTAAAGATACTTTTCTCTAGTAATGAAATCAAAGCACATTTGGATGTGATACAGTGAGGGCACATGCTCTCTCAGTTAAGCTCTGCATTCTAAATTTTAGATAAAATGATGCATAGTTTCATTTGTTCCTATCTATTTGCTGGTTTGCCAAAAATAAATTAATGAAAAGTACTTGTTGTTGTATAGTACGCTAAAGTCAGTGGGCAAGCTCCCCTTTCTAGCTCTTAGGCAGTTAATTTACTCCATTCTCTGTTCATTTGGTCTGGCATAGAAGCTAGAAACACTGCAGAACAGTCTTGGCAGATAACAAGCAAATTTTGAAAGGATGAAATGTAACTCGATACAAGCTTCAAAGTTACAATATAATGGATTTTCTTTTTTTAATGCTTCCATATGTTTATGAAAAGGGTACTTTCTTAGGTTAGTAACAAATGGAAGGTTACTTGCTTTCCTATAGAATACAATTAATCGTCTTAAGAGTGTGTCATTCCTTCATCTTTGCCTTCCTAAAATACTTAAGTATTCTTCCCTATTTTATTTAAATTTTCCTACCAAAAGCATTTCTGTGGCAGCAGTTGATGGTTTGGGTGTTCTCTAATAACTCGAGTTTTTCTGAACGTGCAGCCGTGGTGCTCGTAAGCCACACCACATCAGATGACTGGAGAACCCATGCGATGACCATAGTCGGCATCTCTTCATAAGGAAACCGTGCTTTATTTTTCACTTCAAGTTTATAAGGTACGTGTGTGTGTTGGGGGGTAAAGGGGAAAAAAGAAAAATCCTTGAAAAAATGAAAAAGCATGTTTGGTCTCACTTTTAAAATCAACCTTGCAAAACCAAACTTAACCTCTGTATTCATTCATATTGGAATGGTGGCTTTGCAGATAGGAGGATACACAAAGCCATTCTGTAACTGTATTTAATAAACAGGCCAACTGTTGCCTGCAGTGCAGCAAACTAGCCTGGTACTCACATTCCCATTCCCTGGCACTCCGGAGTGGGAGCTGGGAAAGGTTTCCAGATTCTTTCACTGAGACTTGTGACAGAACACTGCTGTGCACCACCTCTCTTTGTTACTGGAATGTTCTTTTTATAGCAATGTAAATAACTATTTTTCATAATGTTAGCTAGAAATATTCTAGCTGCTCCGAATTTAGCAGAGACTGGCTAAAACATTTGTGGAAGTGCGTGTCATCTGTATTGATAATAAAGTTTGTTTTACCCCTGTGAAGTATGTAGTTGTGGCTCTGGGCTGTTGTGTGCATAACCTGTCGGTTAGTCTGAAAATAAACGGCTTTGATTCTTTTGCTATACTGCAACAACTTGACTGCTAGATGAGGGTCTTCACATAAGTATCTAGGTGTTCGTGCTCTGTGGCTGGGTTGGAGAAAACACTTTACAGGATGCCCCACGTGAAAAGCGAGTGGACTGGGCTCTTCTCTTCTTCAAGAATGAGCAAAGCCAGATAAATGTTTGATTGCGCTTGGAGTCATTTATTAGTCTCAGAGCAGCAATAAACATTATAGGGGTAAACCTGATTTGGTACATTTTAAAATACCCTTGAACAGATGGGGAACAGTAAAAGCCTAGCATCATTAGTTCTAGGTATTTGCAGAGTATGCATGTCCCATTAGGGACTCCTGTCATGGCCAGGATAATAGCTTCTGTCTTCTCTGATGTTTTATGGGCCTGAAATTGTACTTAAAACTATAAAGAAAGAAAACACTAGAACTCTTGGCAGGGTGCAGAATAGCTGGAGATTGGGAATGTCTGCATCGTATTAATGGTGTCATTGACCCTTTTCCAGAGGGTCTGTCGGCTCTGCAATCCGACTGTCATTTCTCCCTATGCTAGAACCTTGCTAATTCGTGCAGACGTGTCCTAGCTTTCGTACCGAGGTCTTGGAAGTTTAATAGCAGCAGACAATTTCATTTCTTTGATTTACAATGAATGAAGGCACTCCCACTAGCTCTTAGTACCCTGGTGCTGATTTAAAATGATGCTATGCAACAGAACTGCTTGGGACCTCTTGTAAGCCACATCAAACCTAGTCAGACATTTCCACTTCCACGTCTGTGATAAGGTCTTTAGTTGCTGAAACTCTGCAAACTTTAGGAACATTTATCATGCTAGGATTATTGAAGCCAGACTACTGTCAGAATAAATAAAACATGTTTCCCAGTGCAACTCTAATTATGATTTTTAGCCAGTTGTGTAATGTGCAGAACTTTATTTACAATAAATCTTCCAGCTGCTTGCATAAATGAATGAGATTTCATCACTTGTGACTTAAGGACCAGGAAAAGTTAATGTGGCTGAGTAAATTTACAGTCTAGCCTGGGTGTGTTGGCATGTCAGGCAAGTGAGGGAGCAGAGCCGGCTAGCATTGCCCTCCTCTGAGGGCTCAGCTATCTTGAATTTCACCTGGGAGTATATATATATCATATAGACATCTCTCCCTTCAAGATATTTTTTTACAGAGACAGCTTAGATTCTACTCTGCATTTTAATGGTGAGTGGGCACAGTATCATCCCACAGACCCCAGAACTATTGTTTCTCATTCCAAACTAATAACTGAGTTTCAGTAACACAGGTTTGGCACTTTTCGGTTTAATATTTCAACTTTAGGGAGTTTCACTGAGAAATTTTACAATTTATTTGTGGGGCGGGTACAATTTCAACTGCTCCAACACTGAATGTTCCATAAAACGAACACGAAATGTGCTTTCTGCTTGGAAACAGCTGCTGGTTTAGCTGTGCAACCTGAAATTAGCCTCAGATTGTAGGACAAAAGGTAAAGGTTTAGTAGAGAGCGATGGTGGGGGCCTGCAGGAGGGCAGCACTGGGGTAGTGTGTGCAGTTTGCAATGGAAAGCGGAAAAGCTGTGAGAGCAAAAGTTTTCAGAAGGTTTTATAAGCTGTAGGGAGCAAATCAAAGGTTCTTGGCTCCGTCCCGGAGGCTTTGCAGTTGCTATTTCGCACCCAGGCCCCTGTCACATAATTAGCTAGAACTAGTTTATATGGCTTCTTAAAAAATGAAAATCTTTTTTGCTTGTTTATGCAGGCTACCAGCCAGTCTGCTTCTGGCTACACTGCTTTATATCTGGAGCAATTCCTTTGAAGTCACTGGAGTTGCACTATGTTAGCACTGGAGCACCTAGAGCAGAATGTATCCTTTTAGCTGAGTTTAATGTTTTTGATGTATATCTTCCAGTCACAATGCTTTGAAAAATACACCAAAAAGTATTTTACATATGGTTATCTGATGCTTGTAATCAGGCCGCTAATCTGTGTCTCCCTACAAAGTTTGCAATTACTAGCTTTAAAGGCACCCTTCTTTTTTTTTTTCCCCTCACTGTGGCCTGGAGTCTTGTTTAAACATGTGATCCTTCTTACAGATGCAGATTTACTCTTTGGCAGTATCAATACTTGCATTCAGTACTAGTGCCTTAAGGATAGTGGTTTGCAACTGGATTTAGAAGGAATGTATGAATTTCACTGAGGTTTGGAAGAGAGAAATTTGCCCTGCGGTGCAGTTAGCATGTCTGGACCTTAATTTTGCATGCTTCAGGGTTCTCACGTGATGAAAGCTTCCTTATGCCAAAAGCATGTACTTGCTATTTCTTAGGAAGACAACCAGAGTATATACCACGGAAGGGGGGTCAGGTTTAGTCCTCAGATGAGTAGAGATGCTTTCCAGGTGCTGTCCCATGCTACTTGCAACTGCCTTCCTCTGCCTTCTGTGGGGCTGCACCGTGCTTGAGGCTTTTCCTTGGGGCATCAGAGCCTTTCTGAAAGCCTGGTGCGTTCTGTTGGACTGCACCTGTTGCAGTTATGCTGGGGGGTAAGAGGAGGAGGAAGAAGAACCCTATCCTTCCTGCTTTTGTTGGTAGTATTAACCTAGAAATGTGCCCACTGGTTGTACCATGAACAACCATCAAAACAAACCTTGATCCCAGGCCAGATGTTGGGCAGGTTTTCAGCTGAAGGCTTACAGCTTGCAGTGGAGAACCTCCCATTTTCACAGTGAAAACTGAGTTGTTACATTCCTTCTGAGGCTTTTTCAGGACAGCAATTAGAGTTCGAGTGAATGACTCGCTGCTGCTATCCAAGAGGCACGAAAGGAACTTTTTAGCAATGCACTTTTCGGAAGGCACAGATCCTTCATCTGCAAAGCCCAGAGGCTTGCAAGTAGCGCGAGGCACCCTGTTCTGTGAGGCACTTAAGATGGTATTTCAGTCCAGTGTAGAGTTTGCTGTTAAACGTATGTGTAGGTATTTTGCTGAAATAGGGTATAACCACATGTTCGAAGTTGCCGTGTATTGTTGCGCTCTGCTGAATTGCAGCTTTAAAATGGCTACAGCCAGCAACCAGATCTGCACTACGGACCTGGCAAGAGAAATCTGCCAGTGCCCCTGAAAAATAAAATTAATTTCTCCCTTGTTGAGCTGTCCAGTTCAGCGGGTTTATCAATGCAGCTTGTTTTGCTTCGGTAGCAGGAAGAGGGAAGGAGAAAGGAGGTGCTTTTACTTTGCGGCTACAAAACAGTTTGCAAGCATGGCTGTGTTGTAGAAGTGCTCTGCTGTTAGGGCACACCGCTGTTCCAGTCCCAGTAAAGCAGTCCTCGTTGAGACGTAACCTGTGCTGCATTTGCACACCTTGTTCGTTTGGTGTGCAAATGAACTTGGTGTGCGCAGGGCAAAGAGCCCCAGCTCAGTGCCAGAAGCCATAAAAACGTGTCTGCTGTGGTGGTTACTTAGTCTGCTGCTGAGAAACTGACTTTTCTTTAATGCTCCTACTTTACTAAGAGTGAAATGATTGAAACTCGGGAGGTGCCCACATTTGGCTGGCATGTTTGTCTAACTGTTCATCAGGTTTTCATGCAAAAAATTACCTGTACCTGCAAAAAACCCCATACTGAATTCTCTTTCACCCTTAGATTTTTTAAATTTTTTTTAATACCTTCAGCATGAAAATCGAGCCTTTAACTTATAGGTAAACATTTGTCCTAAGGCATGGAAATAGCAGAGGTTGGTTTTGCACTGGGACGTCAACCAGAGGAGTAGGCAGGTAGTTGACTCTGTGGAGCCTACGAGCCACAGCTGACGCTAATGATTTGTAGTATTATATTTCTGCTGCTTTGTATTTCTGCTCAAGAATCGTAGGAGAGAGCAGGACAAGGCCTGATCCTTGTGCGGTTTCACACCAGGGATTGTTGCCTACCCTATGGCTGTTTTATTATACATGAGTGCTCAGGAAACGTCTGCAAAAAACTTTGGATTTAAAATCTGTTACTTGTGACCCTTTTAGCACGTATCTCTGAAGCTGAACCACGAGATTTAAAAAGAAAATATTTTCTGCTACTTTATATATAGTATATCACCAAATTCTCTGAACTTTGATATGACAGAAGGCTATGGAAGGAAACATCTTGCTCTCTGACATGCTCCTCTGTCTGATCTACAATTTGATTTGCAATGGCTCAATCTCTTAGTGGTAAAAAAGTATTTCCCGGTTTCCTGTTTGTTTCAATAAAGTGCACGATTCTTACTGGTGCCTCGCTTTTTAGTGCTGACTGTGAATATACCCGCATAGAATACTTTGCCTACCATCCAAGTGTTATCTTTGGAAAGACATAAAGTGGCTGCCGCTTTACTGGCTCACCACATCACCTTAGCATCATGGGAATACTTCTTGCTTCAGTGTGGCAAGAAGCCAAGCCTTGATTCTGGGAAAAATAACCGTAACAGAATCCTCTGTGTGGTTGCCAAAGTATTTCAGAGCACCAGAAGATACGACTTGTAGAAATGAGAATAATATCTTCAGTGTTTGCTTGCTTTCTGTAATTTTAGGATTTACAGGGAATGGTAAAGAAACTAAACTGGGAGGATGACAAGGGAGTATTGGTAGAGAGAGCAGAACGAAGCCTTCTGTGTGGCTGCAACTTGGTTTGCTTGGAGTGCCCATCAGATTTGATGAGTGGTGTAGAGAGGGGAATTCAGGTGCTTTCATCTGCCTTCTGCAAACAAGGATATCTGAAATTAAAGAAATGGTCACAAATTCCAAGTGAAACAAGAGAATGTTTTCCTACTGCAGGCACACTTTGGAGCGCAATTCAAAACAGCATTGGAACTAGGGAGTCTGTGGACTTCACAGGATATTCTTCTCTGAGGATAATGGGAACGTCAACAGGAACATGAAGTAGGAAGTGTGAGAGATCAAAATCTTTGTGTCTGTAGGCAAAAAAATGTCAGCTTATTTATCGATCAAGGCACAGTCTCATGTTGTCTGCTGGTGTCTAAGTTTGTTCAAGCTCACACCTTCCTCTGAAGCCTCTAAGGAAGGATACGGAAGTTGCTGGATTTCATCTGCCAGAACAATTCCAGAGGACCTGGAAGATAACAAACAAGTGACAAGTAAACACAACCTCCTCCCTGCAACACACTTGCTTTCTCTGCTGCATCTGCTCTAGGAAGCTGCAGGTTGCTCAGTAAGGAGTTGTTGGCAACAAAAGCAGATGTGAACACAACAGCCCGGTCCTCCAATGAGTCTTTGTTTGCTTCAGAGCAAAGCTCTGATTCTGTTACAAGAAACTTTTTCATAACACGTCTGGAAGGCTGGGGGAGCTAGAACTGCTGTCTCAGGGGATCCCATCGCAGCCTTCTAGTGAGATCAAGTTGTTCTCACATGGCCCCATATGTGCTCAAGGTGAAGACGGCAGGAGACATAAATAATCCTTATGGTATGAGCTCATCATTTTGTCAAATGCATGGCATATCTCCTTCGGTGGAGGAAGAAGGAAACCTGGCACCCGTCTAAAATGTCTCCTTGCCAATACCTTAATGCAGTCAAGATTTACATTGTCTGCTGGGTCATGCACTTAGCAGCCATTCGCATCCACCCACACCCCAAAACGTGGAGCTGTGAGTGGGTGAGAAATTCCAGAAGCAACTCGGCAAACACAAATGTTGTATTCAAGAGACGTTTGTTACGCAAACTGTTTTAAAGTTGGAGAATTTAAGAACAGAAGCAGGGTCCAGGTTGCACACTGGAATTCAATCTGATAAAGCTGCACAGGCAAAACAATAAGAAAAGGGAGTCTGTTAAGGAAGGAAGTTGTAACCCCCCCACCCCCTCCTTGGCCATCTGCATTCCTTCCCTGTGAACCAGGAGCAGG
Source organism: Elanus axillaris (assembly GCA_026212715.1). Taxonomy (NCBI): domain Eukaryota; kingdom Metazoa; phylum Chordata; class Aves; order Accipitriformes; family Accipitridae; genus Elanus; species Elanus axillaris. The sequence continues at coordinate 40,864,259 of JANZLQ010000095.1, forward strand.
AGCAGCCATCGGAGGGGAGATTTCACTCTCTTCAATCTCCAGAGATCCAAGAGGGGAAAATTTTATCATTTTTCATCTTAGGCACTTAATCTTTTGGTGCTGTAGAAGAGGCAGAGTGGCAGCTAGGTCTCTAGATGTTTGATATTACCACCTATGGTATTAAATCCAGGATAACTCAACAAATTATTTGTCATCGTCTCGCTTCTCAAGCAAAAACAATGTGGATAATAGGTATCTTAGTGTTAAATCTTTATGATTTATATGCTTTTAGCCTGACAAGCCAATTCTGCAGGTCACATGCTGTTCATGTACACAGCTAAAGGGTATTTAACTGAGTATGTGTGCCGGTTGTTTATTCCTGGTGAAAAATGCAAGAAGTGGTTAGCTTAACATCTGTCAGGAATGACAGAGGAAGGGCTGATCCTGCCAGGGCCTGAATGATCTTTTAAGTCTCAGCTCTGTTTTCCGCGATGGTATCTCTTTCCGTGTTATAAACTTTTAAGTGCAAGTTGGCAACTAGAATTTAGGGTAGGACATGACTTTGTGGCTAATACTAATCCTGACAGTTGCTGAACTGAGTTTCATCCATCCACCTCTAACAGTCTTGCAGCAGTGGGTAATTATAATCTCTTATTTTTACGTGGGCAGGAAACGCTTATAAATGACTGGTAAACTGAACCACAGCCACAAAGGTGATCAGCAGTGGAAGTGAGAGCAGAGTTTAATTTCTTTGTTCTGATAGTTCAGCCGTGACAGGGTTTGGTTACTGGAGTGGGCGCTGTTCAGGGGCAGACTGATGCACCAAAAAAAGGAGAGTGTCCACTTTATCTCTGTTGCTTTGTAAAAAAGAAAGTGTAAAGGGCAACATGTGGCTGCAGGGAAACGGTACTGTCAGGATTTATTACTGCCTAATGAGTGTGTCCTGCATATCACAGTGCTTTGCATCCATCTGATGTTAACACAGCTGGAATCAATGGCTTAGCAGCCTAAGCTTGTGTTTCGAAACAGCTGAACTCCCTAGAACTGGCCACTCACATCCCAGCAGGGTCATCTCTGCCTCTCATCCCGTCCCTGTGACAGATACGCTGTGTCCCACACACATCACTGGCTGTGTCGGCCAAGGTCCTGACTCCTCGGGGAGGGGGAACGAGTCTCTGGTGGTGTTGACGTAGAATTGGGGTTCACTGGGAACAAGTCTGCGTATGCAGAACGCCACAGGAGAGGGAGAGCTGGATGTGCTCGCCGGAGTTTGGCAGTGAAGGCGTGCTTGTGTGGGAAGACTGCACCGTTTTGTTCTGCGTAGTTTAGAACAGAGCTGCGGTAGCATCTTTGGCTTCACTCTACAACACACCTCAATGGTCCAGGAAAATGGAGACTTTCCCAATTCCTAAACCTTTCCCAGAAGTAATGACTTTACTTGGTATCTTGGTACTAGCTTTCTGCTGTACAGGTATCGCCCCTAGTAATGTCTTTACTTGGTATCTTGGTACTAGCTTTCTGCTGTACAGGTATCGCCCCTCTTGTAGCTTCAAGTATCTTATCTTGCAGGAAGAGGCAGCAGTAGCAGAGTAAGAACTGTTGCTTATCTTAAGACTCGCTAATGAATTCCTAGCTTGTTTTCCTCTCCCTTTCTTTCCCTGCTGCACATGCTGCACCATCCAAGCACGGGCAGGTGGATGAATAGGAGCCGGCTATCTTTTTCGCTCCGTGCCTCAACAGGGCCCAGCCTGATCTGTGTGAGGTACTGGGATAACTGGTTTGTTGAGGAAAGTCTCCCGACCGCATTTTCTGAAAGGGAGAAAAACCCCTCTGAAACAAGCCAACTAACCTTTCAGTAACTTTAGACAGAAAAAAAAAAAAATGTAAAATTGCGATTTTAAATTCGCTGCTTAAAAAAATACCTGTCGTTTTAGAGATCTGAGATTTACCTCCCACTTCAGGGGACGGAGTTTGCTATTCGCGTGCCCAGCAGGCACACACCAACTGCCTCCCCCCCCCCCTTTTTTTTTCCGCTTGGCATTGCCCATGCAAGACCGGCTCCGTGGCCAGGCCTGCTCGGTGTGCCGCGGCGGACACCGGTCACCACACGGGAGGACCGCGCCAAATTTCGGCGGGAAGCGTCCTCAGCCGCGACGCGTGGGGCCCTCCCCAAGACGTCTGGCCCCGGCCGGGTCAGCACGGTGGCGGGGATCCCCGCAAGCTCCGGAGGAGGCTGCTGTGGTCCCAAGCGAGCCGTCCTTCCCCCAAGAGAGAACAACGTAAAGCACC